>JBBMOC010000056.1:2456509-2706048 GCA_037975185.1 Centropyge bicolor | reverse complement strand
TCTCTATTGCCGCTGACCCCCCCCCCCCCCCCCCCCCTCCCACTTTCTCTCTACCCACTCAGACCCTGTCTCCTGTACCATCCCTCACCGCCTATAGGGGCCAAGGGATACGTGTAGAGGTCAATGAGCTGAGGGCTACTGGGGGCCAAAATAGAGTGAGCCCCACGGGGGTCTTAGAATTGAATGGTGGCTGGTGATGTGAGGGCTTATGGGAAACATCACGAGAAAGAACATCCAAGTCAACATTTCTGCCAGACAAGTGCAGTGCATCCAACAGCACATAAAGCAACAGGCAGAACATGTTGCAATTAGCTGTTCTGTATATGGCGGCTGAAATTCTTACAAGGACAGCTTCCATTCTGCATCTAAGTGTTGATGTGCTTGTACATGTTGGCGGTAGTTTTCGTTGGTGGGTCAGAAGGTGTGTAATGCAAAGTGTGGGACTGTGTGTATGGAGTGTAAGAGGAAACAAACTGATGTCCGGTGCAATGCATCTTCTGCTGACAAGTGAGTAAGATTAAGAGTTAGAGGTCAGCAACCGCTTTCAGACCCCCCTCTCCCACCACACATCCACAAACACAATCCTTTACCTTTACATACCTGTACTACCTCCAGCCCTTCCATTTGTTATCCAGGATGAAACCACACCTTCAACTGCAACTAACAATTATTTTCATTATTCACAGCAGATGGCTGCCCATCACTGAGCCTGGCTCTGTCCGAGGTTTCTGCCTGTTAAAAGGAAGTTTTTCCTCGCCACTGTCGCATCATATGCTTGCTCATGATGGGAACTGTTGGGTCTCTTGACCTGCTCTGTATGTAAAGTGCCTTGAGATAACTTTTGTTGTGATTTGGCACTATACAAATAAAATTGAATTGAATTGAATTATGAATGAATTTTCAGATTTTTTTTTAAAGTAATTGATCAATCATTTGGTCTACAAATTGCTGGAAACGGAAAAATGTCCAATTCAGTTTGCAAAAATATTACTATCTTTGTCTCAGAAGAAAAACTAAACTATAGTTACATGTTTGCTTAATAAATGTAACTTAAATGACTGATTCATTAAACTAATAGACTAATTGTTCCAGCTCTACTGGGCCTGTTTGCTTATTTAGCCACATAAATCCAGCCCCTTCCCTTCAACTCATCACTTTCCCTGTTCTCTCCTTCTCTCCTCCATTGTCTCTCTCTAAAGGTGCAACATTTACCCTCTGCTGTATTTTAATTTGGGGGCTCTGGAGGGCTGTGTTCCCAGCCCGATTCACAAAACGATCTCTGGGTCTGTTTTAACTCTCTGTTCCAGCCCCTCTGTTGCCTGGACTGGAGGCTAAAGTGGAGCGATGACAAGCTGTTGCTGAATGTTCCAGTAGCCATCAGTAGCAAGTCTGGAAAGGGGGAAAGACTCGCAGATAAAAATCACTATTTACATGTCCTGTTTGTATTCGCTGCCAGTGATCGAATCTCTGATTGGATGCAGGATGCCGGAGCACGGCGAGGAGAACCCCTGTGGCGTCCTGCCCCTGTTTTAAAACTGCTGTGTGTCTTTATGTGTGTGCACAGATTTGGATTTTTGTATGAGCTTTAGGGATCTTTTCGAACTGCCAGTATTTTGTCCTGCCAGCATTATTGCCTTTGACATAGTTTCATTTCCAGAAAAACAGGAAGCAGAGATGGTTGTCTCGAGCTTCTGTCCCAGTGGCTGCAGTTAACGTGACCCTGGATGTGCATTGATGTGCTTGTGGGAGTGTATGTGTGCATATGTGCTGTATGTGGTTGGCGTGTGTGTGTGTGTGCAGGGAGCTGCGTGACACAGTAGGTCAAAACTCTTGGCGTGTTAAACAGCGAGCGTCCTCAATTGCTGATGTGCTCCTTTGAGAAGACAATGTTAGTGATATTTCTGTGACAGTTTATCCTTTTCTGTTGTCGTTCTGTGATCTCCCTCTGCCTTTGTACGACTGTGATTGGGGTCATGAACCAGAGTGTCCAGTCACTCGTGGTCAAGAAGTGGAAGTGGGTCATTATAAGCCGTCCCCGCTCTGCGCACGACGCGTTACATCTGACACTCTGTTTTTATAGGAGTTCGTCCACGCTCTGCTTACAGCCTCACCCCCCCTCCATCCCTTCTCCCATTCCCTTTCCCTCCCCCCCGCCAACTTCCCTCCTCCACTTTCTCCCTCCCCCCTTCCCACTCCTTCCTTCCTCTGTTTGCTTTTGCTCCCTTGATTCACTTTCATGCCAACTTCTACCCTTTCTTTGTCAAATTACTCTCCCTCACTCGCTTCACTGTGTCTCCTTGACTGCAAAAGAGAGGCTGGGGAGAGTAAAGCAAGGGAGGGGGGAAAAAACCATCATGTTGACTAGCAACTAAGTGGCAAATATAATTTTCACTGACTGCAAGGTTGTGTGCCTTTGTGCAGCTAAACACAGTAATGAATGCTGTTGAGTTGTGACATCAAGCCGGAGCACCTGCTTATAGCTGCTGCTGCTGAACAAGGTGTCTCTGAAGAATAAGCACGGAATGAAAGTTTTGCAGTTGTTCCCAATATGATGTTTGTGTTTGCCAGAGATTGGTTGGAATGAGATATAGTTGTTCTGCCCATTTCACATCAAGAGCATTTTGCTAAATTGCTAATATTATTATGAACTGGGCTCCGGCTCAAACAACTCCCTCAGCAAATAAACCATTACTGTACTTTCATTTATCAGATCGAGTAGGAAACATTAACCAAGAGTTTATTTTAGATTTCATACAAGTGGCCAGTGCTTTTTTTTAAAATCATGCTAAACCTAATGACCTAGAAAATGAATCATAAATCCATAGTTAGGGCACCTTACCTGGTATTATGTGCATCTGATTATTATTTTTGTTTGTCCTCAATTTCTTGATTTTGTCTGTATCTTGAAGTCCAAGGTTTTGTCCAACCAACAAATCAGAACCCAAAGATATTCAGTTTTATTCACTCTTCACTCCTAAAAGCTGAAACCAGCTAATGTTTGGAGCTTGCTTTTAAAAATGACTAAAGCCATTATTGATAATCAAAATAGTTGCCTTTAATTACCTGACGATCAGCTAATTAACTAATCATTGCGGCTCTTGTGTGAATGTCATTTTGGGTGTTTTTTACGTGAAGTTTTCGTGACACGTAACACTAACTTTCTTGCTATTGCTGCGCCGTCTCTTCGACTGTTACTTTCGCTGTCTTCGCCCACAACTGTCAAACCCACGGCTGAAATGGGGGCAGGTTCTCTGGAGGTTTATCAAAGGTTATTCTAGGAAATTTTAGGGAATCACTAACTAAAGAAGAAGACAGGTTGAGGGCAAATAAAAAAAAAACTAAATCCTGAAGATATTTCTCTGACTGTCTCCTGCAGAATCTTGACTTTGCTTCCCACTTCCAAAAAGAGCACTGTCAGTAACCTAATTTTAAAATGAAGAAATTGCCATTGCTGGATTGATGTTTTGACAGCCATTATCAATTTTAGATGCTTTTTAATGAAATAGTTTAAAAAGTAACCGACGCACTTCAAACGTGCACAGTCCTCCCAACACAATGAGCTTATCTGTAGGGTGCATCTCATTTTGCCTCACAGTGCATGTGTGTGAGTGGACAGATGCTCTGGAGTGTGACTGATGCGTGGAGACACACTCCATACAGTTGGAACAAGCCAGAGATCGACATGATAACCCTTAACCGTTAACCCTGAGAGGAGCAGTTGTGCACTACGTTGTTTGCTTGAGCTCGTCTCCTTCATGATGACACATTTCCAAATGCCATGAAAATACAAATATCAGCCACGTACCCATCGGTGTAAACAAGAGACAGAAGGTTAGGGCAGAGGACTTCACTGTGCGCTGTGCACCATATGGCTTTAGTTTGTCCAGCTTAGTGTCTTTGAACAGGCAACACGTGTGAAAAGAAAAAAAAAATCCACATTCAAAGTACAGGAATTAAGGAGCTGAATGTGGACGGACAAAAAGAAGCATGCATTTTAGAAAGAAAGAGGGAAGACTTTCTCCAAAGAGGAACCATGAAAATAGATTCTCGACTTCCCTAAAACGCCCTCATCCACAGTAACTTGTACTTTTTCCTTTGTATTTTGAGTTGTGTCTCCAGGAATTGGCCAACAGCTGAGAGTCAAATAAAAATAAAGTTCTAGTGGTGGCTGTGGAAACAGGACCGAAGCGTTCTCCCAGATGTACTTCTTTGCATCTGTCTGTCATCTTTTATGATTTGTCTACAGCCAAAAGACTCCAGAACCAGGCGTCAGGTCGCTTTGCATCCATTATGCAAATAATGAACAGTCTTCATGATTAATACTTGATCTGATATCTTTCTGAGGAAAGTCATGCAAAGTACAATTTTCTCAGCTATTAACCAAATTGCTTTTGCAGGTAAAGTCTCATTTGCAGCAAGTTCTGGTTTCTGTGATAAATATTACAGGACAGTGATCACTATACAAACACAGATGCACACATATGGTGAAAGGCTGTGCAGCTCTATCTGCTGTGTGTTTGTCCTAGCATGTAGTCTTATGTTCTGGCACAAAGGACAGCTGGCTACACAATAACAAGTGGATAAAAAAAATCCCCTCCCTATTAAGACTGCACGATGTTCGGCCCCCAGCATTCTTATACTATCTGTCTATGATAGACAGGCACACAAATAACACACACACACACACACACACACACACACACACACACACACACACACACGCTTATTTCGCAATTGCTCCAGCCCTCCTCCATTTCAAATCATCTGCCAGATGCCCCCACTCCAACTGCTGTTAATCATATTATCTGGAATCCCCAGCACTTAAATCCATAACTGCTGTGTGTATTAATCGCAGGGAATCTCGTTATCATGTCTATATTAATTAAAGCCATCTGCCAGGGATGGGGTGAGGGTGGGGGTAAGGTGGAGACAGAGCACCGGGGTAGGGGCACGTCAGGCTGTTTTTGTGTTCGAAGGCATTTTGAGTTGATATTTGAGGGAAAAAAATTTGCTATTTCAGGCCATTTTGTGCGTAGTTCAGGCAACACTGACAGAGATCTGCTGCGAGTTCACGGCTGGGAGTCGTAACATGACTTGACAAGTACGTCCTGGTTCGGTGTCACAGCAATCCTCTTTAGCTGGTGATCATATATCCATCTGTCTCTGCTGTCAGAAGACGTTATTCATATGTGGCATGAACACATGCACATGTAGGCTTTAACTCTGCGTCTGTAGTCGCGCGGAGCAGAATGGAATCAGACTTCTTAGAGATGGGAAAGAGGGGGGCGGAACCGAAGCCTTCAGCCTGCTAACTTTCAACCACCAGCTCCCACCACATTAGGAGGCTGTTTGACTGCCCGTAAGTGATGGCGCTAAAGCATCTCGTCTCTCCTCATGAAGGGCTTGCCCCGGAGGAGAAGAAGAAGAAGCAAGCGCAGGAGGGAGTGAAGTTCAAAACAAAATAATATTGAACTCAGCATTATTCAGAAAAGGAAATGCCGTTAAGTTTTGATATGTTGCCTTTTCCGCGGTAAGGTATGGCTCCGAGGCAGACAGAGAGTCAAAGAGAGAGGAGGAGTTACGCCGGGTACATGTTCGATGGAAGAATAAAAGAACAGAGCAGTGTACTGTATATAGCCTCCCACATCCATCCATCTATCGCCTTTACCAGCCCCTCCCTCCCTCTGCTCACACCCTCCCTTCATCTTCTCAAACTTCAAGGCACTTTGGAGGGAAAACATGTCAGTGACTGGGGGGCGTAATCCTGGGCGGCCAGTGTTTCTCGCTCAAACACGCACAACAAACACACGCCACCGCGCGCACACACGAGGCCTCGTCTGAATGACAGCTGATCAGGAGTGCCTGCCAGCGCCCTCCTCCTCTCCTCCGCCCTCCCTCCTCTCATCTCGGCTCTTCATCTGATTTGATCCATTAGCATTCTTTCTCTCTGTGTTGTTCCTGCGACTGTCAGGCTTGGTGGCACAGCCTCAGTCTGAAGCAGTTGAACTGTCGCCTGGGGGGCCTCACCTTAGAGGGCTGACAGCTGCCTGCATAATCAGCCGCTCTGCCTCCATCCTGATAGGCCTGGACCAGAGAGCAGGTGGGGGGGGTTGAAGGTACAGTGGGTGACTTTACAATTGGAGACTTGGGTTTATTTCAAAGATGCACATGAGAAATGAAAGTGGGGGGGGAATGGAAGTGGTGGCATGAAGGTGTGTGCGTGCGTGGGGGGGGGGATGTATGGGAAAGAGGAGCAATTGGGAAGGAAGAACGTGGAGGACAAGAAGAGAGAAGGAAGCACAGTGTTAGGTTGTGATTGTCTGTGAAAATAAACCACAGATCAAAGCTGATGACTGATGAGAGACGTTGTGTAACCAGAAGTGAATGCGTTCTCAGAGCGGTGATATCTTCCCAAACATTTCGATCATTTCGAGAGTAACACACAGCAAATGAGAGGAAGAGGAAGTGCGTTCGCACGTTCGGTTTTTCTGTAGAAAAGCAACCGAAAACTGAAATACTGGAATATTGAGAAACAAGGAAAGGATGATGAGGATGACTGAGAGTGACACACTGATTTTACAGTGTGTTCAGAGAGATGATGGGAAAGTTCTTGTGAACATGCAGCACAGGAAACGGATAAAAGTGTATATTAACTGGCAGGAGAAATTGAATCTTTACACATCATGACATTTTCCATTTGGGCTGTGAATCACAAAGCTCCTGGAGTTGGACGCATACAGCACATTAACATTAACATAAACAAACTAATCCAGTTCAAATGACGCTTTAGATTCTGCTGTCCTGCCCTTGACCCCTGACCCTGACACCTGGTTCAGAGCAGGGAAGGGCTCCTGTTCCGGAGCCCTAAAATACATCTGTCACATTTCACATCCCGGTGTTGCTGTCCCCCCCCCTGGCCCACCCTGACCCAGACAGCAGCCCCTCTGTTAGCCTGTGTTTGCTCTGGAGAGAGCCCTGCACCTCGCAGCCCTCGGCCCAGGCCCACCCTTAAACCTCTCTCTACTTCTGCGGAAGCTCCGTCCACTTATCTCCGACTTCACCGCTCCTTCTTTTTTTTTCTGTATGACTCCTTATTTTCCTCTTATTCCTCCTTGTGCTTTTGAACGTTTTTTTCCTGTTCATCCCTCAGTGTTTCCAATCCATACCTTCCCTCGCAGCTTTTTTGCTCCGCTATTACTCAGCCTCCCGTGAGATCAATTTACCTGTGCGTGGCCGAATCCCTTTCCCCGCACAGGACTCCTCGCTATGCTCCTGTTACGGAGTCTTCTCCTCCTCTGTCTTCTCCTGCTGTCATTCACCAGCTCTTCATCTTTAGCGCTAAGCCTTCCCCGAGCTTCTGCTAACTTTCTGCCTCCCGACTCATTTCAAATTCAATTAAACCTCAGGAGATTCAACTAACTTTTTAAAGGATAGGGGCATATCTCTCTGTCTCCTTCATTCACTGTAACTTTATGGGTTCCTCCTACTCGTTTTCTTTCTTTCCCATCAATCCCCGATTCCTCTCTCTCCTCTCTTTCTTTCATTGCACGCCGCATTATTACCTTCAATCGCTCATTTCTCTTTGACGTAGCTCAGCCTCCGCTGCCAGCCCTCCTCTCCCTCTCGCCCTCCCTGCAGCTGTCTAAATGGTCAGTGTTGTCCAGGTACATGTTATTCTTGTTGGAGGACAGAAGTGAGGCACGGCGCTGTGCTCTGTGGGAACAGGACTTCACAAACCATTCCAAAGGGAGGGCGGTGGATTTCTCCAAAACAAACCTCATCAGTCTTCTCTACCAGTCTTTTCTTAACCCGACCAGAGGTGATGTTACCCAACTCATGTCGCAATCCACATCGCAGTATATCCTGTCCTAGAAATCACACCGCCGGGCGTTCACTAAATCTAAGGTAAATACAGGTGACTTAGGTGGGGGCCCGTGTTGCCCAGGGGCCGGGGTTCACACAGCCAAAGCAAAGCAAGCGTCTGGCAAAAATACGCCGGGTCTTGCTATGAAACAAAACCAATCCTCTCATTGTTTTGCAGCGCTGGCCTTCATGCTCTTTGTTTTACTTTCAGTTCATGAAAAGACACTCGGATGACCGCAAGCCGTCCAACGCGACACTGTGTCGATGCACTTTACAGCCATCGCCGGCCACAGGCTTGTGATGGATCGTCTCACGGATCTCTTCCTCCTTTTTCTCATCTGTAATTGCCGGATTAAAAATGACTTGTTTGTATGGCCGTAACGAGATTGCGGTGGGTAAATGAGGGCGTATGTTTTTGTTTTCGGTCAGAGCCAAGCTGTATAAACACAAACATTGTTCCAGTTTAATGGCTGCTAAGTGACTGGGCCCATGATTGATGTGTGACTGTAATGCCAGTCAATGGCCCGTATAAAGAGAATTGGAGTATATTTTATCGTGCTTAATTCAAAAACAATACCATAGTGTTTGCTGTAAAGCTGCATTGAACATGCAAATGCAAGGACTGATAATGAAGACGTAATTGGTTGAATTATTTATGCAGTTCATAAAAGGCAGCAGACATGAAAACATGTTTCATCTACAAATCCGAGCTGTTTGTATCTTCGCGTTGACTTCCTCTTGTTCATTGTTAGATTCCGCTTTGGTGTTTAGTTGATCAGTGCATGTGTGTGTATGTGCGACTATATGTGTATCCGTGCCACAGTGTGAATCTCTGGGTCGTGTCCCAGCTTGCATCGCTGCACAGTAAATCACAGCCGGAGTTTTTAACGTCTTCTCCAGTGTGCCTGGGAGAGTCATTAACACACACTAGAATTACAGAACAGTCCTCAGCAACCATACTTACTGTGTGTGTGTACGTGCCCTCTGGTGTGTATATCTACATTTCTCTGCCTCTGTATGTTCAGGTGCTGCCAACTGTTCTAGTTAAAACACTGTGTTATACAGCCTCTTACTTTCACTCACACCACATACTAGTCGCACCACGTGCAAGCATCCAGTGTTTAACATACATTTCACTGCCATTTAATTCTGTGCTGGACTATCATTTCCATAGGATCATATCCATATACTATTATTAGTCTGGACTCTCGAGGGATTACTCCAGAGGTTACCCTCTGGTAAAGGTGGGAGGGCAATCGCCCTGCCTCCAAGCTGACATGGTTATTGGAGCAGCTATAGGACCGTGGGGATCCATCTCACAGGAAGCAGAGAGGAGAGGAGCTCCAACGTCTTTCACAGTCAAGATCCCACAACTGCGGCAGATAAGGTCAAACCATCTGTCACTGCAGCCATCACACTTAACACACTTTACACCAGCTCTCAATGGCCTTACATCCCATCTCCGTCTGAGCTCTCTGTATCGTGTTCCGAGCTACTGTATGGCCATTACTCGACGATGGCCCGTGTGTGTTCCTGTGTGTACACACGCTCAGATGGCTGCTCTTCTTCTATTTGTTCACCAGCTACTGGCGCACACACTGACATCATAGCCCAAATATTGACTGTCTCCTGTCCTGCGTGCTCACAAAGAGGAGATCTGCACCGAGACAAGTGTGTCTGACTGTGTGTGTGTGTGTGTGTGTGTGTGTGTGTGTGTGTGTGTGTGTGTGTGTGTGTGTGTGTGTGTGTGTGTGTGTGTGTGTGTGTGTGTAAGCAAGACAAAAAGAGAGGAGACTGTAAAGATAAAGAAGTATTAATACATCAGTACAATACAGTTGACGAAGTTCAAGGTTCAGAGGTCGCCAGTGTCAGTGGGTATCAAGAATGACCTCTGGAGACGCTGGTTGAGCACGTCCTCGCTGACACTAAAGAAATGAAGCATCTTTTATGGGTCATGTGAAGCAACAATAGGTTAAAGAACAAATTGTGATCATGGTCACATAAATCTTGTCACAGAAACCTATTTCTCCGTTGCTGAGTTTAGCAGGAGCTGTATAGCTGCTCAGGGAGACCTCCTAAAGAGTTAAACAGCCAACTGTGCTGAACGTTAAAGGGACAGCTCGTTTGAAAGGTAGCTGCGACTTGTATGGGAATTATTGTCTCTGGCATTTACTTGCAGACATTTGGAGAACAGACTGTAAGAGGTTTGACCTGCACAGCCGAGCTTTGACGTAAGCTGATGCTCCTTCTTTCGGGGTTAAATTGGACCAGTGCGAGCTCCTGAAGGGTTAAGTGATACAGCGCTGGGGCCGTGCAGCCCTAAGGCTGGGCATAGGGCCAGCTCCACTCATAGACATGGAGAGCTTCAAGTGTGTGAGTGTGTATGCGTGCATTTATGTGCATGTCTGTCTGTGCCAGGGACAGCCCAGTGACTCACGGAGTACAACCCTGCCCCCTTGGCTAAAGAAGACCAAAGTTTTAAAGAGACACAAGCAAACTTAGAGGAGTGTGTGTGTGTGTGTGAGAGAGAGAGAGTAATACAAATTAAGGCACGAAAGGAGGCGCTGTAGAGTGTATGTTTTTCCTCTCAGCTCAAATGCTCAGATGGATGATCACACAGTTCTCATATCCTGTGGAAAGATGTCAGTCCTCTGCCACAAGTCCTGCTGGGAAACTAAGGGGCCACTGTGTGTCACACTTACACACATACACACACACACACAGTTGAATATTCACTCACTTCAAGTGGATTTAAAATGAACAACCTTGCAAAAATGTGTGTTAAAAGACAGAACGGGACATCTGTGTGTTTGTCCGTATTTGAACAAAATAGAAAGACATATCCTGCAAGGCCACTAATAAATATGTTATAATCCTGACATTCACAGATGAAAACAATAAACACATATTGAAACTCTTATCCACTCTATAAACTCTTTTCTCTCTCAATCTTGGAGTCTCTCTGTCCAGTATCTTACACACACACACACACACACACACACACACACACACACACACACATACACTCAGCTGTTCTCTCTCTCTCTCTCCCTCCCTCCTTCCCTCTCTCTCTCTCTCTCCTTCCCTCTCTCTCTCTCTCGCTCTCCTTCCCTCTCTCTCTCTCTCTCTCTCTCTCTCTCTCTCTCTCTCTCTATCCCTCTCCCTCTCTCCTTACACACACGCTCACGCAAACAGGCATCGGGCCAGCTGAGTCACGTCTAAATGGCGTGGAGTGTGATTGCAGCTCACACTTACATAACCTCTGTCTCCACACCACTGTCATTAGAGCAGCTCGGCAGAACGGGAGAAAACAATTCTTTTAAGTGCTCTTCAGCCGGGAGAACCTCAGAACTCTTCTCAATGGACCCCGGTCTGTGTGTGCATGTGTGTGCATGCAAACACATGCAAATGTGCATGGCATGTGTGAGTTATGCTCCGTGTGTGCTCGTGTGTGTTTCTTCTAACTTTTTATCTAAGCATCTGAGCACTAGTTATCTGAGGGAGTAATGAGGGAGTTAAGTTTCTCTGCTCCTCTTTGGACAGAGGGAGTCGACATTCTGGCAGCCTTTAGTGTATGTGTGTGCGTGCGTGTGTGTGTGTATGGAGAGAGAGAGAGAGAGAGAGAGAGCCTACATTTTGGCAGGCTCCAGTTTATACAGATGGAGCAGCTCTCGTTGGATAAACCACAGAAAATTCCTCCCACTGTCCAAGTTTGCACTTCTTAGGGAGAGAACCGTGCACCCTCCCCTCCGTCCCCCCCACTGCAACCTTCCACACCTAGTCTCTCCTCCCTCCCACTGCGCCTTGTGAACCCCTCCAATGCCTCACCCCCATCTCCCTTCGCCACACCACCCCACTGGCAGTCCCAGGAGGAAAGTAGAGCAGGCCCAGCTAGTCGAGTCTGGATTGGCCCAATCGGTTTTCCCAGCTCTTCCTGTAGCAGATGAGCCAGACTAGAGCAATCAAATGGGAAGCGATTGGCGGTCTGCACGGCACGCTCCTCTCCTCTCCTCTCCTCTCCTCTGAACCTTGACTTACTGTACGCACTGTCCATCAAGCGCTCTCCTCCCAATAACGACAATTCTCTCTGAAATCTGGAGAAGCGATTATGTTAAGACTCCATCTTCACTACAGAGTGACCAGAATCATGACAGAATGTTTTTTTTCTCAGTAATGACACATCTCCTGCTTTTCCGTTTAACCTCAGCTACCTCTGAACCAGGCCAACTCCTTACCTCATGCGGCTGGTGTCATGGCTCATTCACAGCGTACGAATTCCGCTGTGAAATGTAATATCATTATATCCCTGATAGCTTTACGCTGGATTCTAATCTGCAGCGCGAGTAACTGGGGGCCTTTGTGTTAGCAGATTTTTTTTTTTTTTTTTTACCCTTATATTGAATGTAACAGGCTATTTGAAACGAATTAGTTCCAAAACCGACGTGATTCCAGTTTCCCTGTAATAAACAGAAAACGGATTTGATTTGGACTTGTCCAAGCTAACAGACTGTTGAGGTAAACTAATGTCAAACTAAACAAATGTTTAATGGAGGAGAGTTTCCACATACACACACACACACACACACACATGCAGCCAAAAATGATTTCAAGGCGATGCTGCACTCATGCTTATCTCAAATGACCTAATTCCCTGCCAGCAGTGTTTTCACTGAGCTCCAGCATGTGTTTACCAGTGGCAGACTGCCTCCCCATTAAAGCTGCCATTCCCCCGGGGCCGCAGCACACATTATTAAGACACAGGATATGGACTCTGACCATGGCGTCCTACCTCTGCTTGTAGCCACATGGTTCCTACCTGTAAACCCTCTTATATACACCCATTTCTCTGTCTGCCTGGCTGCTTGCCTACTTTCTGCTCACTACAGTCTGCTTCTTTCTTTTTTTCCCCTTTCTTCTGCTCTTTCTCGCTGCACGTCTATATAACTGCTATTTCCATTACTGAGACTGCTGATCAGTTTTTCTAATATATACTTGACAAGTCGAGGCGAATGCGTGATTGCCGCAGGACTGTGTAGAAAACAGGAGAGCAAATCTGGGGGCGGAGGGATGTTTGAATTCAGCCTCCATCATACGTTAATGAATAGCTGTCATCGTTACAGGAATAGCGGCTGGGCCTGCAGGTTAACCCCTCCCTCAATTTAGAGATGCACAAAGTTTGCTTGGCAAAACTGAGCGTTGTAAGAGTTTTGTGCAATTTATGCGACAAAAAACAAACACCGTGAATAATCAAGTGGGAAAAGTAAGTCGTTACAAAGTAATAGGAGGTGCACAGCTTTAGCATTTGCTGAAACAAGACCAGAGGGACAAAGCGTTCGACACCCTGCCGCAATATGCTATCTGGAAAGTGTTGCTGGATAAGACACTAAAGAAGTGTAATGCACTCATAATGAATGCAGTTAAAGAAATCCCCCACCCAGCCTGGATGCTTTCTCTGGCTCCCCCACCCGCCACCCTCCTACCCCGAGGCCAAAGCTCCCCAGCTCCCCAGAATGGGGAGGTCATTAGCCGGGTGCTAATGGTTTCAGACTTTCTAATTGAATGGGAAGCCATTGATCTGTAGGTAGAGAGAAATGGTTCTTTTCATTGCCTCAATATGGGCCTGCACAGCATTTGTCTCCATTCAAAATTAAAGGCCGTACATGTTGGAGATGTAAGGTAGCAGTAGGCGTACGCACACACACACACACACACACACACACACACACACACACACACACACACACACACGGATGTGCAGCATCTGCATACAAACACGTGTATGTGCAGAAGCAAAAATCACAGAAAGTGGGAGCTCATACGTCTACTCACACACACACACACACACATGTAGAACTGCTCTCCTCTGTGTAGCCTTAAGGGCTCCCATTGTGCGACTCGCAGACTTTAATCTGTGTTCGCTCCCAGAGTTATCCTGGTGGGAGACTGTGCTCCTCACATCTTTTTAAACACTGCAACAACAAGGGCTTGCCTGGGGCAGCAGGGGTCAGGGAGGCAGCTTAGTAGAGATATCAACTGCCGAGCCGTCTGTGTGCATGTTGGAGGTTGAAGTGCATAGGGCTGAAAACTATTGTAATACTGATAAAGCGANCGATTTTGCACTCAACCCTGTGTTGGCTGAAGGGCAGCCGAGGTGGCGGCGTGTCGTGAGGTGAGCACAGATCGCAGGAGTCAGGAGCAGAAACGCTGGAGGTCTCGTCTAGACTTAATGAATCTGTGGTTTCGGCTACAAGAATGCACACAGCGACTGTTTGTCCTTCTCAAAATTTAGCCTCTGAATGTCATTGCCATCTGATCAGTTCTGGCTCCATCCAAAGGTGATCGATGGAGTACATTTTGAGGTTGATCATTAGTTATAATAAAGCTTCTTAAGAGCTTTCAAGAAACCTTCCATAAGCTGTTTCTCTGTGGCCAACTTTCACCTATGCCGGAGGCTTGCATCTGGCAGCCATTTCGTAGCAGCAGCACGGTTTCCACAGAGGTAAACCACAGTGGCAGAAGGTGGAGAAACAGCAGTAGCCCACCCAGGGGTCGATAACCCACAGCAGCTCTGTTTGTCACAAACTACTGATAAACACATCTAACCACCAGAGTCCTATTGACTGACAACAGCATGTGTAGATTAAACCCCTCTCTTATGGCTGTGATAAAGGAATTTCACTCAAACGAGACCTGTGTTAAACACAGTGAGAGATCTGATTAGAGTAGCAGCTGTAAGACACACATGGTCATATCCTGTCATTTCCTCCTGCATTTTCTCTGCATCACTTTATTACCGTGCAACAGCCAGAGGCGATACCAGCCGATGATCCATGTGTCAGTTTGTGTGTCTTTTTCTGTGTGTGTGTGTGTTGGCGGAGCATGCCTTCATCTCTCCCTACCCTCCAAAGTCCACTGTCAATAGCCCTCATGGACTTTGCCAGCTTGCAGCGGGAGACAAACACGAGAGCCCGGCCTACCTGCTCACTCTGGAGTCGTCAGGAGAAACACCCTGAACTTTGAGTAACACTGTTTTGTACTGAGCAGCAGCAGAGACATGCCAGTCTGTCTGCAAGGGGGCGAGGCAGAAGAGAGAGAGAGAGAGAGAGAGAGAGGAGAAAGTGACAGGGGGACAGCTGATCACCTTTATGGTCTGAAGCTGTACACATTATGTTGACTGAACGTGAGCCAAGTTGTTTCTGTCAACCAAGTGTGCTTTCACAGGCTGCTTCACATAAGGGAGCGACATACGAAGGAGGCCATCAAACGACATTTTAAGAATCTTAAAGGGACTTTCCACTGAGGCAAAGCTGATTCGATGCATAATAAAAATCAAAAATATAAACAGAAGTTTAGCTCCCGGGATTGCCGCCGGTTTAACCTTGATTTGATGTTACAGAGTGGCATGAAATAGACTCTTTCAAAGAATAACCACAATATTGCCTTGGCCTGCGCAGGACATTCTTTCAGAGGCAGTAACCCTCGGGTCAAAGTAGAGAGGTCTGGAAAAATGAGAAAGGCACTGGAGAGAGAGAATGCGCAAGAGAGAAACAGGAGATATTTGAAAGGCAATGAGAGACACAGAGTGGAAGAGGTGAGGGAGAAAAAAGGGAGAGATGACAGAAACAGACAGAGTTAGAACGGAGATAGAGAGCGGTTGAAGGTGAACTACGGCGCTGGTCTGGCTCCGGGCCTCGCCTCTGTTCTGGAGTCTCTCTCCCCTCCACAGTGACATGTGGTTTCACGGCCATTACCGCACCACATTATAGTGCTATGTGCCATAATGTGAGGCGTCCATATGTACTCCACTCTCTGCTGGCTCCATAAAACACACAGGCCCAACTGTTTTCGCTGGTGTCAATGTGTGCCATTGAATCTAATTTAACTCCTTTGTGTCCCCATTTCATCTAATGTAAATCTGAGCCCAGCATCCAGAGCTGATGACAACACCTACTGTGTGTCATAATATTTTCAATATTTTCGAACCGAGCAAGTCATGTGTGATATTTCATGTTGTTCAGATCTGTCATTCCTCTTTACAGAGGTCACCATCTGCACGTTATTTAGCAAACCACACTATAATAAATGTCAAACGTTGAACAAACCATGAAATGACAAACAAAAATGCTTTGCTGATTTACTGAGATCTGACAAGCCAAATAGAAGTCAAGTCACAATTCTTTTGATTCCCTATTGTTTTGTTTTTTTTCCTCTCGCTCTTTATGCACGTGTGTGTGTGTTTTCTGCGCGTGCTTGTGTGTGTGTCCTGGGTTGAGGAACAGAAGGTCTCTGCAGGGCTTGCCTGTGTGGGTGGACTCTGGGATTCACCGTGAAAACAACCAAAAAGCCAAGGACATTTCCTAAATCGGAGCTCACACCATACAGAACAGGCTTTGGTCATCTGGTCCGTGCTCTATTTGTGTGTTTATTCAAAGGTGTGTGTGTGTGTGCATGTTTTAGTTTTAAGGTTAGCACTGTTTTTTTGCATGTGTGAACACAGTTTAATGTTCATCATTAGTGGATGTGTGTTCATATTGTACAGTTTGCACTGTGTTTTTTTTGCACACAGAGGAAGAAAACCTCTGCCAGCTCCAGCTTCCTATAACGGCGTCTGTGTGGGCGTGTAAAAATCTACTTATCTGTCTCGGCTCAGATGATTATTTTGTCCGTGCAGAGTGGTTGACAAAAAGCCATCTCACAGAGAGCTAGATTGTGTCCTCAGGTCTGATAGTCAGACAGTAGCTGTTGAAGCACTCTGCTCCGCAGCCTGAGCTGCAGCCAGATAAGTGGAAGACAAAGACACTATTATATTGTCACACGTGGCCCAGAGACATTACAAGTCAACACAATGCCGTTCGGCTGCGTGCTGCTGTGGCCGTGGGCCTGGATCAGGTCTTGTTACAGAACCATGCAT
Organism: Centropyge bicolor; assembly: GCA_037975185.1. Lineage (NCBI taxonomy): Eukaryota > Metazoa > Chordata > Actinopteri > Pomacanthidae > Centropyge > Centropyge bicolor. Next base: position 2,689,274 of record JBBMOC010000056.1, on the reverse strand, counting down.
ATACATCGACTCAGCTGTTGTGTTTAACTCCTGATTATCTGCTGCTTTTATTGTGTGATTTATAGGGAAGTTTGAATCTCTGGTTGGGAGTCAGCAACTTTTAGATGCTGTAACACTGGATCTAGATAGGCAGATAATTTGGCCATGAATAGCATTGTCCTTGTAGCAAGGGGAACTCCACCTATTTTACACCTCACTGTCTGTCAGCTGTTTATCCTTCTTTTGTCTTCAGGAGAGAAACTTTTATTTGACATGTTGTACCTGACATTCTGGACCTTGTGCTAAACGGTAGTAAGAGTTTATTTCTATAGAGGTGATGTCCACCAGATGTCTGGACTGACTGGACCTGGTTCTTGCTCTGCTCCGACGGCAGCCTCTCTGGAGCACTGAGCAGTAATGAACCTCTTGTAGCTGGGCCATCTCAGGTCACGCACAGGTCAGAAGGCTGTACATGCCGCTGCAGGTTCACTTGGCTGCTCCCTCTCTCTCTTTAATTCTCTGGTTTTAATGCCTGTTTTGAAACTGAAAGAGTCTGGATGACTTTCATAAGCTCATAAGTTTCAAGATTATACAGAAACTGTGACGTCTTAACGAACCAAAAGCAACATGACAGTATTATCTGTCCAATCTTTTGACATAAGGGTTTGAAAATATCCAATGTCAGAGCCCAAGAATAGACTGATATGACATGATTCAGAGGTAAATGTGTTTCTGCCTCTTCCTGGATATGAGCTGAATATGAGCAGAGGGGAAATAGAGGGATAATACTGGTGGTGATCAGGGCCTGGTAGAATGGCCCGTGATGGAGAGCTATAAATAGCTTCACTTGGACACTCATCTTGGCTCCAGCCCCATCCTCCTGCACCACCCTCTGCTCTGCTGTCCCACACCTCCATCCTCTCCCTGTCCTTCCCCAATTCCACCCCCTCCCCGCATGTCTCCATCCCTCCCTCGTTCCCATATAGCACCTGCTCCGACACCTCCTCTGCCAACTGGCTGATGTCATGCTTTGGTACCGGACAGACGTCCTCACGCTTAATTCTGCCCTAGTAAATGGCAGAGACCGACCAGGCTTACCCACACACACACACACACACACATACACACGCACACACTGCCTCCTCCGGCATGTGATAATCTCACGACACACTGGCCTGGCGTGACCATTCGAATTCAGTCTGAATGCTTCAGAATTGTCCCGGGTGTTTAGGATCTTGTAAAATCGTTCAAAAACAATCAAACCAGCTGGAATTGCCACCAGGGCTTCAACTAATGACTGTTTCCATCATTGATCAATCTGTCAGTTGTTTTTTTTATTTAATATGTTAGTTGTTTAGTGTTTAAAATCTCCCAGTGCTGTTTCTTATAGAGCCTAAGGAGACATCTTCACATGGCTTGTTTGGTTTGACTAATAGTCCAAAACTTGAAAATATTCAATTCACAGTTAAAAAAGAAAAAAAAAGAGAGGACCAAATCTTCACATTTCCAAAACTGATACCGCAAAATATCTATTTTACTGGGCATATTTACTTGGTTTTTTTTACTATGTTTTTTTGATGATACCACATGGTTCATTGGCATCTTAGTTCCTAACATCTGGTTGGTCGACTTGTTAAAACCTGATCATCAAACAACTTATCGAACAGTTGAATCAAAGTGTTTGTTGAGCATTTCTGACTCATTAATCTTCAAGTTTTATTGTTGTCACTTTCTTAATGCAAAAGAAAAGCCAAGAATTGTACTTTCAGAGGTAAATTTGTGATTTCTGTTTTGGGGTTAAATAACAGGTGACAGCATCATGATTGGGTATGAAAGGGGCATCTTGGAAAGGCTCGTTCACCACTTTGCACAACACATGCTTGTATAAAGGAGATTACAACATGGGCTCAGGAACACTTCGTAAAACTGTTGTTTTCAACAGTTTCAAATGATTGCAATCTGTTTTTATTCGTGTTTTACACAGTGTCCCAACTTTTTTGGAACCAGGGTTGTATAAGCGTTCCACTTTTCCCTTTTTTTCCATTTGAGTCTGATTCTCAGAGCCTTGTGTGTGATCCATTCTGTACAATGTATCTCTATAACAATGTCCAGCCACTGGCCTGGAGCAGGGGGATCTGCTTTGCATTAAACTTAGCTTAAGTTCACACTTAACTTATCTGCTGATCGGGCCTCATGTGATATGTGTTAATGTGTGTCAGCCATTCAGGAGCTTTTGGACTTCAGACAATCCTGTGTGACCTCTCATTAGTTGTGGCGCTGACCCATGACTTTGTTATTGCCACACAGGGGCCTGTCTCCCCTAAACACACTTTGCATACCCACCGTCTGTGTCTATTTCCTGTCTGCAGCATCTCTGCTTCCTGTGCTCTTAAACTCTGAAGCCCTTCCATTGGGGAACTCGACACAAGGACCTCTCCACTCTCTTGGGGATTAAAGCAGAGACTGCTCGGCTCGGTAGCCTTTCTCTCCGTATACATGCCCATACAAATATACACACACAGACAGAACTGCAGGAGTACCTTCATAAAAGTACCCACTCCACCCGCCCCCCCCTCCATCTCACTCTGCCACTCTATTTCTCTCCATTGTCACTTTCTTTTTATTTTTATGTGGGTTTTTTTATTGCTCACAGGAAATGCAACACTGTTGATTTAAAGCAAAGAGAGGTTGTGGTTGAACAAGCTAAGTCGTAATCTTTTCTCTTTTTCTCCTCTTCATAAGTATTCCTCACTTCCTGGCGTCACCCATACTCCTCTCTGCTCTTGTGCTCTCACACTAACTCCACTACCATTTCGTACATCTGTGTGCCTTTAGCCCTGTTCTGTTAATATTTACTCGCGCGCAGCTGCACAAGAACTAGAGCCCGGTCCTGCAAAGATACACAGACACACTTCACAGGTTTTCGTTTGTTGGAGAACTCGTTCCTATAACTTCTGCTGAGCTGAGACTAAAATGGTATTATCAGATGTTTAAAAAGTTTATTTTATTTTCTTCATCCTGACAATAGTTCAAAGCCTTTTCTTGCTTTTTCTGCAGCACTTCATCTTCTGTTTATATGTTTTCCGGCTGCGAGGTCATGCAGGCCAAATCATCATGCGCCCTGATGTAATTAATGTATTTATAAGGCGGCAGGGGAGGAGATGAGTGAGTGACAGTAAGTGAGGAGCAGAGTGAGCTGAGGCCCTCCAGGATGTGGAGCCGCTGAGGCGTCCGTGCCTGGAGCCTGCTAGTAAAACATTTTGACCCCCTCATTATGGCCCATTTAGAGGATCAGGAGTTCCTTAAACAACTTGTCTACATTTCTTTACACGACTTTTGCATGCAGTCATGAGGTCGCCGACTGGAACCAGGTCTGTCTGGTTGAATCTGGAGCCGGGTTGCCACTTCCATCCTCTTGTCATCCTCACACGGCTGTGACGAGGGCTTGCAACATCGACCGCGGCTGAGGCTTCGGTTTAGGAGGAGGAACCGTGAATCACAGCACATCTCCCTCTGTCTCACCCTCGCGCTGTCTCTCTGTCTTGTCTTGTCTGTCTCCCTACTTTTATCTGTCTCTCCCTCTCGGAGGCATCCACATATGCACATTAACTTGTGGCGAGGCACGGTCTGAAATTCCTTTCAAAACCGCAGTCATCACCATTCACCCACTCCACCCTAATAGCCCCTTGCAGACTGGCTTGCATGCACACACACACACACACACACACACACACACACACACACACACACACACACACACACATGCCCCCACATTCTCGAGCCCCTGTTTATTTGAAGGAACTGAAAGAAGGCCTTCCTCATCTCCTCTCCTGTTCTCTCTTGCAATGGAAGGAACCATGTAAGCATGTGAATGTGTGTGCATGTGTAAGTGTGTGAGGCCGATCATCTCATATGAGAGGGCACAGTCACCTAAAATTTACAGCCTCTGGTTGAAAAACCCCCCATGCGAGCGAGCGGACCACCTCTGTGGAGTTTGACAAATGTATCTGACTTCTTTTGCACATGTGCCTTTAATTCAGATCTATAGTGTCTGATGTGAGACAGCATATTAGAATGTGGACGTCTTGGTCTCTGGTTATTGTTTGGTACGTTTAGATTGGAGTTATTTATGACTGGATGACTTCTCAAAGGTTGTCTGTAAGTGTGGTTTAATCTTATACTCTTAGATTTTTATTGGCAATTTTATTTGTGACTTTACAACTGAAGTCTTATTCATTGTGACACATTTTGTTTTAGCTGCTTTTATGCTGTGACTTGTTGGTTTCTGTCTTGGCCATGACCCGTTTGCAAAACACATTTTTAATCTCAGCAGTGCTTTCTTGGTTAGATAAAGGATAAATTAATCAATTTGCACAATTATCAATACAGTCTATGAGTAACCTTAATTTTCTACATACACTCACACAAATGCATGTACAAACACTTATGTAAAATAAAGCTTTCTCTCTTTCCATCACACACACACACTCTAATTCTTCACCTCTTCCAAACTGATGGGACATGTGACTGTGATATAGCTCGAGCACAGGAAAGACAAATGTGAGGCTGTAACAGATAAGAGACTAGTTGTATTTCTGCTCATTTGTTGGTGCTATTTTAGATTTTCCAAAGTGGCTGATATGCATGTGTCCCCATTTGTTTATTTTTACACACCCCTTAGTTTGCATCAGCAAAGTTCCTTGTAATGATTTACGTAGGCTATACACTGCATCACAGCGGGTGAGTTTTTAAGGTATATTGGTTGCATTAATGCAACGCAGTGCAAAATGTTCACTTTATTCTAAGGTCCTTCAGAACTGGTTGTGGCCAGATTGCACCGAGCCATCCTCTTCCTGCTGTTTATTTATAAGCTGGTCACTCTACTGACCTCTCCTCCAGCTCTCTTTTCCTCTTCTCTCCTTCACTCATCATACTATTAATGCTTGGTCATTCTTTCCATTAGTTCACACAGGCTTCTATCCTGTTCTGTTTCTGACAACGTGACTGCTCGCCCTGTCCTGTCCTGTGAGAGCCGGCTGGAACAGAAAACGCTGAGTGAATTTCTCTAAATTTTTCCACTGAAACTATGATGTGAGGGCCACCGGCATCGAGTTTCGATGTCGTAATAGTCGTTAACTGTCCCTCGGTCTCCAAGTGAGTCAGGGTCAGAATGAGGAAGAGGTTAGCAGGAGAGATGAAACAGAAGATGAGTAGAGGCAGCAGACGCGGTCCTCCCTCCTTTCAGTTCCGATAAATGGCAGCTTGGTGTGTGTCACGCTGTGGATTGCAGGTTAACTGTTCCTTTGATTCATAACAGAATGCAGAAAATAAAGCCTCAACATAAGACAATGATGAGGAAATGGGAATTCAGCATTTCTTGAAATATTGCATTTGTTGCTCATGTTATAAGGTGGAAAGGCAAAATCACTGGCAGTAGAAACAACAGCAGCTTTTTGTGTAGTTTGAAACTCACATGAAATGGCTATGGTCTGGACGATAATCAAAATTAGTGCACCACAAAAACTTCAACTAATCAATTAATAATATAAGGATCACTTCAGACTCAGACTTAGTCAAATTCTCAATTGGTGATTCTTAGTAGGAGGCATGTGTCTGTATTTAAATCTATGTTTCTGCAGTTGTGTGCAGTCCCACGTGGTCATGTGTGCGTGACCACATGTTTGGCAGAGTTTAATCTTGTCAGACGAAGTATTGTTAAGGGGCCATTATTGTAGCAAAACTATTTACAAATGTGAGTGGAGAGTTGTGTAAGTGAACTCAATCTGTATGTGCGTAATCAGATTCGTAAATCAGTATCTGTAAAATCTGTGTTCAGATTTGTGTATTGAGATTTGTAAATGTGGAAAACTCATGTGTTCATTCCCTGGAAACCATGGATATCTGTACCAAATCTTATGGCGGCCCATCCCATAGTTGTCAAGACATTTCACTAAAACTCAAAAACTGTATAGCAGGTGATCATCAGAGTTGATAAGCTTCATCCCCTGAGGACCTGGAATTTCTGTACAAAGGTTCATGACAATTCATTCAATAGTTGAGATATTTCAGTCTGGAACCAAGTCATGTACCAACTCACTGACCAACATCAGCATCCCTAGAGCCATGGTGCTTGTAATATGATAATATACAGTAATTATCCAGGATATTGACTTGTATGAAATTCTGCAGTATGACCAGTCAGAATTCTTCCTGTGCAAAGTCAATTCTATCACTTTACAAGTCAGCTGGTGTTGTTTACTTCAAACTCGCTAAAGTCAACAACAGACAAAGATGATTGAAAGACAAGAATGTTCCCTTCTTACTGAAATGGAGTGGGTGAAAAAGTTATTGAAATTGACTCCAGAAAAGAGAGAACTGGAGGTCAGAAGCCAGTCCAGAGTGCCTGACCTCTGACCTAAAGGGTGGATTATAGAACCTGTAGTTTGACCCAAACAGCCCCACCTGTCTCCTCTTTGCTGCCAAACCAAGCTCCAAATCATTTTTCTTCATCCTGCTTATTTGATGCTGAACCTACAGAGCTCTAAGGTGTTTAATATTATACTATAAATAAATAAGTAATTGTGAAATAAATTGTCCACACGAATGCCCCTGGGTGCCACTGCATCCACTTTGGGAACCACTTAACTCTGGAGCTGAAACGATGCCAAAGTGATTCAGAATCAATCAACTAACTGCTGCAGTAAATAATCAGGACGCAGTAACTAACCTGTTTTTAAGGCTGCCTCCGGTTCGGCCTAACGAGCTACGCTAGGTTGTCAGCTTGAATGCTGCTTAACTCTGCCACAGCTTCTTGTAAAAGACTTGGTACACACGCTGCAATAATATCTGTGATGACATCACCTCTCCGCACCAGAAGGACAGGAAATCTTGGTGTGGTAAATCATTACCTCATTGGCTCTCTTATCATCCAAAGTTATGACTGCCAAGATTACACAGAGCACGCTCGGACTGTAGGCCTGACTGAGCCTTCAAATATCACTCTCTCACTTTGTGTTCCTTTAATTAAATGTTCAGTTTTGGTTATTAAATATCATTATATGAGTACAAAGAGGGTAAAAAGATGTCATTTTTAGTGCAACATGAAAGTTCAGTCATTAACTCCTCCTCCTCGCTCCCACCCTCAAAAAAAACCTGGACTCCACTCTGATATCATGAGTAGATTCCCACCCATCTCCTCTCTCCCTTTCTGTCAAAAATACTGGAACATGTTGCCTCCTCCCAACTCAAAGCCAATATTTCCAACAACCTGTTCGAACCATTTCAATCCAGTTTCCACTCACGGCCCTCCGAGAAGTCGCCAACAAACCTCCTCCTCCTCAGACTCCAGTCATTCTCACCCTCCTCTTTGCAGCTTTCAACACCATTAAATTTTAATGCAATCATATCAGATGTTTGATAATATTTATGGTTTGCACTTTTGGCCGTAGCCATTTAATGTATTTATTGAGTGTACTGAGCGATTATCTCATTATATAGTAGTTTTATTGTTAGTGTCAGAGTCCGGCGTCAGAGTCAGATATTGCCTTCACATGCATGAGTGATTCACAGGACACAATGCATGCATGTCATCCAGCATTACTGGCGTGCAACAGAACAAGATGGAACAACCAGAGAAGGATAAGATAAAACTTTATTTGCCCAGAGGGAAACAGTTGATGTGAAATTAAGAGCTGCAGTTACGACTCCTGTTGCTGGGGTGAAACCTACTCACACCATGCAGCATTAAATCAGATTACAGTTTCTTATGATGATGTTCTTTAATAAAACAGCGTGAGTTTGTTTGGCTATACTGTAAACAGTTTTCCCAGTTGCTCCTCAAACAATATTTTCTGTCCACTGGAAATCTGTGACGTAGTATAAAAGTATATAACTGGCTGCCAAATCAACACGGACTGAGCTCTGATTATTTTAACCTCACTATGATGATGCTCCATCCAGAGACCTGATAAAAATAGAAAAATATTTGAGTTGCTGAAATGGCCATTTCATTTGACATTTTCTGTCTGATGTGTGTAGATCAGCAAACAACCTTCTGCCCTCCCTTCATCACGAGCTTCAGCACTAATGCATCCTAGCCTTTAGCTTAGTCACGATCCAAGTGAGCGCACGTGCACCATGGCTTTTCCACTGTGTCATGTTTTCAATGTGCTGAATCAATGCAACATTAAGAACCCAGTGTCCAACTTTCCCCTTTTTCGTATTATTTAGAGCTTAACTGAGCTCAAGTCATAGTCACGTTGTTTGAGGAGAGTTCATCAACAGGATGCAGCCAATGCAGAAGTAAAGAAAGAACGGCGTTGCACAACCCCTTCAGATTGTTGAAGCTGCTGGACAACTTCCCATGTGAAGACAGCTGGAGAGGAGAGTGTTTAAAGGCGTCTGCAGAAGAAGTTGTTTTGAATTTTATTTAACCTTTATTTAACCAAGATGATCCCTTGAGATAGAAATCTCCTTTTCTAGAGTGACCTGGCCAAGATAGTATTTTAAAAAAGGATGTCGGGACAGAAAAGAAATTGAACTCTTGAGTTACAGTTTTTTTTTTCCAGAGCTTTGAACAAATCCTGGCTACCTGGTGGAGCAGCCATGTAGTGGAGCTAAAGTCTTAACAGCTGTTGTTGAGTGATAGGAGATTACACAGATATGAAGGGAGTTTACCCAGTATGGCTTTGTAAATAAATACATACCGATGCGGCTTTCTCCTTAAACTTAACGAGGACCAGGAAACCAGATTGTAAAATACACAATGATGTGCACGGGACGATGAGTAGGATATAAAACATAGAGAACTGTGACAGACTCATAATGTAGAAGGCAGCCTGGACGAGTGTTTTCCCTCCTAAGACAGGCCCTATTTCGATATTATAAACCCATCTTAACCTTCAGTTTCTTCACTAGGTTCCCAATGTGCTGTCTAGAAAAGAGCCTGTCATTCGCCCAAATACTTGAAGGATGATATTAGCGTCAACTAAGTACAGATCTTTATTCAATAATATCGAATAAAGATGTGTTTTGTACTCTCCTTTCCTTTTCAATAAATCTGTCTTCCTGCCTCTCTCTCTCCCTCTCTCTCTCTCTCTCTCTCTCTCTCTCTCTCTCCCTCTCTCTCTCTCTCTCTCTGTCTTCAGTACAGCAGAGGGTGGGTAATTACTTTGCGCTCCAACCCTAAAATAACACGACTGGCCCAATTACAGTCTGGGCCTCATTACACAGCCTCGCAGAACAGAGGGAGAAACACTAGACCAATCAAAACAAAGAGGGAAAGGGGAGATGTTAAGGAAGGACAACATTTAGACGTCAGGTGTTGATTTAACTTGTCTGTGTAGGGGGAGTGTCCAGGTGGCTCAGTGGAGCAGGGGACGTGCCATGTCCTGCCCTGTCCTGGCGATGTTGTGGATTCAAACTCTGGCGTCTCTCTTCACTCTCTGTTCCGTCTTTCTTTCCATTTTAGTTAGCAACTTGCATCCAGTGTAAAGAAATGCCATTGACTGATGCTCGTCCCATCACACATGCTTTATCCCAAAAACATCTCTCTCTCTCTCTCTCTCTCTCTCTCTCTCTCTCTCGCTCTCTCTCGCACACACACACACATGCAGTAGACTTTCCCTTTCGACCCATGGCCTCTCGTGTGGTCAGGGTTGGGTAAGGTTGGGTCAGTGCCAGAGAAGCCTGTTTATGTAAGACTCTTCAAAGAGAGCCAGTGAAAGAGCACACTGTACAAGGGAAGGGAAGTGTAAATACCAGCCTGATGTTGGCATAACACATGCTTGCACCATACATCAATTACATGTGAGTTGCAAAACATTTGACAAAATATATATATATATATCTTACACATCCTAACATACAGACAAAGAGCACAAAGACCTCAGGCATTTCAAATCCGACTTATCCTTCCCGGTCGCTCACATCCAGCCTGGCTCCAAAACCCAGCCGTGAACCCTGAATTACTAGAAAACCCAGAGTGTTCTGGTGCAGATGTGATGTTGTTTGACTTGCTGTTATGGTTAGGCACTGTATCCCAAATTAGACTTACCCTCCTTTTTCTCCCCACTGACCACGGCTTGACAGGAAAAGCCTGCCAGACCTTTCAGCGTGTTTTCGTATCTGCCGCCGCGTGCATGTCGGTTTATATGCGAACAAGCACCAGCGTCTTTATACACACATATACGAATGTAAACTTTATGTTGCTTGCATGCTAGATAAATGTTTTCACAACTTTATTTAATTTTTTACATGCGACCATTTTATAGCAGCGAAAGGTGTCATGTGGCGGTGAAAAAGGAGGTTTGACAGCAGTGCTGATCAGACAAGACAGAACACGGTTCCCACACTTACTCACACACACACCTGACTGACTGACTGCCATCTGGCACAGGGCCAAAGGAAATTTCTTGGGGAAATTTGAAAACGCCTCTTGATATAATTTTATATGTGTGTGTCCAACTCTTGACCCCGGCTTTCAGAGGAAGTCGGGGATAGAAGTCGGATGAAAAGTCAAAAGGGTTTGTGGAAGGAACGAGATCTGAGAAATGATGTGTCAGAGGAGAGGGAAGGAGAGCAGAGGGGCGTGTGTTTGAAGGAGTTGGAAAGTGGAGAAGGTGGGTGGTGGTTGAAGGGAGAAGGGGGGGGGCGGGAGGGGGGACGCTGTGTGTCTGTTTCAGCGCCTGGCACAGCTTGGCCTGGTTAGGCTCCAGGCCTCTCTGGGGGAGCCAAGTCTTCTCCCCAGGCGCTGCCAACTCCCTGTGGTGGTGTAGCTACATGTTCAATTACGCTCTGGAGCCTGCCTGTCTTTACCTATACCTCGTAGGAAACACTCCTCACCTCTGTCTGTGTGTATCAGTGTTTGCGTGCGTGAGAGTGGGAGCGATGAAGAGATCCCGATGTGGTTTTAAGAACAGGAGGATTCATGGAGTTGAAGCTTCATTTCAAACCAAACGATCCTTGATTGCAGTGGCTCCTGCTGTTTTGTTTCAGGACGAGCATTTTTTTTTTAGAAATTTTAGAAAGTTTATGTTGATTGAGTCATTGGATACAGTATGGCATAATAAGAGAAGAAACAGTTCTTCCTATGCTGTCATAGTTTCCTGGAAAATAAAATGGACATGTTGGAGTATTTATATAACATATAATATATGTAGTTGATTAATCAAAAAAGTCAATCAAAAGAAAATTAATTGGCTGCTACTTTGGTAACTGATTACTAACTGATAGCAAAGGTTTTATCATTTATGAAAGTAAATCAGGTTTTCTGACTGTTAGTTGGAGAAAAGAAGACGGCACTTAAGACTCTGGGAGGTTGTGATGAGCATCTCTCACAAAATTCTAATGTTTTATAGAAGTGATGAAATGATTAATTGTGAAAATATGTGGCAGATTTATTGATAATGAGAATATGAGTACAGAAAAAATCTACAATATCAATGTCGCAGCATCAGTCCTAAACTTCCAACTTCCACAATCTGACAATCACATTTATGAGAAAAACTCCACATCCTCCAATTTCCAGAAATGCACATGTGGACGTTTTCATCAAACTGGGATGCATGCGTCTGCGTTTGTGTGTGTGTGTGTGTGTGTGTATGCGCACATGCCTGCAGGAGTGTGAATGCATTCCTGTGGGTATGTAAGTGTGTGCATGTGTGTGCCGGCATGCTTGCCTGCTTGCATATCTGGAGGCATCCTTAAAGGGGAGGAGGGGGGGGGAGCAATTATCACTGCCAATAAAAAAACAACAAACAAACAATCATTGTTCTGGGCCTCACCTTGTTGTACCACACCCCTCCATAAACCTTGTTTCACCAGGACAACTGACATGGAGAATGTGCTGCGCTGTGCTGCCTAAGCAATCTCCCCAAATAGCATTTATGTAGTCGGCACGCTGCTCCGACGTGTACCTGTGGGTGTGCTTATGTCAATTACATACGTGTGCACATATGCAGGGTGTAAACGCATGTACTGCACACACACACACACACACACACACACACACACACACACACACACACACACACACACACACACACACATCCCCTGCTAGTTGTGATTTCAATCAACACCACAGGGCTAACTTTGCCTTTTTATACATCTTGTCTTCTGGCCTCAGCACAAAAAGACCCAGCGTGCATTAAGTATTGATTTTGGGAGTGTGTATCCTTCTCTGTGTATGTGATGTCACATGACACAGATGGAGAGAATCATTTCTATTTTGCAGCCTGTCTATAATTTGGACCAGCTATGGATCTAAATGACCATGTTAAAACTATATGTTCAGTGTTTCATTTGCCTGACTTAAGTGTCTCTGGGATGATTTGTTCAGCCAAAGATTCAACTGTCATTCATAACCAAGAGATGCAGTTGAGGATCTACTAATTCTAGTTCTCGTGTTTGTAGCTCTTCAGAGCAGCCTCACTTGAAGATGTGGTGAAAAGCCAGCCATCATAGACGGTGTCCCTTGGGAGTCCTTCATGCTGGTGCGCTTGTTTATAAAGTTACAGAAGTTCAAACCTTACCAGTGTTCTTATTTGGCCAGTTGCTGTGTGACGCTGGTGTGGATTTTGGAAAGTTGCTGTAAGTGTCAAAAACAGCCCCCATCAATGATGTTGGAAATGATGATGGTCAGCGCTTCTTCCTTACCTGCTCCAACACTGATCATCCTCCACTTCACAGATTCCAGTCGTAAATCTGTTAAAGCGTGGACGCTGGTAAAAATAGATATGAGTAATTAACAGGCTCAAATCCAGGTCACTGTCTCATTTTATACCTTCTCTATCTGTCTTTTAATTCTTCCTCTCTGTCTTCCTCCATTTCCCAATTTAGCTAATTTGTTCAAACTTCACGCGCGATCCCAGGAGACTAGAAATGTGCGCCCTGCTGGAGTTTTGTTTAAACTGCATCATGGCAAAATGTCCCTTTGGAGTGGAGCGTGGCTGAGTGAAACATCCACTCAGAGTATTTGTGTAGCCTGCGTGCATGTCGTACCTGTTTGTTTGTGTGTATGCGTGTGTGTTGCATGTGTGGAATATCCCTGTAGACTGCTGTTTTGTTTATGTCTTATTACCCCAGCTAGCTCGGCCACTGGGGAGCTACATTTGTAAACACCATGCCTTGAGAGGCCTTCATCGTGTGTGTGTGTGTGTGTGTGTGTGTGTGTGTGTGTGTGTGAAGAAATCTCAAGAGGTAATCTCATTTTTCCCCCCCGTCTTTAACTACATATACAAGTAACGTATGTTCATGTGTTGCAGGAAAATAGTCTATTTTGCCTTCAAGCTAAATGTTTAGAAAATAAACAAATATGCTGAAAATGTATCACATGTGATTATATGCGGCAGAAAAGAGGAAACATCCTCAAAGCTCCTCTGAGACCTGTGATATGAATGTTTATTGAAACGTGCTAAATTGGTCTTAAAAGGTTTATTGATTGCTTATAATAATTTAATGAGTAACTGAACGTCCAAATCCTGCTAGTTCCCTCCATCCAAAGATACAAAGATGCAATGTGAGTGAGTGACCACTGCTCAGTGTAACCAGGACATCCATAGCTGAGCTGCTGCTGTCCCACTCAGAGAGTCTGCTGGAGCTTTGACAGCCACTAGAAGCACATTAATGGCGCTTTGTAAAAGTGTCTGTGTGGTACCTTTGTTGTAGCTGAGTGAGCGATTCGGAGAGGCTGAGGCTGTCTGGTGTGTGTGTATGTGCGTGTGTGTTTCTGTGGGACATTATCATGGGAAAGAATGCAGTCCAGTGATGCTTCTAGAGCCGTCAAAGTCTTGAGTCATTGCGCCAAAATTGAAAAAAAAAAACGAAAATTGAAAAAACAAAATATCTTAAATTCTTGATGGAGTCGATTTACAGACTCCCACTCAACATTCATTTTTTAAAAACATTTGGTGACTTGAATTGGTCTGATTGACTCTATGTTAGTGTTTAGCCATTTTTAACCCATGGAACAAATTTGGTAAGAAATGTCAATATCAAAAGTAGCACTGATGTGTTTCATGACAGTACAGTCATATCATTTTGTTAAGGGCTCAAAGACACGTTTAAGTGTCTTTAAGTATCTGTCTAAATCAACACCATACAAGAGTCGAGCTCCTCTGAATCACGTCAGATCAGTGAGATCTGCTCAGCTGATTTGCAGTGAATTGTGAAAAACACCAGCTTGTGCCTGCTGGGTTTCCTCTGTCTTTGCGTGCTCAGAGTGTTGAACTGGGCTCCTGTTGGTTTGTTTGGAGCTGACCGATCAGGCGTGCGGGATATGGACACAAACCGACATCAAAGACATGACACTGCCACCATTCAGAGTCATGGCCTACTTATCTCACTCTCCGTCTGTCTGTCTCTTTCACTCTGTCTCTGCCACAAACAAAAACACACGTCATTCACATGTATCCAAGAATGAGTGGAGGTTAAGTCCACCTAAACTTACTTTGCAAAATGGTGATAATGGAAATATTTTCACTGACTTAATATTACGGTTTTGTCTTGTTGAAATGTTTTCCCCAATTTTGAAGTAGCATGCTGTATCATGTTTTGCAGGACTCGTCTGCCTTGCAAAGCTATTAGTGCAGACGTTCGTCAGATTTAAATGCCGGGAGCTATCTGGACTATTATAGCCGTCTTCCACTCGCCCACTGCAGCACACTTTAGCCATGCCACGCTGTAATCATATGCATTTCCACTGCACTCCCACAGCGGGGGATACCTCAGCTGACCTGCAATATTATGGCTCTGTTTGGGAGCAAGGCCAAGCGGCAGTCTCCACCCTCAGCTTGGCTCAGCTGTTCAACTTTGCTGATGTGTTTAGGAGACTATAGAGAAATTACCATGACTGAATGTCTCACTGTGGAGTTCCTGCTCTGACTGTCGTGGAACTGTTTTATGATCATCCCCACTTTGTCGTAGTTACTTCCTCTGTAAAGATACAGCTTAACATTTCCTGGTTTTGCTGCTTCAGATTAAAAGCGTTCCCATGGTGAACGACTGGATGGCTTTTATTGTCAGGCAGCTACAGGAAGTGTTTATTTGTCGTCAGCGTCAGAGGCTGACTTCTTAACTGCAAGAGATGGACAATTTCACACTTTGGCTTTGTACAGATCAGTTTTGAATATTGCAGTGGGAAAAGAAAAAGCAGCCACAGCAAACTGGTGGGATGAAAAGCTGCAGGCGACAGGTGCTTATTGATGCCTATTGTTGTTTGGTTACACCCAGATCTCCAGCACATCATCATGGCTACAACAGGCAACACCTTTTTCCATGCTGGCATATGTAAAACTTTTTTTTTTTTTTTTTGCCATTTCTACTTCACTCGCTCTGGTAATCCTTGCTCAATGTACAGCATAATCAGATGCATGTATGTAAATATACATGTGAGAAAGGCGAGAAGAGTGAAACAAAACAACTCTAGAAATGAGGAAGGTCAAAGTGGTCAAACAAAAGTGAAGGAGGAAGCAGAGATGATAAATCCTGTCAGTTGCACGGATCGTCATTCCTCTGTCATCTGCAGGAAACTGGACGAGAAACGGTTAATAGTTTTCACAATTTGGAGTAATTATCTGTCTCACCCTCTTGTCTCCTTGGCTGTCTGTTTCTCCCTGCCTGTCTCTGTCTGTCAGCCCACAAAGGAGTCATGCAGCTCGCAGGCCGTGACACTCTGACCAGCATTAGTGAAGAGGTGTGCAGAGCAACACACACACTCCCAGATCCCTCTGACTGTTCCCACAGCAGGGCAGACACCAGGCTGTTTATTTAACCATTAGCCTGGGGGAGGGGAGGCCCAGCCGTGTGAGCAGAGGAGGGGGGGCATGGCTTTTCAGTAAAAAAAAAAAAAAAGTTAGCCTTTAGTTTCATATTCAGCCAATTTTTTTTTTCCTGAGACAAGAAAAACATTTCCTAATGGGGTGGGATAATGCCACTTACTTCCTGTGCAGTTTTACTTTTTTTGCATTTCATACAAATTCATGCAGAATGCAAAATTAAAAGTTCTGATTACTGCACTAGGAATGAGAAAATGATCCTTCTGAGAATGATATCAGAGAACTAGTAGTAGTAATGCAAAAGGTGGTTTGCATTGGAAACATCTGAATCACTGATTGAATGTCATTATGCTTATATAAACCTGCAGTAATAGGTTTTTTAGGCCACTTTGGTTTAAACAATTACATCGTTTTGACATTGTCATATTATACATTATGCATCTTGATCATACCTAATTTAATAACGCACTCAGTAATGGAAGTGAATATTGAATATGCAAACAGTGTCTCATACACATGGACACATTTATGTTGCATAATACGTATTTACAGTAGCTGGTGCTTCTTTAGAGAGTGACTCAAAATGAATGCAGCAGCCGAGCAAGTTTTCTGCTATCAGCACAAGCAACCACCCACACCACAGCTGCCCTACGGAGGTGTGTGTTTGCAAAGAAGAATTAACAGATTGATAAAGAATAATACATTTTCAAGGGTCAAGTTGACATCGCTCCCTCGGTTGATGTACTATGAATCCTTTAGAGGGACTCGATGGTGTCAGGGGTGCTGGCTAATAAATGAGAGCTGAGGGAGAAGTTCCTGTAGGGACAGTCTGAGCAGACAGGGGGGGGGGAGCTGTGATGTGATTCAGGTGGGAGAGAGAGATGGGTTTTCACTTTAAGATAGTATGAGGTGAGGAGTGACTGATGGGGTGGGAACGGCATTTTATTCTGTCATTTCAGCCAACCCCCAAAACACACACACACACACAATGAAAAAGTAAAAGAGACACTGTCTTATATATGACACACACACACACTCCTATGCACACACTCTGGCATGCATTCACTGTAATACTGTCTCTCTCACTCTCTCTGACCCACACACACACACACACACACACAGAGAAAGAGAGAGCCAGACACAAAGAGAAAACTGTACTTAACGGAGCTCCTCCACCCTGTAATCCCTTCAAACCGAACCAAGCCTGAACACCTGCACTGAGAACTATGACAAGTGCTCTGGCTGAACAAGCATCCAGCGCGGTTCATATGTCGCAGACGCTCCTAATGGAATACTAATTATATGTTTTCTCTGGTCCAGGCCAGAGTCTCTTCCTAAATCTCAGCATCAGTTTTGGTCAGCTTCTGTGTTGTGGAAGTAAACATCACATCATTTGTAAAAAAAAAAAAAAAAAAAAAGTTCCACTTTACATCTAAATACATGTATTAAACTATTGAGAGTGAAAAGTGGAAGTAAATTTTTCTCTGTGTCACAGCTAAGACAACTGTGGGTTTCTGTGGGCTTTTGAGGAAGAAGAGGATGAGGAGAGCAGAAAATGGGAGGAGAGGAGCGCACGGTGTATAATCACACAGACTGGATAACATTGAAAAGCCTGGGGCAGCGCTGACAAACACAGCTGCTCACTGACACAGTAAATCTACTGGATGACTCTCTGCCCTTCTCTCTCTCTCTCTCTCTCTCACACACACACACACGCCAGCGCACATCCATGCAGCTGAGCGTGTTTGAGGGTTCGAGCAGTGCCACTGGGCTGTCTCAGGTTGGATAATAACTCTTGGCCTGTCAGAGCAGAGTGCTAGCTGTCCAAAAAGCTGTCAACATCCCACTTACCCTAAAACCAGCACGACTATGGCCTGTGCTTACGGGATCTTCGCCGGCAGTCTTCCCGACACACTTTAGCTGACACGCTGTTACAGCCCCAGGAGTCACATGAGGCTTCTTTTTACTGTAACTGATGTTAGAAAAACAAAAAAAGAGAAAATAGCTCGCTCTATTGTTTTCATGAATGTTCGTTTGAAGCGAGGCTTGTGCTGGTCAGGGGAAGCAGAACTGGCCTGCTCTCACAGACGGGTGAATTGTAACGGCCCTTTTCGACCAAACAGTTCCAGGAACTATATTCTTAACTAGTAAGTAAAGTCCCTTTTTTTGCGCCTGCTGTTTGAGCTCTCACCGCATCTAACGACCCAGACGAGCGTTTTACTGTTATTCATTTATATTTTAGATTGGAGCTGCGATGAATCAATTAGCAAATAAAGTTTTATTTCTCTCATTCACTCAATTTGCTCTCGTCGCCGCTCCCTCGGGGGCTTCAGTCGTTCGCTCTCTCTCTCTCTTGTTCGCTCATTTGCACACTTTTCTTTAGCTTCCTCTTTGGGAAACACAACTTTTTTAACATGTCCCAATGTTCCCTTTGGCCTAATATTGTTACAATATTACAAACTACCAATGCACAAAAAAGTCTGACACAAATGAAATACAACAAGCATGATTAATTTTCTATACATTCACAAATGGTTTCTGCACAGAGGCTGCTCCTACAAATAAATATTATGTCCCTGCTCTTTGAAGGAAACAGCACTCAAGTTGTAGCTGTCTCATGTGTTTGATTTATTTTACGTTGGAAAATGGATTTAGTCGCCGTCCCTCCTGTCAAAACACGAGCAAAGGTCCAGAGTTCCTCCAAAGGTTTCTGGTCCGCAGGGAAAGTTCCTGCTGTGGAAACGCCCAATTAGGTACTTAACTTTCAGACTAAACTTGGCTCCAGAGTAGGTGTTACCACTCGGGTGATGTAGCAATGAAAAAGGTAAAAAAGAGAGGAGTAGGACTCCACCCTCCTCCTTCCCTCATCCATCTGTTCATCTCTGCACTGCTTTGTTTGTGAGGACGGAGGTGTGCGCTTGGAACGCGGAGCTGTTTGATACCATCTTTCCACTTGAAGTAACTTCGCTGCCTAATGGTTGTAAGAACTCAGTATAGTCTCCACTTGTTGTTTGTGTATGTGTGCATTCACTTGAGTTAATGTCATTAAATGATGTAACAACATTATGTCTTTTCCAAGGCTGCCCCCCCCCCTCCCCCCTCTCTCTCTGTATTTTTTTTTCTCCCTCCCTCACCACCCTCCCTCTGGCCGCAGTCTGGCCCAGATGAAAATATGAACTCGGAGAGAGAGAAGTTAATCTCCCACACAAACGCTGAGCGGAGGCTGTAACTCAATACAGGCTGCTTTGTGGGAGGCCGACTTGTCCTCATCTCGGAGAATTAATACAAGTTGTCCACTTATGAGGAATGAGATTAAAATGTAGTTGGCTCTTATTAAACCCCAGAATGAGCGCGGAGGCATAAAGGATCTCTGTGTGCGAGAGGGTTAGAAGGTGCAAATGCATGTACGAGTGTGTGTGTGTGTGTTTCTGTTTGTCTATGTGTGTGTGTGTGTGTGTGGTGTACATTAGGCACAGTGTGTGTGTGTGCAGGGCGGGGGCTTGAGATTCCCAAGCAGGCCTTATTGGAGATGATTACTCTCATAAAACCTCTGCTCTCTAAATTGCCCCCCCCACCCCCACCCCACCCCCTTCTCCTCCTCCTCCTCCTTCCATCTGCACTCTAAACACACTTAATCAAGCGCAGGTGTGTCCTGATGCATTTACAGACGCCTCGCTGACAGACAATCTTCCGCAGCAAAACAGGAGAGGAGAGGAGGCTGGAGACGTTTCAGCCATCTTTTCATCTTCTTTATGTTGTGTGCGAAGGCAGCGGACGACGGATATGAATTGAAACATGAATGAGAACAAATGTGCCACATGTTAGTTTTCTTTTACTTTTGTTTCTTAATCCTCTCCCTCTCCATCACTCCCCTCTCTTCCTCCTCTCCCTCAGTCTTAATTCACTCCTGGATCAGCCAGCGTCGGGGATCTGCGGGTTAATACGGTTACCGGGATAACAATCTCCCCCTGCATCGCTCCGTGATAGATGGGCGCCGTGTGTGTATGTGTTGAGTGATTGAGCAAGTGGGTGAGTGAGTGAGAGATAAAGTAAGCGGCGGCTGTGTAAAAGTGTGTGTGTGTGTGTGTGTGTGTGTGTGTGTGAGAGGACCCGGCGAGCGAGAGCGTGGAAGCAGAGGGGGCCGTGGTATCCGTCAGAGGAGAACAATGGCTTTTAAATGAATCTGGGAGGTCGTAAATCACACAAAGAGAGAGCCCAAATGCAGCGCTGATTGCCTGGACGTCAGAGTCGGCGGACGACAGGAAGGAACGAATGAACGAGAGAATGAACGAGAGCCCCAGCGAGACACCTTGTTAACGCCAGAACAAAACGCCTCCATTAGGAACCAATGGCCTACTTATGCAAATGAGTCCACACACGCACACTTTCTCTGCTGAAAGTTCTGTCCTTGGGAGGCACACGCAGTCAGTCAGTCAGGACAAATGTAAATAAATCAAAGGACAAACACTTTTCCATTACATATTTGTGGGTCTGAGGTGAAGCTCGAAGGGAACTTACAGTATTGCACTTCATACCTGTGCTGGCATAACACTGTTGCCTAATACTGTTGATCTCCTCAAATATTGAAAAATGTTGATCCCTGTGTGCATTTAAGTGAAAGACAAAGGTCTTGCCTAACGTGCCGTTCTTTGAATATATGTTTTCCTTAATCTTATATAATTTGAATTGGCTTGATAAAGATATAATTTCACTGTCACTGGTAATGTCTGTAGCTGTTACCGTATGTGTTAAAACTAAGCAGTTGTAAATCATTAGAGCCATGCTTCATTATGGTTAGTGTGAGTGTTGCCTCAGAGAGAGAGATGAGTGGTAGGCAGAGTGTAATTACAGGTATGTGGGGAGAAAACATGCAATTACAGATGTAGAGGAGGCATTTTGCACACTTTTTGCAGCTCGTGTGCTGTGGAAGCTTGTTTATCTCTCGTCTCCACAGTTGTGGAAAGTAACAAATACTGTAGTTTGGTGCGTTTTGGAAGCTCTTGCACTTGAATATAGAATTTTCATTTTTCAGGCACGAGGTTTATTTATCATTCTGCAACACATGGTTGTATAATGAAATTGAAAAATGATGAATATTGTACTGTGTTGTACTTCTACTCCACATTTTAGGGGGAAATATTGTCCTTTTTACTGTACTTCATTCATTTGACAGCTGTAGTTACCAGTTACTTTACTGATCAACATCTGCCATAAAAACTTGTGATGAGCTTCTAAAACAGTTCATTGTTCAAAAACCAGCTGTTCCCAACCTTTTTGACATGTGGGACTTTCCTTTAAATCACTGAAAGGTACAATTATCCTGTATTTCCCCTAAAAATCCAAGTTTAGAGAAAAGTTACAATTACTACAAATTTTTGTAGCAGAGCTTTTTTTTCCCTCCTCCCCCCATAAATTATCTCATGTCTCCCCAGATTTATATTGTGAGACCCAGAGTTTTGGAACCACTGGAACAACGTAGATTTCCTCTGGGCCCTGCTACATCTGACCAGAGATGACATGTGTTGCTGCATGTCAGCAGCCACTGGTTAGTCATCTAAAGCTGTTTGAATGAATGGATTCATATCAGATCATCATTTATTTTGTAGTACTGAAGCCTGGCTGTGTCATGACTGAAGCCACCCACTCATATTCATACTCCTATTCCTTGAGGCTCCAGATGAGGAGGAGGGTTTGCAGCCATCTTTGACTCAAGTCTATTAATCAACCCTAAACCTAAACCCAATTATAACTGATTAGAAAGTCCTGTTCTTAGTCTTTCACACTCAAACTGGAAGACACTAAAGGCTACACTAATATAGCATATTGTGCTCCTGATCCGTATTTTGAAATTTTTTAAGTTCATCTGCAGCACAGATGAAACCTGAGCATGCCTCGAGGACATTAAAACCTGGATGACCTACAGTTTTCTCCTGTTAAAGTTATTGTACTTGGCCCCAAATGCCTCCAAAACACATTATCTGAAGCTATAGTTACTCTCAATGGTATTGCCCTGGCCTCCAACACAGCTGTGAGGAATCTCAGAGTCATCTTTGATCGGGATGTGTCCTTTAACTCCCACATGAAACAAACAAGGACTTTTTCACCTATGTAACATTGCAAAAATCAGACATATCCTTTATCAGAAAGATGCAGATAAATCCTAAGTCCTAATCCTCCAAACCTACAATAACTGATTTTTCAGTCACTTAGGGTGAATGAAAAACTGCTAAATTGCTAAATTCATTAGCAACCATTTTCACATGGCCATTTGATGCATTATTATTGATGTATTGACTATATGTGCTTTAAGTGGGATTTTGCATGCAGGAGTATTTTTACCTTCATTTACTGGAACTTTTACTTAAGTAAACATGAGCACTCCTTTCACCTCTCCTCTGATCTGTCTTTTCCCGGGCTCCTTATTTACTGGTGCAGTCAAATAACAACTGGCTGTGACCCGGGGTCACTGTTAGGGTTGAGGTCAGGTCAACTCATTTGGCCACCCGGAGCAGCCCAGCTGATGATCCAAGGTTAGAGATGAGGGGTCAGGGGTCGGGCGTCCTGGCTGGCGCTTCTTCTATCACCTGTCCGTTCACAGGGAAACAAAGCAACAGAAATAGTGGAGAGAAAAGGAGTGTGAGAAAGTGAAGACACAGAAGTAAACAGGTGTCTTAAATCATGATCTCATTGTTTTAAACTTGTTTGGATTTTATTTACATGCCATAAGAAACAGCCAGAAAAAACTGAACAAAACTGTATAACAATTACAAACACTCACTTCTCCTTCTTTCTTGATCTCCCTCTTGCTCGCTCCCTCTCCCTCCCTTGCTGTAACCATAATGGTGTATAATGTGCTGGCTGATTAGGACTTTGACGGCGAGCTTCAGACCAGCCGCCCAGACACTGAGGTTAGTTAGTCTGGGTTTTGTGGCCAGACTGTTTGGCTGGGAATACCCTTCTGTTACTTAAACCTAGCTTGGCCGCAAGTCACATTCCCACACATGTAAGTGTATGGACGCACACCTGCTTCAAATAAACAGCGACGCAAGAGGATTACAGAACAAACTTACATTTTTAAGCTGTTGCTTTTTGAGAATAATCAGCTATTTAAGTTGATTTTGAAATGTTCTTGTCTGATGGTGGGAGGTCCCGCGAGACACAGAAACATGGTAGAAAACAAAAGGACTGTCGCTTCTCGACAGCGTATCCCTGAGACAAGTGTGACCCCTGAAACATGTGACAGCTGCTCTTTTCCTACCAGGACTGAAGAGAAAGCAAGGTTATAAAATAGACAGAGCTCCAACTGAACGTGACCACCTCTGAGTGTACAGAAAGACAGGTGGGCTCCTGCAGTTGGGTTTGTCGTTGCCCGGCGGCGAATGAAAACGGTCAGGAGAGCGTCGGGAGCGTCGGGTTCCCGCAAGGTCGTCGTTGTCTGTATTTTTCTCTGACGCACGCGGCGCACATAAACATGCCGAGTCGCCGGGAAGATGCGCAAACACACAAACACACACACAATATTTACAATACTTAGAGTATTTGGTGACGGGTTAGAGGAGGCGTGACTGACCTCCTCAGTCATAATTAAGAGCCTAAGAGAGCAGAGCCTTTAGGCCTTTAGGCCAGCCGGGGGCCCTGCCCAGACACACTCCCTCAGACTGCACTGTTTATGTTTCATTAGAGCACAATTATATGTCGCATCCCTCTCTCTTGCCACCGCTCACTCTCACACTCTCCCTCTGTCCGTGATTCGCTCATGGCTGTCTTTCTCATGTGAGCATTTGCGCCTTTTTGCCCTCAGTGTGTTCAGAACAGAACAGTGTGTGCCTGCCCCCCCCCCTCCACCCAATCCTTATCACAGGTCAAACAAACTGCTGAGAGGCCCTTCGCTCTGCTATACATGCAGAGAGCATGAGGGGGAGGGAGGGGGAGAAGGAAAGAGAGTCAAATTCTATGTAGAAAAAAAAATAATTTTGGAAGTGTTACAAATGAAAGAATGTAGTGGGGGCTGCTGGAGGAGGGAGGATGTGCTGTGTGACAGTGGGAGAAAGGGGGAGGAGGAGGAGGAGTGCCTTCCAGTAAGAGGTGCAGCTCTTCACCTCCAGCTCCTTCACCACAAAAGAAATGACTGACGCGTAGCAGGGAGCGGAGGTCCAGGTCCCTGAACCCACACAGCTCGGTACTGAAACCAGCCTGATGTCACATCTCGCGTGTTGGTTCTATACAAAATCTGTGTAAAACATCATTACAGTGGGTGGATGCAGTGACTTAGAGTCTCATCTGATTGGTGACAATTTAACAGAAGAGCAAATAAGCTTATTAGAAAACAAAACAGTTTTAAAACACATGATTGAAACTCATAATTGTAGATTATTTAAATTACTAAAATTAAAATGGTAAAGATATTTTGGTAACACTTTATTTGACGTCTATCTCTATAACGCATTATAAATGTATTTATAATGCATTATAATGACATTATAGCACTGTATAACTATAGTTATAAACACTCATAAATGATCATAATGCTTTATATATACAATAATCATAACACACTATAAAGCATTTTATCATCCCTTATAAGGTCAGGTATTATAATACATTATAACTGTTGGCAACTCACTGACAATTCCCACATAGATAATGCATTATACATATATTTATGATATGCTTATAAACGTGTATAACTATCATTATAAACACTTATAAATCATCATAAGGCTTTATAACAATGAGCATAACACATTATAGAGCATTTTATAATGGCTTATAAGGTCAAGTATTATAATACTAACTATAGTTATACAGTGCTATAATGTCATTATAATGCATTATAAATACATTTATAATGCGTTATAGAGATAGAAGTCAAATAAAGTGTTACCGATATTTTTTCTGTATTTGTTCTCCACCTTGCCTACCCTGATCAAATTCATTTTTCAGGGACTTCCCAAAGTTGTTTTTCAGAGCACAAATGCACAGCCCACACTTATAGACTCTATAAGATGATTGAATCTTTGTCAATTATCGATGCTGCACTCTGGGAAAGGTTGAGCAGAAGAAAACTGAAGAGGGCATGAAGACGCCAGAAAGGTAGTTTTTCACTGTTGCTGTCTTTACCTGAGGATACAGAGGAGTAATTAGCAGCTTTGAATCAATATTTAGTGATTCATTGTTGTTTACTCCTCCTTGTCCTCCCCCCCCCCTCTGTCACCACCACCACCACCGTCATCATCAAACATACATGGAGACACACATGTTGGAGTCATCGGGTCTAGACATCCAGCCGTGGCAGACACCGTGTCAACCCCATCCATGACCAGGGGGCACAAACTACACGCCACAGACCCACCCAAACTCACCACGGTGGCAACAAAACATGGAAGAGGAAAACACACACGTTATAGGTAAATCATTTAGATCCGTTCACAGCTGCTTGTTGACTTGATTTCAAAATAATGGTGGGAAAGGCTGAGATGTTTGCCACGAAGAGACCGCAGTCCACGCTTGAGCTTCAGCCTGTGAGTCAACAACCGCAGGTGGCGACGTCGCAAAATGCTTCGTCGCTGTTCTAATGCCCCGCAGGTATACATAGCAGCGTAATCTGTGATCTAACCTGCGGCGGCGGGCGTGTTAAAGAGGCAGCAGAGGACAGGATATCGTGATTCCCCGTCCTGCGTTAGCCTTATCTGTTAGGCTTATCTGAACAGCAGGACAGATGTTTTCATGGGCATCCGTGACCTTTTCTTTGCTCGAGCCACAACTACCGTCTCCCTCTCCTAATGCTGGAGTTGCTCTCTCCTCGTGTTATTTCATTTGTTGTCTCATTTGTTTTCATCTTGCTCTCAGTTCTCCTGCTCTGCTGGTTTCCCCCTCTTTTACCATTTCCTGCGAGAACAGGAAAGCCCCTTCAGACAAACAGCCCTGGTCCGTCCATCCAAAACTCTCTCTCTCTCTCTCTCTCTCTCGCTCTCTGTCTCGCTCTCGGTTCAGCAGGCTATGTAAACACATTGGGTGGACTACAGCTGGCGTAGAAGGAGAGCAGTGGGACATAGTGCGTGTCTGTGTGTGCGTAGGTGTGTACATATTTATGTGAGAGCATGCAGGCATATGTGTGGTAGAATTAGGAGTGAGGAGACATTGACCAAATGAAAGAGTACTGTGTGTGTGTGTGTGTGTGTGTGTGTGCATGCGTGACTGAGTGTATCTGGAGTGGGGGTGTTACAGGCATGAGATACCAAGGGACTTGGACACTGGCGAGGAAGCTCACAAAGTCTGGAGCTTGTGGGGGTATTGAATGGCTCATTAAGTGTGTGTGTGTGTGTGTGTTCGTACAGCTGTGGATGCCAGACACTGCTGTACAGGAAAACAGAAGTTGGCCTGAGACCTACCCAATCAAAGAATGTGTTAAATCAAAGTCTTGCTGTTGACCGCTCGTGTGTATTTTTAGTGTAATATGTTGGATTATGTGTGTGTGTGTGTGTGTGTCGGCACGCCTCTCTCTCTCTCTCTCTCTCTCTCTGTCTCTCCAGTCCCACAAATTTTGTGTTTGCAGAAGGAAATACCTTGACAGGTTTTTGGAACACCCGGCCGGGTACCCCCTCTCCATCTCCCCTTCTTTTTCTCCATCTCCTTCTCTTCCTTTGGTGTAGTTTTTGGTGTTATTTTACACACACATACACCCTTCCTCTGGCTCAGAGCAACACACTCCCTCCCCGTCACTGGCGTTGTGTAACTGACATTTGGTGATCAGAAAACTTAACATTTGGAGGATGAAGTGAGAAATGATTGTAAATCTCATTCTGTGATACTACGACGTCACTGGTTATGTCACTATCACATCCTGAAATAAATAAAGTTTTCCTGCATGATTCTTAAAGTGTACCAACAGGATTTTTTTTTTGGCATTATTAGTAATATTCATTTTGAAAGGTTCTAGTATGCAAGTATGCAAATATTGACTGAACGTGTCCGTGTACTGGCTCCAGATGCATTCCTCTGCCCACACCCTTTTTTCTCACTTTCCTCACTTTCCCTCCTACCTCCATTTTTTTTTCTTGTTTTCACACAATCAGTGTTGACAGTTTAACAGCACAGAGAAATGCTCTCACATTTTTCTGCGACAGATGTGTCAATGTCCCGTAATGATGAAAGGTGATGTTCCGCAGAACTGGCAGTGACGGGAAGCGCCGCTCAAAGGCCACAGGAAACAGGAAGTGACCGGGGATGAGCTGTAGAAGTCACTTACGGTTACTCATGAGGAGACTTAGGTAGTCGTCAGAAGATGAGGTGTGATGGCTTTTCGTAAATGCAGAAATGAAAAAGAAAGGAAAAGAAAAATCAGTTTGAAATCGTAGGCCAGATGATGGCAAGAGGTGTGTGTTGACGAGCAGCATAACAGACGGGAGAGAGAGAGAGAGAGAGAGAGAGAGAGAGAGAGGAGCCGAGAGTGAGTCTATAACTAGTTTTGTGTTGAAAGGTCAAAGTCAGGCCTCGGATTTGAAATTGAAATGAAGTGTTGGTTTGGCACCGTGCCCACCTCAGTACTCTATGGAAAGTGTGTGCAGCGCAACACCACCTGTGTACACATTTATTTCCCACAGTTTTTATATATTGTGCGTTTGGATCATACAGTACATGGTTTGGATTTGTTACACAAGTACATAGTGTAAAAACAATTTTACATCAAAACAACCAAATCCGCTTTAAAAAGTAATTTCAATGACACTACATAAAAGGTGAGCAGTTTAGATAGTAGTAAAGGATAAATAATAGAAGATAATATAAGCAATAAAGAACAAGAATAAAAATGAAATTGTGATATGGATGCACTGTTACTTCCATGTTACAGCTTGGTTTTCAGTGTTAAGACAAAAAGACAAATGGATACCATGTTGTAGGGTGGTGCCCCATTCATTCCTGTGAACGCTGCTCATACTCTGAAAACATTCTTCAGGCTCCTGCATCTTAGAGCATTCATGTTACAAGAGTCCTCCTCTTAGTGAGGGGGTTGATGTGTCTACACATGAATGACCCATAAATGATATTACTTGAATAATTTGGTGGATCTTATTTTGAAAATGTTTTCTTAAGGATTGCATTTGGAGAAAAAAGTCTTTTCGAGCCCACGTGCATCATGTGACCTGCAGATCCACGTTTGCATAAGGAAGCCGTTTCATTAGTTTTGACACTTGAGTCAAAATCAGTCGTTTTTTTCTATGACTGCTTTTTGCTATGGGAATCCATTGTAACTGATGTGAATGTAAGCTGACTACACCTGATGTTTCACAGCCGCCTCTCAAGCTTACAATGAGTATTTAATACTTAAAAGACAGCAGAATATCAGGATGCAACAAATTATCAATACAAAGAGTTAGGCTTGATATGTGGGTATTTTTATTCTGTGATTGTGCAGGAGTAATTATAAAAGTACAAAAAGTTTGCTTTTAATAGAAGTTCATTTTTCAGGCGACATAGTAATGACATCAAGTAGTATTAAGTAAGTGAGTAGTTGGCTTTAGTACTGTTTCAATGACCTTTGATGACTGTCCTGCTGAGAACGGTCACACATCTTTTCAGCATTTGCAAAAAAATCCGACAGACTCTGTAAGATATGTTGACTCATAATAGAGCTAATGTAAACATCATCTTCCAGTAATAGGACTGTCTTCGCTGCTCCGAAACAAATCAGACTAGACATTTCAAATGAGTGCTAAATCACTTGTCACTTTCACAGAATATGAGAGTGCAAATGAAGAGGTCTCTGCTCTTTGCGACCTAGATTCATCAGCCGGTAATTGAAAGGCAGCCTCAGTCTTCTTCTGCTGTTCCTCCTTGATGACACACCGTTATTCATACAGATAGAGATAAACAGAACATAACTGGATCAAACTGAGGATCATTTCCATAAAATGAATATTTACACTAGAATATTTTTTTTGTGAATTTCACACTAGAAAATTGTCAATTACTCACAATAACATCTCTCAGTTATTACAATGGGCCTCCCCAGTTTGACGGTGTAAAGCGCTCTGTGAAGGATGCGCTCCTGACAGAGAGGGATGACTGAGGAAGGCTGAGGTGCTGTTGAGAGGTGGATGGATGGCGCAGGGTGAACCGGGGGGAAGCGGAGGAATGGCTGCCTGCCAGAGCCCAGCGCCAG
Source organism: Centropyge bicolor (assembly GCA_037975185.1). Lineage (NCBI taxonomy): Eukaryota > Metazoa > Chordata > Actinopteri > Pomacanthidae > Centropyge > Centropyge bicolor. Next base: position 2,660,360 of record JBBMOC010000056.1, on the reverse strand, counting down.
GTGCGGAATGTAGGGTAGAGAAGTGTCCTTCCTCAGCTCCCCCGTGGAGGGCACCAGCCCATACTGAACCTCCGCTGTCCCGGTACCCTCTACTGCTGCTGGGCCACTTTTCGTCCTCGCTCACCTCGGCTGCTTTTCTGTCTCACCCTCAGTTGCTCCCTGTTTCTCTCCCAGTAGAAAACAACTCCAAACAGAAGAAGGAGATTGTGTCAATTAAATGGTATGTGCTGTATGCCACAAATCACACACACATGTTCTGCACTCACAAGCAACCCCCCCCATCTCTCTCTCTCTCTCTCTCTCTCTCTCTCTCTCTCTCTCTCTCCCTCTCCCCTCTGTTCTCTCTATACGTTGGCCGGAGCCACAGAGTTTTATGGCTCGTGTGTGTGTGTGTTGTGACAGTGTGAAAGGCACAGGAAGGAAAGGCCGTGCTTCCTCCGATGCTCCTGCTGCTGCTGTGGACCAGAGGAGATAAGAGCACACACACACACACACACACACACACGGATGGACACACAGATTCATGAACAAACAATCACAACACGGATCCACGCTGCCTGCACTAACACCCCCTCCCTCTCCAACTCCCCTGCAGATCAGCTTCCACGTGGTTTGGCCTTAATCAACCCCCCTGCACCCCACCCCCTCCACCACCACCTCCATCTCACACATTTTAGTTTGTGTTTGCACTCCCTGGTCCAACTAAAAGTGTTTGAATTGGCGGCGCTAGACGAACACTGGAGGCTGTTAGTTTCGAATAATCACTGCTCAAATTAACACCGAACTATTCATGTTGATACAAAGCAATCACCCTGGCTGCTCTGCTTTCAGAAGTGTCCCCTTAATCCTTTTTGCTTGTTTATTAATGTGCATGCGTGGAAGAAATAAGGCACTTCCTTGGGTAATAGGAGACGAACTTCCTGGAAAGTGTATATGCTGTGCTTTCCAGGGCGAGACTGCTGCAGAGAGTGTGTGTCTGTGTTATTTTCTGTGTGTGAGGGTGTGTGCGTGCCCGCTGACGTAAGCCCCTCTATCTGATGATGCCCTTCTAATCCCCACAGTGATGTGTCATGAATATGGAGTTTAAGACTCAAATCCCCAGGGATACACAGGCTATAGATAGCTTGCACACATACACATGCACGCAGAAGGTGCACACCTTCAGCAGCAGGGCACACACACACAGCGTACACACCGCCGCTGACCCTCGTGACGTGGGAGGGGCAGAACGGGGAGGAAGCAGAAAGAGGTGATTAAGATGAAAGTAACAGAGTCAGAAGAATTTCAGTGGAAGGAGGAAATAACTGAGGGATGCAGAAAAAAAAGAATGTGCTGATTGGCTGTTGAATTTTAAAGAATAAATCTTTGAGTGTTGTAGCTTTGGTCATCATTCATATTGGAAAAATAATAATGTAGTCACAGTGTTAGGAGCTGAAATCTGGGAACCAAAGTCCTGTTGTTTTCCCAATTTGGTTGTGAAAAAAATAATCCAAACTCACTGTGCGATATAGAAATGTAGTGCTTCGTTCCTCTATATTTCTATATCGCACAGTGAGTGGACAGAGATGGATTGTGGACATACAGAGCGCAGGACTTTGACACCAGAGACTAGAGTTAACATCCAGACTGTTCCATGTGTAGGTTTAAGCAACAAAAGCACTTTGGTTAAGGTTGGTGAGAAAATAATGCACTGTGCACAATAATGCAGTGCAAATAAATGCACAATATTATCAATCAATATTTTCCTGATATGTTCAGTATCAACATTTTTGCTACTTGCCAGATATGATAATTAACATTTCCTCATTATGTTAATAGAAAAACATAATCTAGTATGAATTAGTGTTTCCTTCAGAACATACTGCTAATTAGTTGTATACATGGAATTTGAAGGTGAGGGATCAAGGCGGCTTCACTAAAAGGGGCCACAAGCACTGTCAGTCAGATGATGGTTCAATTGTAAGTTTGCCGAACCTGCTGAGTAGAGAAAATAAAGGTGGACAGTAGAATTATTTCCTGCAGTTTACAGACCAACTTCAACTTTAACAAATCAGGTATGAGAATCAGAATCACCTTTTATTTGGCCAAGTGTGTTGATTTATACAAGGCAGTTCTCAGTAACTCTCAATACTTACACACAGCGCGGAGAATTTACAGGACAATGCGGATACTTGTTTATGTTCCCAGAATTCTGCAATTACCCTTGTGAGCACAATCTTATCATAACCGATATAAATGACGGCCACAACTATGAAAATCAGGCTGCAATAAACCTGATTTATCCTTGAATAGAAAAGGGAGCAGTGTCTGAACGACAGCTGCATGCTACCATTCCATCATGTGATTACGATTAAGCTGCAATCGATTAAGTCTGCGTTTATGTCACAAATAGCTCACCAGCTTGTGTAAATTTGCTTGTGTGTGCATGTGTACAAATGTGTGGTATGAGCTGGTATGAAGGCTAAGAGGTACTGGAAGCTCTTTACGTTTTATAGAAGGCAGTTATCTGGAAGTGTGGTTCCTCAGGTTATTGTGGCCTGGAACACACACACAGATGCATACTGTAGGTGATAAAAGACATAATGTAAGTATAATCACACTCTCTGCCTTACCCTGACACACACACACACACACACACACACACACACTCAAATGTATCCCACCACGCCCCAAAAGCCTGCCAACCCATATGGCTTGGGGATAATAAACCGAACAGCCAGCAACACGTCTCCTGCACTCCCGACGAAGGCAAGCCAAAGGAATGCACATCTCTCCAGTTCACACCCTCCCTTTATCTGCCTCTTTCTCCCCCCCCCCCCTCCTCTGTCTGTTTGTCATTCTCTGTCTTTTCTTGCTCGACTCCGAGGCACTGAGTGAAGGACCCTCTTTTTAAAGTGAAGTATGCGTCTGAGTGTACGTTGGCATCCCAGTGTGTGTTTGTGTGTTCGAGGTGTGCCAAAGAAACCAGTCCGACGAGTCTGCGAAGAGCGTGCCCTTGGGATGGAGGGAAGAGGGGAAGGGAAGAGAGGGGAAGTGGGATGGAAAAAGGGAGGGAGTGCGAGGATGAAATGAAAGGGAAAATAAACAGTCATGTGAAGGAGTGAGGGGAGAGCTGGATTTAGAGGAACTTTGACTCGGTGGAGCAGCATCTCCCTCACAACCAAACGCACCTCTTAGCCCCCACCTCGCTTGTTTCTTCCTCTGTCATTTCCCCCCCCCATGCTCCTCTCTTCCCAGGCCTCCCACCTCCCTGTCTCTCTGTGGTGCAGTGGGACAACCAGCGAGGCCTGCGGCAGGAGCGCTAAGCCCGGCCCTGGATTTGGAGCACGGCTGCTCTCGGTTGAGCGGGATCCAGGCCCCCTGAGGGCTGAGGGGTGGGAGCGGGGGGTGGAGGGTGGAGGGCGGGAGGTAGGGAGGAGAGCAGAGGCAGCGAGCAGTACAGTTCTGGATCACCTTCAAAGAGCTTCAATCCCAACGGAGAGACTGGATTCCTCTGCGGAGAGAGGGAGAGAAAAGGGGGAGTGTACGAAGGGAGAGAGAGAGAGAGAGAGAGAGAGGGAAAGACATGGGAGACATGAGACAAGGGGAAAGTGTGAAAAGAGAACTTCTTTCCTACTCTTCCACTCTCTCCCTCCATCTTTCTCTCTCTCTGCACGGCGTGCATGCACTTGCCCTTCATGCAGCAGGCTGTACTGAGATGATCTATCTGTGTGCTAGAGCAGGGAGACATGGGAAATCTGGCCCGCACAAAGGCGTCGTTGTGCCTCCCTGGAGCTTCCTTTAGGGGCCAGCATGTGTGTATGTATGCCTGTGTTGTGTGTGTGACAAGGATGAGTAGGAGTTTACCTTTTCAGGCCCCCCACCCGTCAGAAAGTTCTCCTAACGCAGGCGCGCACACACACCTCCAAAAAACCCAAGGACATTGCAGAATGCCACCTCGGCGTCTCATTCTTGTGCGTGAGGATGACTTTCAAGCTCTGCACCTCTAAGCCTCTTATAGAACACACCAAAAGTGCGGGGCAATTGAGGAAACCTTGGATTTGTTCAGCTGGAGTTGTGCATGTTCACATTTCGTGAATTTGGGGCAAATAGCACTTTCTGCGGTTTGTGTAGCAGTGTGTGTTTCTGCGTGTGCATCAGTGACAGACCTTCATCCTGAGTCTGGGTCAGCAGTTTGTTTAGCATCAATTAGAGGCTCTGTGTTCCTCAACGCAAGCGTGAAGGGAGAATTAACGTGCAGTGGCACATTCCCACCAGCGTATTATTACAAACAGCACCTCAGCTGGAACAATCCGAGCGCGTGTTTGTGCGTATCTTTCTGCATGTGTGTGCACGCACATATGTGTGCATGTGTAATTCATTCAAATTCTCAAAGTGCGTCTCTTTTCCATTTTTCATTTCTTCTCTCCCCCTCTGTCTTCTTCTGCTCCTCTCCTCCTCTCTTTCAAGGACTATGGTCTGACCACAGCCATTTCCCTTAGCCTCTGCTTTGCCTAGCAACACACAGCACATAGTTTCCATAGAACATGCATTTAATGGAAGAGGAGATATATAGATACTGGAGAAAGTCTCTTGTAAAGAGAACTGGGTCTGCTCAGAGACGAGGCCTGAAAACACATGTTCAGTGGCTTCAGTGCAGACTTTCCTCTTACAGGCGCGTAGTAAAAGACTATACATGCAATGGAGGCTGTATTTAATGTTGTTGTCATCTTGACAGCAACATTAAATACAGGGTATGGTCATGATAAATGAAACACCACTGTAATTACTTTGCCTTGTGGTGGTGGGTTATGTTTTTATTGTTTATGGGTTTGGTCCAGCCTTTACAAAAAGAATAATCATTGTTAAACAAAGTGATTCAAAGTGATCATAATTTGAACCATCCATCCTTCTGAAGCCAATAAAGCAGTTCACGTCAGACACTGCAAAATTCAGCCGTAGTCTGACCAGGCCTAATTCAGGCCAGAGCTACGCGTGGGCCGACCACCTCAGTCTGAAGCTTCAATCCAGTATTTTTATGTCAAAACTGTCTTTTTCGCTATCAAAGTCAATAGAAAAGTGCATTTTCCTTGTTGATAGAAACAAAAGACGACCAAAAAAAAAGTTCAAAAGTTCAGAAGTGTTCTCAAATGCTGACAGCTGTTCAACAGTTCTGCCTTACTCATTAGATTTTTTTTATATTTCTCTGTAACTATCTGTTCTTTATCGTCAACCTTAGCAAGCAAGCAAGTTGCAACCTGTTGACTTTCCATTACTTGAAGTGTGTGTGTGTGACAAGATAAGGACGAAATTACCCGTGTGCACTGTATTTAGTCTCTCATTGCAGTTTTTAATATTAAAACCTATATCTAATAGTAACATTGCATGTTCAGTATAGTGTTATATATGTTTCAGGTTTGAGCATGAAAATGTAACTGAAATCCAATGCCCTCAGGTTCTGTTGGCCTTGGGCCCGGCTCCAGACCTTAAATACTTTCATGAACAGTATGTTTAGATAAGATCATATGGTGGTATTATATTATTATGTTATTAACAGCTGTGACTAAAAATAAATTTGGTGTCATGCTCCGCAAATCATTTGGAAGCACCAAAACATCCTCACATGTTAAAAGAGCAATTGTTTTCTTTGAAAAGACACTTCTAAGAAACATATGCATCCTTCATAATCATTCGACATTATTATGCTCGAAGTGATTACAACATGCCTAACCCTCTTAAGGATTATTGGATTGAATTCGTGCCAGCAAATGTACCACACACAAGCACAACATTGCCAGAATCCTTCAGTTTTTTTCTCACTTTGATTACACCCTCTGCATAAATATGGAATATAGTTTCATTTCTTTTGTGTCTTTTTCTGCTCTTTGATGGGGGATGGGATGTCAGTGGGCCTCTGCCAGGAGAAAGGTTTCCTAGCTTTGCCAAGGTATGCCCTCCTCCCTCTCTCTCATGTGGAGCGAGGCTCTATACTCGCTTGTAAATAGTGAGATAAGTGTGGTTTACCCGTAGCTGGGGTGTAAGGTGCACTCAGCACCGCCCTAACATGTCTGTGCCAAAGCCCAACAGGGGTGTAATTACCTGAGACTGGGTCAGCACTTTATCCTGGGTAAAAATACCTGCCTACTTATAGAAGGGGACTAGAGAGGGCAGCTCCATGCAAAGGGAAGCCTGTGTTCACACATCCACCCGACTGCTCCTCTTTGTTGGGTGATGCACTCGTGGTTTCTCCGCCGCTCCTTCAGAACAGCCGTGCAGCATTACTTAACAATCTGTCATGGGGACTTCCAGACAAAACCTTTCCGTCTTCTTCCTCTGCTTTACATGGCAGCGCCGGACTGACCTACAAAACACTTCTACACACGTCCAATATTCCACCCTCCACCTCTGACTGCAGCAGACTCTCAGTCCAGTACCTTTCCACACTCTCTGTATTCCCCTACTCCGCCCCTTTCACACCACATCTGTCTCTCTGCCCTTAGAGTCAAGGACGGAGAGGGCCAAGCAGACGTGCAGAGGACAGCTCTGCGCCAATCAGGAGACGGCGAGAGCTTGTGTCAATTAAATGGTATGTGCTTATGCCGCAAATCACAGACACATGTTCCCTTCTCCCCTCCCACCCTGTGGCTGTTCTTCTCCACCACCTAATGCAGCGTAATCATCCTCATTACCTAATGAGACCCTACTGTACACACAAACTCTCCCCCCTTACACATGTGTAAAGAGCAGCCACATGCTCACACTAAATGGTATAGTAAAGGCAACACACATCCGTCTAAACCTCCACCACACTGTCAACAGAGTGGCTCTCCCTGCCACAACACTGTAAAGCCTCTAATGCCACAGTAATACTATTGTAGTGTGTATTATCAACAGGACAGTGAGCACTGAATTAGGCTGGCAGCTGGGGAGGGGAGAACCCCCTCATTAGCTCCCTTCAATGTATCTACTTCCCCTAATCTGTTACAATAACATAATCTCTTTAAAAGTGCTGCAGCTTAAGTCCAATCTGCCTAAAACCTGACACGTGATTGAGGTCAATCCACAGTAAAACCCAAACTGTGGGGTCCCAAGAACTCCACACACCGCCCCCACCATCTATGTGTAGGTATTGGGCATGTGTGAATGTCACTTATCTCCTCCCAGCGCCAACCTTATGCTTTCAGTGAGCTGGAGCCCAGGCCTGCCTCCTCCCGCCTGCACCTCTGATCCCAGAGCAGTTCGTATCCCTTTTCACAGCCTCTGTTCTATCTAAGCCTGGTAGTAGAGCGCCGTTCTGCTCTTTTTATTTTTTGATGTTTTTCCATAGTGTCTCTTGCCTCCAAACCACTTACAGATGTTGGCAGCGGGGAGCGTTGTGGCAACTCCAAACGAGGAAATCTAAATAGAGATCAGGCTGTAAAATAAAAAAGAAGGCCCGGAGAAAGAGAAAACAAGGGGAAAGCAAGAGAGCAAATGCGAGAATGGGGTGAATGGATGAGAGAGAAAGCAGAGAGTGAGCATTAGTGTAGAATTAGTAGAGAGAAAATATATATATAAACTTTCTGGGCATGTGAGAGCAGTGATGTGACTCAAGGGCTTTTTAAAAAAATTTTGTCAGAACTTTGATTCAAACTCTTTTTTGCATCTTCTCATTTGTTTCCCAAACAACAGTCAAATATAGGCCGAAGTAAAGTCCGTGTTCTTAAGGGGAAGATAAAGTTAGCACAGGATCAGAACAGGCCAAGGCACCTTCTTCAGCAGGAAACATAGATTTTCAGTAAACTTCTGCAGCTTTTCAATAGCTGATAATGAATCCTCGTAAAATTCTATATGGTTCAAAACCACAACTTCATATTCGCTCTTCCAGTTACGGCTCCCTTGGCCAGCTTTTATATTAAATAACAGGCTTTAGCATATAGGAATAACACCCACCAACTGGAATTTACCAAGGCCTACTGGAAAACAGTTTGCTCCAAGTTCGACTTGGCCCCGGCTCTGTGCTGGTAGCTCCACGTTGTTACCTCCCTCCACCTGTTTTACAGGACGTAGCCCCGTCCCGGTGGATCGGAGAGGAAATGTGTTTAAATGCCACATCCTGCTCGGAGCTCGGAGTCAGAGTTCACTGCAGCTAATGCTTATTATGTCCAGACACCTCGGAGGGAGAGAACGGGCTGAGAGAGGGAGAGATGTGGCAGCGTGTGTGCAGCCATGCCACTCCCTGCGCAGTGATTGTAAAGATGAGTGACCTGTCTCTCCTGTCTCTCCTATCCCCTCCCTCCTCTTCCTCTCTCCCCCCCCTGCACTTTATTTATTAATGGATCCATTCAATTATTTACTTCACATCTTAGGGCGACAACAGGCCAGAGCGCAGTACACAGGGTGGAGATGATACAGCACGCCGGCAGCGCTCAGTCCAGGTACTCTGTACAGTTCATTGACTGGTAGGATATACATGGTTTGTCTATTGGTAAATAGAAAATGATCTTTATAGATATTTAAACCAAGATGACTGGCTTTGCAATTTGTCCATTTGATTGGGGGTTTATTTTTAGATGAAGCATTTATTTTAAATTGCAATGATAAATATTACATCTGTAATATTTTCAGCGGTACAAGTACATTTAAAAAGTACTACGTTTCAGTGAAATTTGAGGTACTTTTACTTTCCTTGAGTATTTCTATTTTAGACCTTATTATGCTTCTACTCCACTAAAGTTCAGAGAGAAATTCTATATTTTCCACTCCTGTACTTATTCACAGCAGTTATTGCATGTTACTTTTTAAAATCAAGATTTTACATACAAAAAATATATTGAATTTGTGCCATGTGATGCACTGTGAAAAATCTGCTCCACCTTGACTAACTGCACAAGTGCAACTCTCACATTAATGCATCAATAATAGAATATGTACAGTATAACATGGGGAATTTTTCAGCATCATGAGTACTTTTATTTTACTTTAAGGAATACTTTATAACACTTTTCATAAATTACGTCATCAATGCAGGATTTTTATTGCAAGTGAGTACTTTCCTATTGCAGTATTGCTGCTCTGAGGAGAAGATATTTCCTTTACCGCTGATTTTCAGTGAAAGTCAGCAGTGCTTAAGCAGCAGAAAGCACCTTTCGCACGTCCTCATGAAATATGGTCTGTGCACCTTTAAAAGTCTGAGAGGGGGGTGGTGGTGGACATTATAGCGTCCTGTTTGCATTAGAGGTTGATGGTTCAAACGTATCATTGACCGCTCGGTGTCTGCTCTTATCTTCTCCCTCTGGCCAGCGGCCAGACACGGATCAATCCCACCCGGAATTGGGTTTCACATCCCGGAAGCAGAGATGTACACATGGGTCACTTTTCATTGACTCACTGCGGCCATGGCCATAGGTATCCATCATACAGACCACTGACTGGTTGTGACCATGAAGGTACAAATTCATCACAAAGAGAGGCTGCGGTGGACGAGGTCAGCAGAAAGCGGCGGGTGCTTCTCGTCTGCAAACACGTGGAAATGGAGCCACCAGAGATATTATCATTAATGTAGGTGTAATTGCAGCATCACTTGAACGTGGAAGTCATATTTTCTGCAACGTGCAAAAACAAAACACACTTTAGATGTGTGTAGAGGTCAGTGCGTGTGTTTGTCTATATGCATGTGTGCCTCTGTGTGTAGCAGCATGTGATGGCCACACACTGTCAGAAAATATATCTGTCCACCTCTTGGTTTCAATCTGTGTCTTGACAGTCAACAGAGTCATGTGCTTATTTGTGTGCAATTATTTAAGAGTGTGCATCTGTGTGTGTTTCTGTATTTCCGTGTGTGTGTGGGGTGTAACAGACGGAAGATAAATAACAGACACAGTGATGCCGTCCTGATCTGAACTGCAGACGGGGCTGGGCTCGACTGAGGATTGAAGCAGAGGAGATGAAGGGAAGGATGGAGAGCGAGACGAGGCAGAGACGACGACGAGAAGATGTTGAAGATTGACTGTCGTTGACTCTCGTCCAGTCTGCTGCAAACTGAGGTTCCAACAGCCAGCCTAAAACACATGCATGCATGCACACTCTCTCTCTCTCACACACACACTTATGAGATATGGTGAATAGTTGAAAACATATGCAGCCATTTTCAAAGCCAAGCAGACTCTCAACAGTATAAAGTCAAACACAAATAGACAAAGACTAATTCGAGCGACGCATTGCCTTCCCTATTCTCATTGTGTTTACACTTGGTAGGTGAACACTAACACACACCCACATACGCTCTCTGGAAAACCCTCTCAGTAACTGGTCAGTGTTCTGTGTGTGTGTGTGTGTTTAATTCCCTGGGAAATCATTGTGATTTAGAGTAGTAGGGAAGTCACTTTCAATCAAAGTCCATGGGCTGCTGGTGTAGCAGTGGGCTGGAGTGTGTGTGTGTGTGTGTGTGTGTGAGTGTGTGTGTGCATAATATACCTATATGGAATTTTAGCTAAATGTAGTTAGATCAACATGGTAACACAGACAGAGTTCAAACCACATCGACAGTGGTGGTAATTAAAATAACCACATGTGACCCTGTTAATGGAGTAAATACAGTCAAATTAATGCTTTTACAAATGATGCAAGATGCAGATGGGTTGGTGGTGCTCCTGCTCTGAATGTATAGAGCAGGCAGAAATGTGGAAACACACTTCCTGCGGCAGGGCTCAGACTAACGCTGGGAGAGTTTCTAAAAGCCGTTGTCCTGCTGTATCTGACTCCTTAAAAACCTTGTGGGCTCCAGTGTGTAGAAGAGAAGCAGGCCAGGTTTGGAGGCTGCCGTGCCTGGGGTCCTCACTGCTGCTGCTGCTGCTGCTGCAAGGAGCTGGAGGTGGAGGCTGGCAGAGCAGGCTGAATGCAGATAGGATCTCTGTGGGGGGGCGTGAATGTGTGATCGGAGACTAAAATCATTACAGTACGCCTGGTCACTGTGTCCTTGGCTCTTCCGCTGAGCTGAGCCTGATGCTTTCCTCTACTTTCCCCATCTCCCTTTTTCTCCCCACTTTTTTTTTTTTTAAATACATTTTTCACTATCCATTCCTGCGTGAAGTACTACACCACATCGGCTCATTCTTCACTAAATTTTAAAGAATATTCCTCCAAGTATAAATCTGTGGGAAACTTGCATAGGGGCTGTTTTAATTCTGTAATTCATAAAAGTCGGTGATAATGCAGTTAGTGGATCACTATTGATTTATAAATCAGATTGCCAATACCTCACAAGGATTTACTTTTTCCCAAATGGTCTTTTATTAACTGATTGCCTTTAGAAATGTATCATAAAGGAGGAGGCATAAATAGGAATGGCGCCTCTCTTGTGAAACAGTGCATTGTTTGATTTCTCTCTTGATCTCTCTCTTGCAGTTGCTGCGTGTCCAGCTGAGCTTCAGCATGTGTGTTGAGTTGTGGAGTCATAACAGAGCATGTGACACACACACACACACACACACACACACACACACAGTAGCTTCTATATATACAGCAAAATCTAAAGAAGCAGAAGGTGAAAAAAATCCCCTATAGACACCTAAAAACAGTTGTTTTTGTGACATTATCATAACAGTAAGTATAGGCCTCTGTCTCCTGGTTCACCCCAGCTGCACTCATGCCCCCAGGCTGCAGCGGCTGTCCAGAGAGAGAGAGAGAGAGAGAGAGAGAGAGGCAGACTGTAAAACCAGACTCGCCTTCCTTGGGTCTCATTGGTTGATTCCCTGCCTAGCGGTTTTGTCCTTGAGAATGTGCAGACACGGGGCAGATAATGTTCTGACACCAGAAACTCTAGACCGGGACCAGATCAACACTTACTCCCTTCACTTCTGCTTCTACCTCTCTGTCACACTATCCGGACATGCAGATGGAAGAACGACTGTGTTTGTTGATATTTTTTTTTTGCTATATCCAAGTCACCTAGTGTGTTTTACTCTTAAACTCTGCACATTCATTTGTAAAGCAAAAAAAAAAATCCCTTCACTTTGCATGCAGCCTGGATTATGGGATGCAGTCCTCTAATAATTTGCAAGTGTGTTGACACATGGCAATCATAAATTCCATTAACGTTAACCATAAAGACATCACACCCGCAGGCGCGCGCAGGGGATTATTCTGGAGCTGAGGTCTGGCTCTGCAACTTTTTTTTTTTGTTTTTAATTGCGTCAGATTGAGCCTTTAATTGCGTTCAAAGCCGCGCACGCCGGAGCCAACGCATTGTTTTAGGCTACCACTTAATGCAAATCTGAGGTCTCTCCTCCGGTGTTGCAAGGTCAAAGATCTCCGTTTACCGTGCGCTCCTGTGCCGGCGGGGTTTGTGCACAAGTCAGCACGCCAGCAGAGGCCAGCGGCACGTATAGGAATCTCCCTGCAGCGCCACACACACACGCGGCCAGACCCGGTGATCTAATCACAGCAGGCCAGTGGGCTTTGGTCCAAAGTTTCCACATCACTCTTTAAGTCTGAAAATAAAATAAAGGCCAAGGACGAAATGAAATGCACGCACTTTGGAGGTCGGTGTTGTTCTTGAAGGATAAAATATTTTTGAATCTCTGCACAAAAATCATGCTGCAACCAGAAGTATTCACTTTTTTTGAATGGAGTGTGGCGCGTGCACGAGATTATTAATTGCTGCTAATGTTAATGTGAAATTTTTAACTGTGGCGACTGAAAATAAAAAGATCTGAGAGGGAATGATTGCCATTTCAATGACTTTAATAAGCAAAATAGGAAACAATTTCTTCCAAAAACAACCAAAAAAATAAGACAAAACAGAAACCAGCCTGAATGGAACAGTTCAAATTTAAGTGTTTTTTAACTATTATTCATATAAACAGGATTGAAAATTGATCCCCATCATCGCAAAGTACATGGTAATAGGTGAAAACAAAACAACAACCCGCTGCTGCAGTTTCAGTTAGATTTCAACACAGTTGAATCAGTAACAAACCAAAGATTGTTAAATGCATGACTTTTCAACAATAGTTTCAAATGCAAGCACCATGCTTATTCGATATGATCTGACAGTCTGTTAATTTAAATCATTAAAATAAAAACTTTTAACTATGCATCTGGCCAGCAGAACCAGAATCATCAAATAATAATAAAACAGACACAAAAAAGAAACATATTACATAACATACACGGTTGTTTTCATTTTGAGAATTTGCACAACCTGAGTCCCTTTTTTTACTGACCGGCAGGAAAAAAAATCAGGAAAACATAGAGCATTAATGATCAAAGTCTGTATTAAAATGCTCGCTTTATCTAAATATTAACTCTACACAAACCCCCCCTGACAAGTAAGTTCTTGCACTATTTTTTTATATTGTTAAAAATATATAAATCATGAATCTGAGGCCCAGAGATAAAATGCTACAGGTGGCCGCCAATCTGAATGAGAGGATGAGCTTTTGTTTGGGTCTGTTAAAGAGTTAATAGAAAGGCAGAACAGCACTTTTTTCTTTTTGTTGAAAAGCCACGTTGAGTTAAAATGACAGAGAGCACGAAGCCACATTGTGTCAAACAGGATGCAGAAAACTTGTAAGCTCGCCTGCTCTCTGCAATCTGGTTCCAATAATATCGCGTCCACATGTTTGTCTCCTCTCCCTCAAACTTTGCACTCAGGCCCTGCCTTGAATAATATCACGATATAGCATCATAGTATGTCTTCCTGGAGGGAGGTGTGCACAAATGTCAAAATGAAAACAGTTCGAATCATCATCCACAAAAAAAAAAAAAGTGCACTTGACACACAAAAAAAGTTTTGTTGTATTTAAATGCAACTGAAAAAATGCACTCCTCTCTCAATCAACACCCCCCCAAAATGATAAAAAAAAAAATCATACAAAATAAATGCAATAGAAACACAACACAAAGAAAGAAAGAAGTTCAAACCAGCCTCCTCAATCTTGTTGTGCAGTTTTGCGGTTGCATAATATTTACAAGCCCAAAAAGAAACCCACACCACATGATGCTGCACCGGCAGTCCTGCTGTTCTGTCCCCCCCCACCCCTCCCCAAAAAAACCCCAAAACTATGGAGAAGCGCAGATCAACAACATGCTCTTAATATACACGAGAAGATGAAAGTACAAAATAGAAATTATTACCATACATGTCCAGCATGCAGGATTAATATTTAATGCAGATTTTTTTTGTTTCAATATATATTCGAATATAACCAAGCAGGCAATAAATCAATGAGATGTTGCATAAAATTGCACCCCCCCAAGAACCCACCCCACAACCCCACCCACCCACCCCTCGCGTGACGGGTTAGTAGACAGAAGTTAAATTTGCATAAAAAGTGGACTCTTGCTTTTTGGGACATTTTTCCACTTGTCGGATGTGTGTTGCTGTTCGCAGGCCTGCTCGTCGTTTCATAACAATGTTTGAGAGAAAACACAATTACAAGACAACCGCCTCGTCCCACGCTACTTACAGATTATTTCAAAAAAGCTGTAGCCTCAAAGGAGAGAGAGAGAGAGGAAAAAAAAAATAAAATAAGAAAAAAAAGTTCATCAGCCGATCCTCTTCTTTGTAGGAGGAAAAAAAAAGTCTCTTCACTACAAGCAACTAATCTACAAAGATGCTGATCAGACTCTCTACGTTGCTCTTTGTATCTCAGTTGACACGTGGATGGAGAGATGATTATATATGAGAATACTATTTGATGGATTATTCTTCTAATATGAATATAATTGTTATTAGTTTCATCATAAACAGTATGGGAGGTGTGGATTATTATCGTTTTGCTCGTCAGTCATTGGTGGAGGGGGGGACAGGTGGTGGGAGAGGTTGAAAAGGGGGGAAAAGTTTGTTGTGTTGGAGGTGGGAGGGTGGAGGAGGGGGGTGTTGGTGGTGGTGGTAGGGGGGGTCGCGAGAAAAAGGCTATGACGACTCACATGAAAAACTCTGGTGATGAGGGGTTGTCGCTGGTCGAGCCGGCCTCACGGAACCCGCCACTGGCCCCCGACCCCGTCAGTTTCTCGCACTTGAGTTTGTAGGCGTCCCTCTCCCTCGCCAGCCGGCTGATCTCCGCCTTCAGCTGCTCCACCTGGTTGATCAGCTGCGTCTTCTCGTTCTCGAGCACGTGCTTCTGCTGCACGCGCTTGAACCTGCACGACTGCGCGTAGCCCCGGTTCTTCAGGGTCCTCCTCTTCTGCTTCAGGCGGATGACCTCGTCCTTGGTGAAGCCCCGTAGGTGTCTGTTGAGCTCCCGCACCGACATGGACACCAGCTGGTCGTCGGTGAAGCGGTCCTCCACGTTGAGTCCGCCCCCGGAGCCGTGGTGCCCCCCGGATTGGCTCAGGTGGCCGTGCGGATGGTGGTGATGGTGGTGGCGGTGGTGATGGAGCGGCTGGTGGGACTCTGGGGACACCGGGGACGGGCTGTCGGGGTCCTGGCTGTGGTGATGGTGGTGCTGGCTGTGTGGGTGGCTGTGCGCGCCCGGGTGCCCGGACAGCTCCTCGGCGTGGTGCGGGATGCCCCCCGCGTACGGGTGGTGGTGCTGCTGGCCGTGGCCGTGGTGGCTGTGGTGGTGATGCGGGCCCCTGTAGCCCTCGAAGGCGCCTTGCTGCTGCAGCTGCTGCTGGACGTGCGGGGGCGGAGGGTGGCCGTGAGCCGTGGCTCCGATCAGGGCCTCCACCGCGTCCTCCGGGGTCAGGCTGAGCGTCTGTGGGTCTATCTGCTGGTGGTAGCCGCCGTTGGGCATCCAGTACAGCTCCTCCAGATGGTTCTTCTGCTCCGTGGGGCTGAAGCTGGGCGAGGAGGGCACCGAGCTGCAGGGCGTGCTGATGGGGGTGGAGGACACGGAGCCCTGGGGTTGGAGGCGGTTGCACTGGCGCACCCCGTTGCGCTCCAGCCCGGCCAGGCCTTCCTTCTTCACGTCAAACTTCATCAGGTCAAAGTCGTTGACATATTCCAGAGCCAGGGGGCTGCTGGGTAGCTCCGGGCCCATGCTCAGCTCCGTGCTCATGTTGCTCTTTTGCAGATGCGCAAAGGTGCTCGCGAGCGTCGCAAAGACTGACTTATTCACCAGCGTCTCTTCTCTCCTTTCTTGTTTCATGCAATAGTTCTTTTGGCTCCTCCACCTCTGTGCACTGACTTGCTGTAGCATGAAACACCGTGTGATTGGTGGGGAGGGAAAAAAAAAGGAAAATGAAAAAAAAAAAAAGTAGTGGAGGAAAACTTTCAGGCTGAAGCTTTGCGCACGGTTTGCGTCATGTAGCCTACTTGTGCGGGGATAATCTGGCCGAGAGAGCAGGCAGGAGGTAGAAAAGCAGTGCGTCTCACTGCACAAAAAAAAGTCCCTTCAGTAGAAGTGTGTTCACACCGAGAACAGCATAAATAATAATAATAATAAAGGAAATACCAGGTCGGTCGCAGGCTCCAGTCCTCGTTGCAACTTCTTGGTTGTAAGTCCCTTTTTTTCTCCAGGAAAATAACAGGAGCAGATAGATAATAAGCGGAGTAAATAGGGCGTCTGATTTTCGCTGAGAAGCAGCTTTTCCAGCTCTGCACCGCAGAGGTTTAAAGGCTCGCCTCTCTCTCTCTCTCTCCCTCCCGCTCTGTGGTATCCAGCAGACTGCGCTCGGAGCCAGCCTGCGCTTTATCCTTATAGCGCACCGTGACGTCGGGCCGGAAGGCTGGAACCGGAGCGAGCTGCTCTCCAATGGGAGCGGGACTCTGAGAGCGAGGAGGAGGAGGAGGGCGCACAATACGGTCCTGACAGCTACAGACAGTCAGCTGACCGACTTCCCTAAAAGCAGAAGGTGAGAGGAGAGTGGAGGAGAGAGGGGGAGAGAAATGCCTTCAGTCCGCTTCTTGTCTTCTTCCTCTTCTCACTGTTTCTGATCGCGGCGAGAGAACTGTGAGATGGGATCTATAGGCTGCAAGTGGCAATCATCTTATACAACTTTACACTCTCCTTAGAAAAGAATTTAACAAAGTGCTCAGCAATATAATGTCTCTTCATACATATCATGTTGTCTCCAATTACACTTTGACTTCTTTTCCAGAAAAAACGATTTAAAGGAAGGCACATTATCCCCTTAATTTCTTTATTCAATGATTCATTAATACTCTGTTAGACTGACTTATTAAAGTCAATTTTAACACCTAATACACGTTGCAGTGCTCATATAACCTCACACAATATTTAACAAAAGTACACAGGTATCTGCTGTATTAAACTTTATCTCACTCATTTTTTAAACAATGTTGAAAAGTTGACCTCTCCAACAAACAAGGACATATTATTTCATTATGTTTTTCCACTCTTATATAAGTCACAAACACACTTGACATACAGATCAGATTTTGAGGGTTTGACTATATTATATCCCACAGTGGAGAATCTTTTTAAGTTCTTTTAAACTTATTATTATAATTCTTGGTGTGTCTAATATGTCTGATCATCAGTAGTGACTACCTTGCTGCACCAAACTATAGATTTCTTTTTAAAGTAATTTTGCAGTGTTACCACCACAGCACTCCTTCTTGCATTTGTCTCATGATCATTATGCCCTAAGTGCATTTTTGTGTGTTGTGAAGTTGACTTTGTTCAGAGTCTGTTATTACTCCCAGATTCCCACATCAGGCTCCTCCCGGCTCGGACAGTTTGTCTTAAACCGGGCAGCATCACAACAGGGGATTCAGCAGGGAAAAATAGGCTCAAGGCTGCCCCCGCGTGGACAACACGTGAAGCGCCGAACATGCAGAGATGCTGCTCGTATAGATTTCCTTTTATTTTTCCGCTTGGATTTTTTTTTAAATCTCCGAGCTAATTGCTCGTTTTAAAGGTCACATCCTGCAATTAAGACTGACAACAATTAATCTCTGTCATTTGAGTCTCATAAACACTCAGTGTCACGTGGTTAATCACCTCGCTGACACTGTCTAACAGGTAGTTTGGCCAAAATAGGATCAAGTCCTCCAGGATGCATGCGTTGATTTTTATCTGGATTTTAATTGTCTGCCAAAAAGGGGGGCTCGTGTGAGCAAATGTCTCGCTTCCCTGCAGAAAGAAAAGCGCTTGTAAATGAGTGAGTTTGAAGGATCGATTGGATTATCATTTGGTTTCCACCTCATATCCACGGTTGAGCACAGCCGCGACCGGAGCCTATTGATCAGGCTGGATGAGGAAGAGGAGGCTGCCAGAGATGAGAGCCGATAATGAAGGGCTCATTTGTTTGCTTTTAAATCCTTAATCAGCTCGAGTTGTGCAGCAGTGATGAACTCTGGATCCAGCTCATCATAAATCAGCATCCTTTAGTTTTTTTTTTTAATTCACCTTACATTTTAGGCTATTTAAGGATTTTTTAAAATCTGAATTGATAAACACAGCTATGAAGGTTAAAAAAAATTAAAGCTAAAAATATATATAATCATAAAATTGCGCTTTTTAAAGAGAAAAAAATCTTGGAGCGTTCAAGAGAGAAAGACAGAAACCAAAAACTTTACAGAAATAGTAGAATGATTTATGATAAACGCTACCTATTATTATTATTACTATTATTTTTTATTATCACTATTTTTCTTATTATTTCTAGACCAAAAGCAGGCTACATTTTAACAATTTGCTATTTTGATTCCAGCCTAATTAAAGTGCCCTTTCAAGCGACCCTGGCTTGTTTTTCACTCCTCCTGTGATTTTTAGCTTTTATTAATTCTCGTTTATCATGAACCTCACTAACATCTATTAAACCCTCACTACTTTTTCTTATCCAGCCTCAGAGCTCCTCCATGTCAGCCCCATCCTGGTGCAAACAAATTACAAACTCAGGTCTACATTTTTTTTTTCAATCAAAAACGTGCAGGTAGCCTTCAAGTCATCCTCTTTTCTTTTTTTAAAAAAAATTCCCTGAAGCAGGCGAGCATCTCCATCCTCACATCCAGCTTCAGAAGCGCCGCGGGCAGGTCGAGCCGAGCCGAGCCGTGCCGAGCCGCTGCAGACCCTCCTCCGGCGAGGCCGACCCGACGGCAGCCCCATTAGGTGGTAATGCTCTCTAATGTAGCCCGAGTCCACCGTCTAATAGATCCAGGCAGGCCTGCCGGCGGCTCTCCCCCCTCGGTAATAACGCGCTGTAATGGAGAGACGAGATGTAAAAAAGCGTCCATGTCAGCAGCACATCGGTGGTTAATGATCTATTAAGTGATCCGTGTGCTTATGGACAGCGAAAAAAAAGTGTTGATGCTTGCTTATTCTTGCCCTAATGAGAGTCCCATCCTACGGATTTTAGGAATGAATAACAGAAATAAAATCACCTTTAAAATGTTGCATTGAACAGTGGAGGCACGCGGCGGCTGCACAGCTCCCCTCAGCTCACATCTCACACCTGCAGCAGCAGCGGCAGCAGCAGGCCCACTGCCTCCACACAGGAGGCCCGGGCTGCAGGAAAGGGACGTGATGCCCCCTCTCTGATATGGATCTCTGCTCCAGGACCCATCCACCTATCCATGCATGCATCCATGCGTGCGCACCTGCTGTCCGGAGGCCGGGCTGCGGTGCCAAGAACCCGCCTGGATGTATGGTGAACTCAAACTTCGTCTGTATGGGAGGATGCACTGGCTACAAGGAATACTTTTTAATGCTCTTTTTTACAATCAGAATCAGGCTTTGTCTCACTCTGAGGTCAACACTGGCTTTTATTTGTGCGTCTTTTGGCCGTTTGGCGCGCGTAATGCTTCCAACTCTATAATGGCCCCTGCGACCATTCCTGGAAACGCTGCACAACAGAACGGGAGGTGGCCGAGCTGGAAGGCCCTGACCAGGAGAGTGAGGGATGGAGAGATGGGGATGGAGAGATGGAGCTTTTCGGATGAGCTTTGGCGCAGGAGGGGGAGAAAGACGCGCATGAGCTCGTGTGCCACCGGCTTCTCCATCCTAAACTTGAACCGCTTTCATTCCACAGTGACTCCTGATTTTTCAAATGTGTTGCAAGTGAGAACTCATTAATGCAGATTTCAACTTTCAGCCGTTTCTCTCAACCAGCTTATATTTTATGTTGTGCTTGTCTGGTTTATAGAGATTATGGATTCATTTCAATTACGCACTGAGAAATCTCCAATTTACTAGAAATTTTTAAAGTTTTATCACCGCACGTGTTTACACCCTGTATCACAGTGTAAACAGGTGTTTCCATCCATTAACTCCGCGCTTCACATAATATTAATAACAGTCAGAAAAGGAGTGAGGTTGCTTGTATTTGTTTCTAAAATTTCACTCGGATTATACACACGGTGCATCACTAATCTAACATCCTCCGGTTTACAAGGTGAACTTACTCAGGCATTCTTGTTTACTCCAGACTCATCGATTATCTCTGTGTGAAACATGTATTATTAAGACGTGTCGTCTGTGTAAACAGGGGGGGCAGCCTCTGGAGGAAGCGAACATCCCCATCAGGGATAATTGACTCAGGAGTTTTTCTCCTTTTTTTCTCAGGAAAAACAAGAGGTGAGATAATTCTGTGCAATCTCGTGGATATGAAAAAGTATTGATTTAACAGTGAACATTAATTGTTTATGTTAAAAAAAAGAAATATCCCCCCCTGCATGCTGTCTTCCTCCTGCACAGGCCTGCTCCTTTTCACAGCCATAACTCTTCAGTGGTTAAACTCTCCCACTCACCCGGTGAGAAGGTGGTTGTGTGTGCAGGGAAATTAGAGGCTATTTCTTGTGACAGGGCGCCTCTGGTGGCGCATTTACTCATTGCTAATAGTTTGACGTGTATCATCAGTGACATGAAGTCTTTTTTTTTTTTTTTTTGGCTCTAAGCTCATGCAGACAGCTCCAACTTCAGAACCTCTGATATTTAGCCTTTTTTAAAAGATGCATAGATGGTATAAAACATGATGGGGAGGCCAGGGTATAATTGTAGGCCTTTTCTGAGATTAGATGTCTCTGATTGACATGTTGTAAATATAACAACAAATAAATGTCAGTAGCACTGTACTGGCTTAATCCCAGAAGAAAACGAACAATAAATCTGCCTTTTGCTGTGGTCATTTCATTAATGTAAATTGCAATGCTATGTACAATAGTTTGGCTTCCTTCCAGTTGGCTCTTTGCTGAGGTTTATGCATAACATTGGGTCTTATCATAAACCGGGGCTGTGTGACCACAGGATGTAGGCGACACCACAAGAGCCAAATATCAGAGTGCAGGCATAACATAATTAAAGCCCATATTCTCTGGTCATAACCACAATTTACATCTGTATTTTTTTGAGCTAACAGGCTTCTGTAATTGTAAAGAAACATAGAAGTAACTAAATTGTTATGAAGCATTAATTGTGATCATTTCCACTCTTGAGGAGACAGACACGCACTTCATGTATAAAATAGCTTTTCTTTAATGTGTCGTTCTGTTTCGGCTCTAACTCTCTGGCATTAGCATGTCAGTGTTGAGGAGCATCCCTTGCTGTTCGTGGCCTTCTCTAATGACATGCACATGGAGCTGTCAGACCGTATCTCTGGCTTATATTAAATCTCCCGTTCATATAATATTCTGGAAAATACACGTCATGTACAGTTCAGTATGTGCTGCTGTGTTATTAAGCTAAGAGTAAAGAAAGGGTTTTAATAGGCCTCAAATGGGTCTGTGTAATATCTTAGAAGACTTTTTATTTTCCTGTCAAGTGTGTCATGTGTGAATGTGTTTAAGGGTTTGTTCGAGACATGCAGCTGTTGCCGGTGAGCACCACTAGCTGGCTGACCCCTGATCAGTTTTATATATGAGTCTGTGGGTATAATTGATCAAGAGGTGGGTGGTGCTGCAGCGGGTGTTAGGGATTGGATCTACAGATTCCTCTCCTCTCCTCTTCTCTCCTCTCCTTGTTTCCTCCCCTCCTCAGGATGATCTGGCTGATCCTACCCAACGCTGCCCCTGCACGTCATAATCTCCGGACCTGTTGTCGTTCACTGTGGATCACAAGACGACCGCTTTTATCAAACATCTCTACTCTCCCCTCTTCCATTTGATTCTCCCTCTCTCCTCCTCCTCCGCCTGCCCTCCCTCGCTGGGTGACCTCCTTGCCTCTTGGCTCTCTCACCCCTCTCCTCTGGCCCTGGCCCTAGCTGGCCCTGCCCACCCTGGGTCATTTATCATGGGCCGGGAGGGGAGCCCCTGGGCCTGCAGGCCCCTGTCAGCCCCTGCAATCGCCTCTTTGTGGCTCCTAGCAAACAAGTGTCGGATCAGCAAAAGTCTATTAAAGCCTGGTGGGCCTTTCTCAGCCAATTGGGTTCGGGTCACTGAGCTGCTCTCTGCGCTGCTCCGAGAGCTCTTTGTGTCGCCGCCGTTCGCTGACACAGATCCCTACAAGATTAATGATTTTTAGCAGCCATTTGGGTCTTATTCGCAGGGTCCTTCTCTTTCTCTCTCTTTGCCCCTTTTCCTCTTTTCCCCACTCATTCTGTCCTCTTTTTTTTCCCCTCTAACCTATTTCTTCTACCACTCTACCTCCTGGCTCGCTGGTTTACTCTTACCCTCCTCCTCCCTTTCACTGTTACCAGAATCAATGATGACCGTCCTGTGTCTTCACTTTGTGAGGTCATTATCCAAACAAGTGTTTTTCTAGTCACTGCCACTAATGGTTTTCCCTTAATTGCTTCTGTATTACAGTTTTTATGATACAAATGATGTCACTTTCAGCATCTAACTCTGTGATTTCAGTTGTTGTTTCACAGTGATTTGCTCCCGCCTGATAAAACCAGAGGATGTTAAGAAACCAACTGGAGCATCCACATTACAATCCTGGCAGGCTTCCCCGCAGCGTGCCTCCAGAGGCTCCGAGTAATTTGAAATCTTCGAGCCACTTCCACGACTTCCATGTTGCCATGTTCTCAGTGTTGTTTCCAGTAATTACTGCAGGTTAAGTGCACGTCCCGGAGCCCGGTGGAGGCAGCTCTATCCCTCACCTGGGACATGACTCAGCACAGTTCAGGTCATCCGGCCATTTCCCTGACCACTGGACCACACCCCGACCTACTCTAAACCCACAGGGCAGGCGCTTATTTACGCAGGACTCATGTTCACTTACATCACGTAATGTAATGGTTGTTTTATTTACTGGCTGGAAACACAGCCTCGCGCTCACATGTTTAACCATTTGAAGTCTATTTACACCTACACATTTCTTCTTTATTCCAAAATGTGGCTGTTTTTTCCTAAACTTTAAGATGAGTCATACTGTCCAAAATTAAATAATGTGAAATAATGAGTAATGTTTAAAGATAGATTTGAAGATATTTTCTGATGCCATTCAAGCTCTAGACTATCAGAGATTATTCTGGACCTCAAACATGCCTCAGCCTTCCTTCATTCAAACTCAAATATCTACTTTATATGTTTCATAGTCTCTCATTAATACTACTGTTAAATTCTTACAGGGTATGTTTCATCTCTGGAAAACCCTTCTGTGAGGAAGAAACTGTGTGTGTTCATGTCCTGTATGTGTGTATATGTGAAAATATAATATTCTTCCTCTGTGTTAGTGAAGCTGTCAGTGAGCCCCGCCGGTCGGTCAGCTCCCTCTGCGCGTTTACAGCGTGTCTGTTTTAGGACTGAATGGATGAACCCAGCCTGCCGCCATGTCCATCCACCTGCCCCGTTTCCTGTCTGATTAATGTTCTTTGCTTGTGTGTGTGTGTGCGTGCATGTGTGTTTGTTTGTATGTGCGCCCGTGTGTAAATGGTTATAGATGGGGCGACACCACCACACTGGCAGTCTGAATCATTACTCACAAAGATAGGGAGAGACCCAGGGCCGAGGAACCCCTAACATCCTCCTCCTGCCTTCGTGCACACACACACACACACACACGCAGACATACACACACATCCCCAGGTTATTCATTTCTAAGCAGAGTGCCTGGCATTTCACCACATCCAACCCCCCCTTTATTAAGAGACTGAAGCTCAGGGTCCCCTCTTGGAAAGGGGGAGTGAGGGATGGTTTCCGATTGGGCCTTATACTCTTTGTTTGCACCCTTCCTCTACGCCCGTTCTCTCGTCATTTCTCTTAATCTTCCATTTCCATCTCTTTCTGCCTCTCTCTCTGTCTTGTTCGCTATCTTTTTCTCTCTTTCTTTCCAGGGAATGTGTCCGCCCCCCCCCACGACAGCTACTTGTGTTGCAAGATCAAAGGTAAGGATGAAAAAAAAAAACCTCTGCTCGCACATACTATGTGTTTGTACACGCCCTTTCAATAACATTAACATTGATTATCAGAGGCTTCTAGCATTTAGAGCTATAGAGGTCACATGACTTTGTTCACTGATGACGGACAGGAAACGCTGATGAACCCTGAATAGACTCTGGTTCTTCAGTCTGGCTGTGCATGGTGGAGATACCCTCTAATAAGCATAATTAATGATAATAAGCATCAGCATCATCATCAAAAACAATGCTCACCTCGATCAGTGGGATTAGTTTAGGTGAGGTGAAACATTCAGCGAAACCTCTGGCACAGTTTCCTCCACATATTTGTAATAATCATTTGGGATTAATAGCAAATCTTTCCCGGTTGCACCCTTATTCGGTTCCTCATTTTGTCTCTTTCCAGGTTGAGGAAGAGCCCTTGTTTGGTGGAATATATGAGAGCAATTATAAGCCCATCATGAAGAGACTGTGGACCTAAACAGAATGGTAAAATAGCAATATTGTTGCTCACACAGAGCATGGCAGCACAGACATAAAAAAAAAAAGTGTGTCATGTGTGTTAATACATTTGATTTCAGAAAAGGTGTGTTTGTGGTCCTCGGCGCTTGTGGCGTATATGCATGAGTATATGTGTCTGTAGCAGTATGTATGCATGTGTTGGAAGGGGGTATATATGTACAGGAGGAGAGCCTGTAAATAAATCTGTTTGGGGATTGGGGGTGTGGGGATGAAATATGGTCCCAGGGATGTGGAGCAATGTGAAAAACTCGGCAACGCCAGGGAATAACAAATCTCCTGATGTCGCCTCGCCGCAAAATAAATACACTCCCCCGTACAAGTCATCCATCTGGACTATGAGTCGCAACAAAGACGCCCCCAATACATCCCCAACACACACACACACACACACACACACGTCCACACAGCAGCCATATTTATTTACACATTTATTTTGTTTGTTTGTTTGTTGAATTAAATGAAAACTGCTTGTGGGGGATTGGAAAGTCTATTTATTGTTTTTTTTTTTTGAATGAAACATGATTTTTCTCCCCCCCTCCCCCTCCACAAACACCCCCGTTTAAAATGCTGTCTGTGTCTTAATGGGTGGTTTGGAGGGGTGGGGTGGTGGAGGCGGCGGCGGGGGGGTGCACGGTTTGTGGATCGGTCGTTTTAACTAATGATCGATCACGGGGGATTAAATAATTAAATTTCGGCCTTGACAATTTAAAAGTCTCCCCACACGGAGTCGACTGAATGAGGAAAGAGGGAAAGATGAAAGATTCCGCCTGCAGCCATGTATCAGAAGGATTCAACATCTAATACATTATAGGGAGAAAGCGTGTGTGTGTGTGTGTGTTAGCATAGAGCTGTTCTTAGCTTATGAGCATGCACTCTCTCTCTCTCTCTCTCTCTCTCTTTCCTGACGTATAGGCTATAGCAAGTACATTCAACTAACCACGCAGGCCCACCAGATTCCTCTTCACTTTCCTTATCTGGGCCTCTTCTCCCAGACACTTCCATTACTATGAGCACTAAAGACTCACACGTGGGCAATATGTGTGTATTAAAAAAAAAAAAAACCCACAATAATAACAACGACATAAAGGCATTCACTTTTACAGTGAAGGAACGAGATGTTTGCCGTTTTCTTTAGAATTCAGTTTTTCTCTTTTTTTTCCAATTACGGCCCATTCTCTCGGCTTAATTAGGTCATGGCGAGCTGAGAGTCATGTTGATGTGTGTGTGTTTGTGTGTGTGTGTGAGGGTCATTCCGTCCCTCCCAGGGATAAATATTAGCCCTCGTTGTTTGCAAATAGGTGATATATGGTGGCCATATCTCTGGGTGCTGAATGTTTTTTAGAAATTTCCTCTCCTTTATCAACTGACTAACAAACCCATGTATCACTGCCACTCTCTCCCACTCCCCACATAAATTAAATAACCATCTCTCTCTCTCCCTCTCTTCTCACGTTTTCTCTCGTCCGCTCCTCCACGCTCCTCCATTCTCTTTCAATACTCCTTTGAGCTTTGTTCATTTTATTACATTTGTACTTTTTTTCCCCCCTCGGTTACATCATCTCACACATCAAACCTACAGCAGTCAGAGCTGATGTTGTGGGACTAATAGTAACGCAGCTCTTACATACATCTCAATCACAAATTTCCCTGTAATGTGATGGAGACAATAAAGGTGCGTCTTGCCGATTACCACTTTGCCTCCAGCACATTATTTGATTAAAATTTGACGTAGTTAAGGACGGATCATCACAAGTGAAAATATGTTTACTCCTTCCTGTTTATCACTGCGATGCTCTCAAAATCTGCCGCTTTTCAGATGGACGCTGGGTAAAGAGCTACAGGCTGGAGCTGGGCGGCTTCCTCTCTGTCACCACACGATGACAGGAGGCCGATTATGCCGGAGTGCCATATTGTAAACTACTCATCATTAGCGGGCCCATCCCGGCTAACGACCGCACTGGAGATAAACAGGGGCGATGTGGAGAGCCATCTTAATCAGGAGGGCCGTTTAAGAGTGGGGCTCCGTCATTACGCACAGCTGTATCGCACCAGGATATGGGAGATGTTGGGCTGTAAAGCTGCACCGTGAAGCCGGGCCGGGCCTCAGCCTCCAGCTCCGCAGGGGCTCAGCGTTCTTCTGATCGCCCCTTTAAATCCATAATGATCAAGAATAGAAAGATAAGTGCCGGGAACATCCAGCCAAGTTAAATTATTACCCACCATTGAAGGTCTCTAGTCACAGCCTCCCAGGGACGCTCAGAAACTTCAGTCAATAACAGGAGGGGGGGGTGAGATGAGTTGAATTTGTGGTTTATGTGAATCCCACTCCCTCACTCCTTCTGTCTCCTCCGCTCTGTTTACACATAACACTCCCTTCTCTGCTCGTCCCCCCCTTTCAAAATCATCAGTGGAAAACAAATAGGTCTCCAATCACGAGAGCGATACTCCTCTTTAACACATGCATGTACACGTATAACACAGATAAATAACTTAAAGGAGGATTCGCTTGTCTTTCCAGGTCAATGAACTTAACGTTTAGACATATATATATAGGCAGCAATGATAGATTCATGCTGTAAAAAGGAAGGTTTTAAGCTTATTCATGATCGTCTCCTTTCCCGAATTCTGATTTAGGATCTTGTTAAGGTTTTATAAATGTGAAGAAAAGTTTTTACATTTATAAGTTAAAATTTTAAAACCTCTGTTTGACTTTTCAAGCTGAATTTGTGGCTTTTTTTCCAACTATGATTGCGTCCTTTTGTTCACTGTATAATCCAACATTTTACAATTTTTATTGTCATCCAAATCAAAGTGTCTTCATGTTGATGTCCAAGATCATCGGTGTACAATCATGCTTAGGAGTCAAAAGCAGCAAGTTATTACATTTGAGAAGCAGCTAAAGTTGGACATTTTTTGCTTGGTAAAGGACAAACAATGAATCCATTAGGACAATTGTTGTCCAGCCTACAAATCACTTCGTTTTACTCCACTACTTTCTCTTTCATCCTCAGCTCAAACCCAAGGATTTGATTCCGATCTCTCCTTGCTTCCTGTTCTTTTCCTTCGTCTCAGTCCTGTGTTGCTGTCATCCAGTGCATCCGGCATCTCTCTCATCGTGTCTCCCAGTAACCCGCTCTCTTGTCCCTCATGTGGACAGGCCTGAGTTGTCTGGACAGGCCGTAGCTCTCCCCACAAATGCTTGAACAATTGGAGGTAAATACGTTGGAGACAGCCCATTTGTTTTGTGCCGGCGGTGATGCATGCTTTTGCAGCAAGCAGCACATTTTTACCACGCAGCCCAAAGCAGCTGTGAGTAATGGACTGCTCCGGCCTGTCCACTCATTCTGCTATTTTTATTATTGTCTCCCTTATAGTTTTCATTTTTCATATCAGGGAGAGAGAGGAGAGAGAGAGAGAACACAGCATTCGCTTCAAGTATGTTCTTTCCCTAAAAGAGGCGGGAAGCGAGGGCCGCCCCCCCCCTTCCACTCACTTCATCATCTTCCATCAACCGTCCCTCGCTTTTTTTAGTCAGACTGACAGATTTTGTTGGATGCCAGGAAGAGACAAATAAGGGATTATCAACAGACAGCACAATAATTCAGGTCGGACAGCTTCATAATAATTTCTCATCGATCCATCACTGTGCCTCTCTGGCATGCTGTCTGGTTCAGCCTCTGGGGATCTTGGGGGTATTCTTAGACGATCTGGGAGCCTGTGACGAAAGAAAAGAGCAGAGAAAAGAAAGTGGGCTCGAATGAAGCTGCTGAAGAGAATGCACAGTAGAAGCTGTAACCACGGAGCTGAAGAAGCTCGGCTCCGGCTTTGAAGATGATTCACTAAGTAGCTAAAATTATCTGGCGCTGCTGGCCCCAGGGAGAGGGCTGGTATTTTGCATTGAGGCACTCGTATGGGCACCTATAATGGCTGCCTCTTAATTCCACTGACAGCTTTACAGGACCTGAGTTATGTAGCCACGGCCATACTGCTCGTTAGGCCCTCGCCAGGCTTCACACTGGGTTACACTAATACACCCCCGTCCTTTTCCCCTGCCCCCCCGCACACACACACACACTGACGTAAAATCAGCCATACACACACATTTATGAGGGCTAGCACATCCTCACTCACAGAGAGAGCTGCTGGCCCACACAATTCCTCCGCGCACCTCTCCTGTATAATGGGGGTTATTTGTTCAAGTTGTTCGCCTGATGTTGGTATCAGATTTATTTCCTCGCTTCCGCCCTTCATTTTCTGCTCCTCTCTTCCACCTACATTTTCTTCTCCCCTTATCCTCGCTCTCATCGTGCCCACCACAGGCCGACACCTTCTCCCTCTCCCCCCCTCTCCGCTCGCCCTCCCCTCGCTCCTGTACCAACAGTAGCCGGGGTCCTGCCGGGTGATCCATCTCTGTCAGCCCGCTAAAATGATAATGCCAATTAAAGCAGAGGAGTAATTGCCCTCCGCTGCCTCTGATCCCCTGCAGACCCTCAACAGGAGCCCTGGCCCCAAATACGAATGAGACCCGGGCCCCTAGAGACCCTCGCCTGGGCGAGAGCGTGAGGACAGGTGGGGAGGGGATGGGGACGGAGATGGAGGGGGTGGAGGGTGGGTTGTGGAGCAGAGTGGGGGAGGAGGGGTGATTTGTAACTTTTAACCTCCACTGATCACCCATGGCCTTGACAAGGAAGGAGCGGAGGGAAAGAGGAAGAGACACACACATACACAAACGCACAAACACACGGGTGGAGATGCTGGTCGTTGTTGCACATGGATGAACACACACACACATATGTTCAAGGTCGCTGTCAGAGGACTTATGGCCCTTGCCACTGCACACAGACTCTCAGTGTGAGGAGCCTAATAGGAAGTGAAAGGACGATCCGGCAGCGGACTGTAACACCACTGATCAGAGGTGACACAGCTGCACTCTCAGGTCAGCCAGGCGGCCATTATTACCACCGTCCACATCACAAATTCACTTTTAGGGTTATTGTCTTCCCTCTGATAACTGCACAACACAAGGTTTACTCCTCAATATCTAACCAATGATCTTTATGGCTCCATGTGTCCTCTGTCTCTTTGTAGAAGAAGAGGAGCTGACTGAACACACTGAATGATCGTGTTCCACCAACAGTTCAACCCAAGAGTTTCCTCAAGGTATATTTGTTAATTTTTTTCCCTCACTTTTTAACTATTTTTTACTCATGATTCAGTGTCATGAAGTGTCGTCATTGATAAATTTCTTGATTATTTTTCAATTAATTGTTTAGTGTATATAATGCGAAAGTAGTGAAAAATGCTTTTGGAAAAGTTCACAGGTGCCACATGAACATTTAAAAAGTTTTGGTTTTTTGGTCATTCAAAGACCAAAAAAGATTCAAAAGTTTATCTGGAGGCTTCAGCCATCTAAGTTAGACAGATATTTCTCTAAGTCTTTTCAATATAAATTCCCTTTTTGCTTTTCCCTGTGAGTTGTGGTAGAGTGAAAGTCAGTAAAAGAGGGAGCTTTGTACTAAAAAGGTTGTCACTTTGAAATATATCCATTTAATTGGTTGAAGTCAGCTGGAGCCTCATATGAGACTATTGTTTAAGACTGACTTATATATTCAAACTCACAGTGACATGAAACAAAGAAAAACAGCAGATCTTCACATTGGAATCACATTTGCCTTCATAAATTGACTGTGAAAATTGTCATTTCCTGTCAATCGACTGAACAATTACCAGACCGTCCGTCTCATCAGTCGACCATGTCACAGATTCCTGTCAAAGGTGACGCTCCGTCATGGCGTCTTAACAAGCGGAGGCCTCCTGCCTCAGCCTCGCCACCGACCGGGCGGCGATGACAGCCCATGCATCAGAGCGTACTTATGGCAGCTCGGCGTCGTCTGAGCACGTGTGTGAAAGTGTAGTATTACTGCTCAGCTCCAGGAGTGCGTGGGCGGACGGCTGGATGCCGGTCGGAGCGCGTGGGCGGCTGCTAACACGGGCTCCGTCACCCGTCATGACTGGGTGGTGACCTGTGGCACGGAGCAGCGGGAGAGAGCAGCAGCGGGGAACGTGACTCACTGTGTTACAAACAAATGCGGCTACCACTCTGTTTCATCTGTCGGCGCTTCTCTGGGGGTCTGTAAGCAGGTTTAGGACACATGAGAGACGTGTTGCACGGCGGGTCGAGGCTGCTGCTTGAACATCAGGAGAGCAGCTGAC
The DNA here is from genome assembly GCA_037975185.1 of Centropyge bicolor. Classification (NCBI taxonomy): domain Eukaryota; kingdom Metazoa; phylum Chordata; class Actinopteri; family Pomacanthidae; genus Centropyge; species Centropyge bicolor. Next base: position 2,629,478 of record JBBMOC010000056.1, on the reverse strand, counting down.
GAGCTCCGTCGCAAGAGTGATGATCAGCGCAGCCTCAATGTGACAATAATCTCCTCTAACTTCATCAGCACGATTTACGCCAGCAGGCCACCAAATGCTCTCAGTATGTTCTGCATTATGATCGTCCTCTCAGCTAAAATCATAGCTACAGCAACAATAATAAAACACGGACGCTCGCAACGATCGTGCCGGGCCTCTCTACGCTCCGTGTCCTCGCGCCTTTAGCGCCGCGTCGAGGGCTCGATGCTAACATTGACTTATTACGAGGGAGCGTGCCGCCAAATCCATAATTAGACTCCTTTTGTTGCCCCCGTTGTTGTTGAAAATGTAATTATGAAAGATGAAACACAGCCTTCAATGAGATGGCTGTAAAATAGCATAATTAATATGGGCTTTTGCGAGAACAATCCCCGCTTTACGGGAGCCCCGCGTTGGCCGTGAAATTAATTAAGTGTGCCAGGATTTATGGCCTGTGCTCGGAAATGAAGAGAATTAATCGCAGGCCGAAGATGGATGGTTGCTGGAAAATGATGATGCCCGGGACCATGTGGGGGGAGCCGTGTAACTGCTTTAGGGGGGCGCTCTTGGAGGGGAATAGAAGGTTTTGACACAATTACACCCCCCCAGACAACAGCTGGGCCAGCGGTGGGATGGAGTACTTTTTGGGCCAGCTTGGAGTTATGAGATTTTTTTACACTTTCAACCCACCTGCACCTTTTCCCCCTGCACGCCACAAACGGCCCCGAGGTGGAGTTAGCTTTGGCGAAGCGGAGGTTTTCTTGGAGAGCAGAAAGAGTCGTGTTTTTGTTGGCCGTTTTATCGCAGATGACTAATGTCTCATTGTCTGCGTCCTCCTCTATCTGCTCTGTGTTCAGGCAGATGAAGAGCAACCATATAATGGACACAATTATGACAATTATAGCACAAACGCAATTATCGCCGCAACCGATCCCGAGCTAACAGTACGTGACGAGCAGAAAATTATTGAGTTTGTGTTCTGCTGATTTAATGATATAATGAGTTATCTGTTTTGCAGTGACTTTTCGACTGATAGAAAAAAAACAGGTTTGAATCAAAAGACTTTCTGAGCTTCTCTTCCTTGTAGTGTGGTTATTAAAATCTAACCTGAGAAACTTCATCATGAAACTCATATATATTCAAAGCAGTGGTCTACCTGAATACCTAGAATAGACTTTACACAGTGAGGAATATAAATATTGTTACATGAAAGAAATGAAAAGCAACAGTGATGAAATAAGTGGACAGAAATAGAAATCAAATCAAAACACATAAGCACACTAGTAAATTTGCATTAGCTACTTTAAAGCAGCCATTATCACAACTTAGAAGTCAGAGTGTCAGGTTGAAGGTTTAGAAAAAGCTGTCCAGAAAAACACCTTCATCCCACCACAGGCCCAGCTGTTGTCTGTTGATCAAAAGTGACACACAAAAAAAAAAAATGGCCGAATCACATGTTGTTACATGGCAGCCAATATTCAGCACAGTTAACTTTGACCTCCTACAGTGTCCTTAGACCCAAACCAAATCCTGAATCACAACCTCCCAACCACCTCTCCACTCACTCTTAGGCGTGTGTACGAGTGTGTGTGTGTGTGTGTGCGTGTGTGTTGTAATAATGGAAGGCTAATTACCCACCTCCCATGTCCCTGGACAGCGCCACAATGTCTGGGTTAGGTCTGTGTGTGGGATGGTTCATGGTGGTAATTAGCTTGATACACACATGCACACACACACACTCATACACTCACAGACAAGATAAATGAAGGCTGGGTGGGTGTCTGTTGTTGGACAGTTGATTGGGCAGGTACTAGGGGAGTGTCTGGGGTCTCCAGAGCATGTCCGCTCTGATAATTATATGTGTCCGCGTGTGTGTTATTTGTGCGCGCTCCTCCGCTGAGAAGGAGCTCTCCGCCCAAATTGCTGTCTCTTGTCTCATTGTCAGAGTGATTATGAAATATTGTTTAATTTACTGGGTGGTAGAGTCTTGTGTGATTTTGATGAATCGGACCTTTTATTTCTTCATTCCCTTTATTGTCTAGTGGTTAGGTGTCGTGTGTTTGTGCGCTCGAGTGTGTTGAGCGTGTGCTGCCCGTGTGAATTGTGCGTTACAGCCACACTGATAGAAACGTGTGTTTAATGTGTGGAAATGTTAGATAAATGGAAGCTATGTGTTCGGCCTCTTGATATAGCTAAAAGCTTGTTTTCCTTGTCACGTTAAAACAAGATAGTTTCTCATGAAATATTCTATTACAAGATACCAAATCATTCTGTTTGTACAAGAAACGTTTCTTGTAAAAACATTTCAGTTTGTCATATAAAAACATAAAATCAGTGTATCTCATTAAAAGAAACTTAGAGATCCATTATTGCCTGAAGGGTCATGACATCATCAGCATATGGTTTTCAGTTTTTGTGCTTGTTCATTTCAATTTTCGTTTCAACTTTTTCTGAACTCTTAACTCAAACTCAAGCTGACATGAAATCTTCTGACTTAAAAAGTTCTCCTATTAAGTTTATTGAATCTTCTCTTCTGTTCAGTGAAATCACATTAGTTGGTTTAGATTTTCCTACCTGATATCATTCAGTGAATTTGAACTAATTTTTTAACTTATGTCACATTTTTAAGGCAGCAGGGAAACTTACATTTTTTTTTTAGAGTTGAACCAGCTTAAATATTTTAATTTATTACTATTATTATGATCTTTTGTTTTACATGTATTTGTGCACATGATGGTGCGTGAGCAGATACAGGAAGTTGTGTGGAATGTGCAGAGTAAAAATAGACAGCGTTCAAGAGTTTTTTAGAGACTGAGCCAGTGTAAGAGTGTGTGAAAGAGAGAGAGAGTGAGTGAGAGAGAGAGAGGGAGGTCTAGCCCCACTCTAATTGATTATACTTGTTATTGACAGGGACCCAGAAAAACAGGCACTCACTTTCCTCTTGATTGAATTAAACACCTTTTATGGGGCAAATCGATGGGACAGAGATGATGAGGGGGGGGTGGATGACGGGGATAAAGGGAGAGGAGAGCCGAGTGTTATGATATGTGGAGGTGAGATCTGTCTTTAGTCTCTCTCACACATTCACTAACTCACACACACACACACACACACACACACACACACACACACACACATAGACAGGTGAGAGGTCTGAAGCTGTGTTGTAATTCAGGCGAATCAATGCTTTTAAAGCATTTAGCCATGCCTGGTGATGAAGTACAGTCAGAATAGGCCCGCCAAGCAATATATGTCCCAGACCCAAATCAATCATAATTACAGGAGGGCCAGGCTGGCACTGAGCAGTGAGTGGACAGAGGGATGACTGGACTCCATTCACTCCTTTTATAGTTTGATCAAAGATGAATAGTAAAACGAGAACTGCACATCAGACGACCACTGAAGAGCTTCCACTCTGTGCGTTTATGTACTCATGGTGGTTGTAGGCCTTTTTCATTTAGACTTGTCATTGTAGGTAAAACACAGGTTTTACTAATAACATAACAAATGACTTTATTCCAGTGTCTTATTAAGCCAATTCAGTAATGTTTATCATTTACATTTTTCCTGCTGTGACGTGAAAAAAAGGCAGATAAGAAGTTGATAAACCTAAAAACAGGCCTTATTCTTAAGTGCAGTTCTATTTAATGCTGTTCCACGACTTTAGAACTTTTGGGGGGAAAATACCTCGTCTAGCCGTTGTGTTTAGCTGGTCCACTTCTGCAGAGATTTCCTGAGGGATGGCTTTCTCTCTTTGCTTTCTGTCAGACACAAAGACAAATGTTTGGGAGGATTTCTATCAAACCCTTTTGGAAATTGGTGGGAGGCTCACACTCCTTTCTCCGACTGACACTGTTCTCGCTCTAGTTCGTGTATTCACCAAAACTCTGTGAGAGTTGTGGTGAGTGAAATGCATGAATAGTCATAATGGACAAAAATACCAGAACAACACCCAGGATGATAAATGTCAGACTGTTCCTTTAAAAGAGAACTGTTGGACTTGATCAAAGTTGATGCAGCAGAACCAAAGATATCATCGTTTTTATTCCTGTTCTTCTACATTGTTAAAACATGGTGCTCACATTGCCCAAAATGTAACTTTGTGTTGTGGTGGCTAATGTAGCCTCAAGCATCAAGCAGAGATAAGGAGCAAGTTCCAGAGGTCTGCTAACATCACTTCTGTATAACTCCACACCTCCAGATGTTTTTATTTTCACGCAGCTCCCACTGCAGCCACAAAACGCTTTATAAAACTTTATCACATATGTAGTCCTGCCCGAGACCTGTGAGAAGACTTTGATGTGAAGTTCGCCTTTTAACTTTTGTCCACGAGCCACTAGGGGAAACAGACTGCGCTGATGTCAGAAGCAGCAATACCACACCTCACCGTGATCAGCCGTGACAGCAGATCCAGACGAGCTGACATCATCCCCACAAAACTGGCATAATCAATACAAAACATTCTGTCCTGTAATTAGTCCTCACCGCCCCCCCCCTCCTGAATTTTCACAGACCTTGCTATGTATTGTGAGTATGACCTCATATTGCCATTGGGAGATCCCCACCCCACCCCACCCCACCCACTGCCCCATCATAATCAGTTCCTCAACCTGGACTCTCGGTCCGCCATGACTACATTAGTCACCAACAGCCCCCCGCCGCTGACCCCCTGCAAACCGCCACACTAACTTCGTAGTCTGGCTCGGCCAATCAACACTGCTGTCAACATCGGCCAAACCAATTAAAGTGTCTAATGAGCGTCTTGTATAACACTAACACAGCCATTAAAGAGCGTTTAAAGAGAGTAGAGGGGTATCGGGTGGAGGGCTGCGGGTTATGGTGTCATGGCTTATTAGTATTCAAGCGGCGTTTGGTTTCCATTAAGGCCGCGTTCACGAGCGCCTCAGGTGTCTCCACGGATCCGAACGGCGGGCGACGCGATGATTCACACATCCAGGACTTTATAAACGGCTCTCACGCCGATGAGAACAATCTGCCCTCATAAAGAGCGCTTTCGATTTCATTTGCGAATACGGAGATATGCAAGGAAAATAAATAAATTAGCAAAGTGTGCGTGGAATGTGTTTGAGAAAACAGTGACTTGACAGTATTACATAGGCACTCAGTTTAATACCCGGCCATAATATTGCTGAGGGAACAGGCCCAAGGCGCTACTCTCTTTTATTAGTCATTCACTGGGATTATGGACACATTGCTTCCATTACCTAAGAGAGAGGAGCAGAAGCCTTGTCCCCCTGGGGAGGGCCAAATAACTCCCTCCCTCTCTCTCACTCTCCCACACGCACACAAACATTAACATACACTCTGAGGCTTAAATAGATTTGAGCTTCTGTGCGCACACACACACACACACACACACACACACACACACACACACGTACACACACACACACACACAAACACACTCTGTCATTAAGACGAACACGAGCTCCTATGAACCCTTTTTACCAGCAGGATAATAGAATCAATACTGCATGTAAATAAATGGCAACTAAATAGACCCATAATAAAGTTGCTGAAAGACATTATATGACAAAGACTTGGTGAATAAGCTTTGTACCTGTGCTTTTGATTTGTCTGTTTGTTGTTCTGTCGGAGCGATCTGTGCTCATTATTTTCATGTTTGAGCTGTTAGTTATCTGTGGCCTGTGCAGACATGGGTAGAGGTTACATATGTTCAGGTCACATCTACACACACACACACACACACACACAGAGACGTGCTGGTTTTGTCAGCAGTGATGCGATGAGGCTGATGGATGGCAGCGGAGAGAGAACGGATGGACAGATGAATTTGATTTGTCTTAATGCGGGAGCAGTGCGAGGTGGCGGGGCCCTACATCAGTTACATTACAACTGCAGCAGCGAAATGCACGTATCAAAGTAAATCAATTACCGATCGATAAGATTCTTCAATTTGCATAAATCAGACTGTTTCTTCTGTTTCAGACAGAGTGAGCGTGTTCTTCACCTTCGTCTTCACTCTTCCTTTCTGTCATCCCTCCGTCTCTCCACACACGAGCCCCCCCCCCGACTTTGATGTGACATTGCCAACAAAAGAATGCAATGTGTTATTCTGCACATTGAATGTTTCACACATTTAGATAAACATGCTTAATATGAATATATAGAAATAGTTAGATAAACATTTTGCTGGCTCTTTTCCCGACTGACTTATAGAGGGGGGCAAAAGTTGAATAACTCCAATTACTAGATTTACAATAAACAAAGAGTTTCTGCAATATTCTCATGACTGTGAAGCAGTGGTTCCTAACCTTTAGGCTGGAACCTCCCAAAGGCCTGCAAGACAAATCTGAGGGGATGTGAGATGATGAACAAGCTATCTTCCATAGAATAGATGTTATTTTTGTTGATAGATTTTCTCTCTTCTGGCCTCGAGCCAAGAAGGGAACATCCCTCTTTAGTTGAACTGTTTGCAACTCGGAGACATTTGCAATCAGTGGCAAGTTGATATTGCCTTGCTTTAAATTGTCACATCCAGACAAACACACTATACGTTGTGTGTAACTACACTTGCATAACAGTCAAGGTGCAGGTCTGCTGCTCGATTTTGCTCAATACCCGATTGGACCAAAACCTGTGTGGTTGGAGAATAGCTGCAGACTTCACTGGCATCTTTTATGGCTAGTAACTGTATGTTAGAGCTGGATCATGTTATCAATCAGCACTTCATAGATCTGTAATCCCTCTCTCCTAAAGTAGAAATTCTGTAAAATCCCTGAAGGCAGAGAGGAAACACTCTGTTTTCTTTTGATAGCCCAATGAACTCATGAGCTGAAATTCATGTCCAAACATTTGTCATTTAATAGAGTCAAGATGCATGAGCAAGAAAACACAAGCGGGGTAAAGTAGCTGCCTGTTGACATCAATTCAGAGAATTAATGTGCCCCAACAAATCTTTTTGTTTTATTTCCGCCAGTGCCTCCATTATGCGCTTTTAGTCATTAGGGCTGATACTTAATGATTGACACCCAGTTAAAGTGCACCTTCAGTGCATCGCTTATCATGACCCGCTCTCGTGCACCGCGCACACATGCACACACACACACTCATATTAATATTTACTCTCTTAAACACACAAACACACACAGCCATGCACCCACTCTCCTAAAGCCCAACGTGGGCATAAATTTCTCCAGCTGTGACTTAAAAGACAAATAGCCAATAAAAGTGCCAGGGGTGTTCACACATGCGTTTCTGGCACAATCAAATCAATTTCCTCTAAGTAGCCATAAACATGTTCTCTTTTAAAAGGTGTGAGAGGGGTCCCATTATCCCCGGGCCCCCTGGCCTGCTCCTCCACCCCAGAGCTTTCTCCATAGGGGTCAGCATCAAGGCCTAATCTGTCTCCGTCCGCTGGATGCATCTGTAGCTCTCCGACGCGGAGAGATCAGGACCTCGGCCAGGTCCGAGCCTTCTGATCACAAGACTACGTCCATTAATCAGTAGCAGGGAGCACTGTGACAAAGAGATTGCCTGGCAGGGGGTGAGAGTCCAGGGAGCTGGCCAGGTCCTGCTGCAGGGCCCAGGCTTGGCTCCAGGCCTGTGAAGGTCTGCATGAGCCATCAGACAAGGGCCTCTTTTGTACTCGATGCTATTAATCAACGTTTGTTTTTACTTGTGATTTTTACAGATTTATCAGAATTAAAAAAAATCTCTCAAATCTGTGATCCTGTCACTTTGTCTTCGTCCTCCTTGCACCAGTGTTTGCTCCATTGTGATGCAGTTACTGTAGTGACTTCAAGGGGGGTACAGAGACCACAATTACCCTGGTTGTCCTACCCATGGTGAATGATTGTAATTGTAATTGACTATAACCACTTTTTGCATATAAACCCCATGTAAAACACTCATCCCCCCATCTTGCAAATGCTCCTTGTCCCCCCCTCTTTCCTCAATCTCGGCTGTCTGCTAAACCTTGGGCCTCCAGCTTACACTCATGGGAGTTGACACTCAGCTCCTACAAATCCAGTTAATATTCAATGGCTCATTAAAGATTGATTGTGAGCTGTAAAGGGGGAAATCAAACACATATAAGAGCACAAAATCCTGCCTTTAGCTTGTAATTGTGCTTTATGGAGGAGCTTTGGTCCTGCTGCTCCCCTGGTCCTTGTTAGTGAAGGTTAGCCATGTACAGACCTGCAGTGGTGGAGTCCACGGCCTGGCCCAGGTCGACCCGGATCTACCCAGGCTATAAACGCCAGGCCAGGGCAATCAGGCAGAGGATTGCCCCCCTGAGAGAGCAGTTCATTTCTCCTGCTGAAATATTTAGGAGTCTGAGCCTGCCCTAAGAGACTCGAAGTAGCAAATCTTTAGACACAGTCCTGTATATGTGCTGGAAGGAGTAATCCCTGCACATCCTGCTCCAGGTGAGCTTGGTTGATGTTAAAAAAAAATGACAACCAGCATTACACATGTGGATCTTGGAATAAATTAAATATTGTCACAAGTTGGTTTTATCTACTTTTATATAATTATATGAATTAATTTGATGTAATGTTATTTTAATGTTCATTATGCTGCAGTTTTGTGAGGCTTTAAATCCAGTCTGTTGTTTATTCTGTCTTGGTTTCTTCCCTCTTCTCCTTTGCCCCTCTCTTTCTACCTGACCCCCGTGACCCTCTCGGTTTCCCAGGAGTCCCTGGCCTGGGCAACGCCACAAACACAATTTCCGTAATGTCATTTGCAGCATGGATGAAGGAGAGAAAGTCCTGGCTGTCAAAACCACCTCGACGCTGCAGCGAAGAAAACACGAGCCGACACATGACAGATTCTTAGGTTTGTACAAATGGACAGCCCCCCGACTCCCCTCCCTCCCGCCTCAAACCTCTCACCTTTTCCCACCACCACATCCAGCAGCACCTTATACCTTTTTGCCTTTACTCTTTTTTTTTTTTTTTAACCCATCTCCACCCACTTCACTCAACCACTCTCCAAATGTCTTGTCCTCACCCTTTCCCCCCTAAGAGTGTCACTCCCTCGCTCTCCCCATGTCAAATGGGCAGAAATGACTGCATTATTAAGTGTGTGTGGAGGGTCGAGCCTCATCAGATCTAATTAAATCAGGCAGTCACATGAGTCCAGCTCTTGATGCACAAATATGGAGGCCAAAACGACTGAGAATTAGGCTAACCTATTTCTGCCTCCTTGTTTTATATTATCATTTTATAACTTAAGCAATCAGTCTGTTAATGTGCACTGTGGCAGAGTATATAGGCTTATATGTATAAAAATGCTCATAAACAGTATTTTTTCCTGTATTTGTCATTTTCCTTTTACAGTTTATCCCCTTCCTTCAGCTCTCACCTCCTCCCTCTGGCATCATAAAGAAAGGTAGGACCCTCTCAATCATTGGCTCAATCAATGAAGATGATTGGACCAGTGAACAGGAACACATTGGGTTAACACCTCCAACCTGCTCCGCACCTGATGTGACCCACAGCCACCCAGAGCGTGCTCACATCCCATTTGTCACCGCAGTTTTTCCCGGAACGGGGGATAAGATTGAATGGGCCGCCATGGAAATATGATTTTCAGTACGCATTGTTAACTCACCGGGGAGAGGCTTTTGCCAAATTCTATCAAAGTGTGCAACTGTGTATTAAATGACTATCAAAGGGCAGGCATCATTTTTCATGCCGTAACCATCGAGTGCCCCAGGACTTACCCCTCTACAATCACAAAGGAGGCTATTGCTATTGATCTGCTGTGAAAATGTGTCGATGCCGGATGTGACTAACACAGGCGGCGGCACAGTTTTGGATATGAAGTCATGGTTAGTATATCGGGGGCTCGGTGGCGCGTGCTGAGGGCTGGGTTAATATAGCCACTTGCTCTATGTACAGATGGAGAGTCACTTTCTTCCCACGCTACGAGCAAAAGCTTGGCGCTCTGCCGCAGTGATAGATATGGAAGCAGGTGGGCGCGGGGCCCATGAGTGGGCGAGAGGGGGTCCCAGTGGGCGGCGGGTCAGGGATCTCGGGTTGACGAAACATCAGAGTCTCCCACAGCAGAGAATGGTGTCTGAATGTGGTCTTCAGTGTGTAGGAAGAGAGCTGGTTAAAGTTTAACCAGCCCCATCCTGTTCTCCTCAACCCTCCATCAGCCAGCCAGAGCTGGGCCCCGGCCCCTCGGCCTCCACCCCCACTGACCCCCACCCTGTTAGGGACAGAAGTGATGGATCGCCCCTGTCATTGTGCCCTATGAGGGGACCACTGCAAAGAGGGACCGGACTCCTTGTTAATCTGACCCTCTAAGCCAGAGTGGACAACGCAACACATTATGACAACCCCCCCACCCCCCCTTCTCTAAAAAGCAAAAAGAGAACACATGGTGTATAACTAAACTCACCCGCCTACATATGAGCCATGGCACTCTCCTCCTTTCCTTTTTATTCAGCCTATTTTCGCCCCCAGCCCCCATGAACCATGACAGGAATGCCTTAGAAGCCGGGTGCGTTTGGTGAGGAGTATAAAAAGAACAGAGAAAGTTGGGCAGAAAGAGAAAAATGAGAGGTGGAGGAGAGAGACGGCGAGCAGCTGTGTGGAGTGACAGGACGCGGTGCAGATGACTAATGGTGCTGGATGAACCCGTGATATTGACGAGTGATCAGTCATATACTGATGCCATCTCTGCCTCAAACCATGTGCTCACATGCACAGTGGTGAAATGTTGTCGCCGGGTTTTTTTTTTTCTGCCTTGATTGTAAGAAAAAGATACATCAAACTGATGTCATGTAAAGAATTATTTGGAAGTTATAAAGAGGAAAATAAAACAATTCAACTTAAGGAGACAAGTACTGTCTTCTTAAGTTTAATTGTACTGGTTACATGCAATTAATATAGTTTTTAAGTTTTTAAATTTATTATATTAATTAATGATAATAACTATTATGATGACAATTAAAGTTTCCAAGCTTTCCAGTCAGGAGAGATATTTGTTCATGGTTAGTATTTGTTCAATTCATTGACATCATCATCAACAAAAGCAGCTAAAATCCAGCGATTTTGTTTCTTTAACACAAAATTTATGTCAAAGTAAAGAAGCAAAATTACATTTTTTTTAAAGGCAAGTAAATGTAAAACAGATGATGGCTTTAGTATTTGAAGCATGAAAAGCCAAAGACTGCTCAGACAATGACAATAGAAAGAAAATCATGCTCATTTGTAACGGTCCTCCCCTCGATTATTACATGTTTCCTTTGGGGTGAGCTGGCAACGTTGATTTTACTGGTTTGTTAAGGGAACACGATGTCAAGGAAATGTAATGGACCCATGCGAAGGACATGGGTCAAGTTTACCATTTGCAGGGTAAAAAAAAAAAAAAATCTTGAATCTGTTTTCCTTCATTGTGTGACAGTGGGGTCAGAGCTCCACCCATCTGGATCTAACCAGGAGACACTGAGAGGGGCACCACACTGCCTGAATCCAGGGACTTGATCACGGATGGACGTGTGTGTGTGTATATGCATGCGTGTGTGGGTGGAGGGGTTGACACACACACGCGCTGCACCTCTCTCAGCTGACTCTGAGAATATGTTTGTGTGGGACAAGTCCACCAAGACCCATCCATCAACCGGGTCCAAATACGCCCTGCGCCACTGTTGACACGGGGTTAACAACTTGACACTGACAGAGGTGGGCGAGGCCCGCGGCAGAATGAAAACCGAGACAGAGAGAGAGATGGATTGGACTGTGATCGACATTCAATTTGAATTATTGCAAATATTTCCATTTAGCAGAAAATTGAGTTCATTATGAAGTGAACATGCTGCCGGACAAGGGAGCGTGATTTTTTTTGAGAGCGTTGTACACAGTTTGATCAACACTGCAAACAAACTGCATCCGAGCAGCAGAAGTGAAAACAAGCAGTGCTGCATCTCCCTGTGACCTTCTCCTGACTTCAGACTATTGCTTTAGGACTAAATAGACAAGCTTGTCAACTCGGCCGCCAGAGATGAGTTATGTTGGAATTGTTCATGAAGACATTAAACTTCCTTCCTCTCAGTAATCACTGTGCATTATTACACATTAAACATGCACTAATGTACAAGTCATCAATTCTGTGGTAAGACAACAACCAGAAAGTGATTAAAAACTTTTAAGAGAGCATTGATTTAAAAACTACTTTGCGGTGCTACATGGAAAAAAAAAAAAAAAAAATCACAAGCTGCACATAAAGTTGTAAATAAGGGATGACGAGCAGATCAGGATGCCGGGAAAGTTCCCATCCAATAGAGGCTGAGGATGTAAAGTAAATCTCTGAGTGGCTGTGGCAGGGATGCAGGTGGAGGAAAGCGCATGGGAAATGTAGCGTAATCTCAGCCTCAGCCACGTTATCGGCCGGGCTTTTTAACACAGGGGCCAATTTAATTGCACTTAAAGCAGAATGACAGAACATCAATCTTGATGAGTGGATCTGCATCACAGTTCTCCCAGGCCAATCTATCACTATCTATGCCTCTGGGTAGCCCCCCCCCCCCCAACACTAACACACTCATACAGGCCCATACTCCCTCGCCGTCCCATCTGCACGTTCCCATCATGCTCTTTTTTTCTTTTCTTTTTTTTTTATACAAAACCACACATTTATGTTTATTGTTTCAATGTAGCACGTAGAAGCAATCCATCATAAGCAAAACAGTATTTCCACATTAGAGGCACTTTTGAAGGATAAATCTGGCGATATTCTGTACATTAGCTATTGACAACAAATCTCATGAAAAGACTGAAATAATTCTTTAATTTTATCACTCAGTAATTCTGTTTGACTTCTGTCTGTTGCACTAATGAGGATTAAATTCTTTAGGCAACATAACTTACTACAGTTTGGTGCTATAGGGTTGAGCAAATGTCACTCAAACCAGAGTAAATAGTGTATTTGTTGTACAATACAAGAGTGGAGTATTCACTATAAGGAAGGGACATGTCACCCAGATCAACAGTGTGGCTCTTCACTGTATCAGGCTTTGCTACAATGGCAATACTCACTGTTTGTTTTTGGCATTTCCACTGGGTTTGTCAACAATAAAACAAATGCTGAATATTACCTTTAAGGCCCTGCAGGAGATAGAGCTGTTCTCACATGCAGCCTTGTAATGTCTCATCGTCATGTAAAAACTTGCCCAGAAACATTTGCCCCTCTTCAGAAACCAACAGACTAACCAATTAACCAATTCATGCCAAATGTTTATTGCAGTTTTTTTAAGCGTTCCAATGAGTCCTCTAGATTACTGCTGTCCACATGTTATCAGCAGCAATGTCAATTAAGAGCCGGCACGTTTTCACATTGGCTGGTGGAGTAAATGCAGGGGAAACAGACACACGCATTAAGGCTTAAGCCAATAGTTCTGTGGTTAGAGAACAGTAACTACCTCCTGTGCCATAAGCGTCTTGAACTCTTAGTGGCTCTGGAACACTTAAATACAGAGAGTACTGGCTTCATCAAGGCCATAAAGCATAAAGAGGACTTATCTAGCGCTGAGAGCTAGGGACAGAGCCGATAGAGGAGTAATGATCCCTTAATGTGGTGGCCCCTCTCTCTCAACCTCTCGCACTCTTTCTGTCTCCTTCCCTCCTCCCCGCTCCCAACTGCTACATTAGCAGGGATAATAAATGAGACTCCGGCGTCACGAGCATAAACTTTTTATGACTCACCTAACCAGCCTTATCAAATGTGGATGTGATTACTTACTCTGCCAGGTGACAGATGGAGAGATGGATGGACAGAAGCGGAGGGAGGGGTGGGGTGCAGGCAGGGGGGGGATGTAGGGTTTTTTTTTTCTGGAGGAAATAAATAATTATTTAATATTTTGTACACGAAGGAGTGATGAGTGTGGAAAAGTAGGAAGAGGAAGTGTTTGAATAAAAGGATGAGGAATAAAAAATGAGGGCGGTGAAGGAGTGGGAGGATGGGAGTGTCTTGAGTGGCTCTGGGTAGCTGCTCTCAATGGGCTGGTAAGATGGAGTGGACAGGCTGTATGGGCCCGGTGAATGGCGCCTTTCTCCTCTACATGATAACTTTGATCCCTCCTGTTTCCACACACCAGTCAGCAATATTGTTAAGCAGCAGTTGGTTAATACTTTAACCGAGTCCTGGTATGTAGACGAAGGGAGGAGGTACCCCCCCTGCTGTGACAGTACAGTATCCTGGTATCTTTAGACTTTCCTATTTTTATTTACTGTATGCCAAGAAAATGGTCCAGATTGAAGAGATTAATTTAATTGAAACTGCAGTTACAGTGTCAATTGGTTGCCAAATTAATCAAGAGATAATATGAAAAAAATTTTAGCATTAAAATAGAGAGTGTAGAATTCAACAAGATAGAAAGTAATTAAATATACAAAGACATAAATATCAATAACAATACAGAAATGTGGCGTTGTGAAATATAAATCCAGTCACTTTTATCACATCGCAGTATCATACCACATAATCAGAAATGAGGGATAAACATTTGGTGCAAGTTTAAAAATGGACGAATATTTAAAACTGCTCATCTTAATTTTTCTATGCATCTTAGTATCAGTGTAATAGATAAAGTTATAAATATGTCATTTCCTTGCTGTAATTTGTAACTGTGTGGAGCTTTGCCTTTAAAATTTCAGCTTTATTACATTAGAAAAACTAAGTTTCCCATCAACTTATTTAATCTTCTCCACCTCTTCGCCGAGATGCAGAACACTTCCTGAAGTCGAGGGATTTTCCTCGCTGTGCTCTGCCACGTTAGCTGTATGACTGATAGCGTGGATGCATGCTAAACATGTCTGACATGTAGTTTTTGTTCTGCCTCATTAACGAACGGCCCGGGTATGAAGAGATCAGATTAAAGGTAATTAAAATGACAAAAACATACCATCATTCCTAATGCAGCTGTAATGACGGCCTAAGTGTAGCTGAATGCCAACCCCCTCTGCCTCTCTTTCCCTCTCTGTTCCTCCCTCCGCTCATCCCTCTCTCCAGCTCAGCTGTGGCTACAGAATCATTAACCTGGCTCTGTGAGGAGGATGTGCTGACAGAACACTCTGCTATTGTGCTTCCTGTCATCTTCAGGAAATCAGGGCTTCCCCCTGCTGTCGAGGTAAAGCACCACTGGGTGATGAGCGATGCCAATCTCTCTCTTCGTTCCTCCTTTTATTTTGTTCCTCTGCTTCTATGTTTATCTCATTCTCTTCACCTCTCTTTATGTCCCTTGGCGAAAAACTGCTTACACACAAAAAAGTATTCAGTAAAAATATCCAATACCTGTCCAGAATATCAGATTCTGTAGAGCAACTGAGACACATTCAAACCTCAAAATAATTATTAAAATTACACATAGAAAGATTCTGCATATAAATAATTACTATGGCAAAATATACACACATGCAGAAGGTGGGAAAATAGTACTTGAAAGTATACATATATACATAATATGATAAAATTTAATATAAGTCCACGTGAGAAATTAATAAATACCTCAGTCTTAACAAAAACTAACAATCATAAGCTGTATGGCAGTAGTATTTATAGCAGTACTATATGGATTGGATAGTATTGTCAGGTGTTGCTGTTATTTTGACCACCCCTGTGTGTATGTTGTGTGTGTGTGTGTGTGTGTGTGTGTGCACGGCCTGGTTGAAGTGATGGAGTGGGCATGCTCTGTCACGAGCTGCGCAGAGTTGACGCTTCCTTTACATGGCAGCTGCAAGGCTCCAGTGATGTATCAGAGTCAGCAGAAGCATTGATCAGAACCAGGGTTAATCATTGCTCCGGGAACCCAGAGGAGATAGAGGCTGCCTGGGGAGAAGTAAGCCAGGAGAGTGGGCGGCTTCACCACAGGAGGCCTGCAGCTCTTACAGTGAAGGAATGCCGGAGACGTGACCGCTTGTCTGTTTGTCTCACCGTCCAACTATCAGCTGCTCATGATAACAAACTGCACAGGTTTATATGCTTGGATGTGTGTGTGTGTGTGAGTATGCATGGGGTGGGGGCTGATGGGACCAGCAATGTAATCCCCTTAAATGGACGGACTTCCGAAATGTGGGCAATGTGAAGCCGGATCTGTGCTGTGTCCACTCAGCAGTACCCATTCACTCCCCTGAGCTGGGGAGTTAATAATTCAATACAGAGATGGGGAAAGAGGCCATAGGCCTGAGTGACAACGCAGAGAGCAAGAGGTAGATGGAGACCAGTGAGATCATAGAAAAAGAGAGCGCAGTGGGGAGGACGAGTGGAGAACCTTAAAGAAATGATAGAAGAAGAAATATTCCAGAGGGCAACTTTATCACATTGGAGAAACATAACATGAAGTTGTGTGTTACTAAACCGGCCTTTCCCTCCATTCAGCTCCCCCCCCCCTCTCCATCCTCTTCTCCCCTCGCTACCCCTCCCTCTGGGATGACTCTTCCCTGTGACCTGCTGTCACCACCATCACTGCTGCCAACATCAAAGTCCAGGATGCTCTCTCCAAGAAACGCACACGAGGATATGAAGGAAACACACGTGGACCTGCAAATAGGTAGCAGATAAACACACAGGCCTGTGTATGCACACACACACACACACACATTTGCACACACACAGATACTTGAAGGAATGTCAGAAATGCCAGTAGGAAGGATGAGGGGCAATGGGAATACAAAGAGGTCCATCTCCTCAGAGGGGAGGAAAAACAGGGCAATAAAACCGTCATGTCAAGCCAAGAATCTGCTGATGGCACACATACATATACGCAAGTTCAGAGAGACAAAAGAGAATCTGTCAGGCAGATAAAGCCATCACTTCTCCTTTTCATCCCTGGTTTTGTCCAGAGGCGTCCCCCCCCTTTCACCTTTCCTCTGCCCCGCCAACACTTGTCAGGCAAGAGAGTCATTAATGTTTAGCTGGCCAGCGACGGCAGCGCTGACAGGACTCATCTGTCTAAGGAGGCGAGATGAGAGAGAGGGACAGCCCATCAAAGGATGACACTTAGAGAGTGAGAAGGAGAAATTAGGGGAGGGAAGGGAGGGAGGGGGGGGAGGAGGAAAACTCCGGACGGAAAAGGGAAAGAGAGCCATCTTTCTTTGCAAAGTTAAAGGTTACGTCACCAAGGTGGGCTATAAAATGATGCTATTGTCATCTCCGTCCCCCCCCCCTCCCTTTCTATCTTTCCATCCATCCACCTACACAGCCCCCGCCTCCCCTCCCCTCCCCTCCCCTCCACGTGCTTGTCAGCAGTTTGATTCAGTACCTGCAGGTTAGTTACTCATTGAGCCGAGGAGGGACCGGAGCGGGTGGAGGTGTATGGACGGCAGCCACCGGTGGTTGGGGGGGGGCTACTGTTTGATTGACAGATCTGCCTGCATCGTCCATTCCCTCCTGTAAAGACACAAGACACAAAGCACAGGAAGTGGAGGGAGGTAAACGGCTTTGAATATGAATGGTACACAGCCGGCGTGGTTAATAATTGGGAAGTGTTGGACTATTAATCTGAGAGACAAGGAAATGTTGGGTGTTCTGACACCGAACCTGCACCCTTCACATCTGGATTTACAGATGTTATAATGTTTCCCATAAGCCATTGATAGTAATATCACGACCACGATGAGGACTAGCAGCACTTGCCGTTTGCTCTTATTCACTTTCAAGCTCTGATGGAGCTCTAATGAAACACCGAGGCCATAAATCAGAACTTCTTCTCAGGACAGACTTTCTCAAGTTTCTAATCGCTTCACTTTTTACACTTTGTGCTGCGTTTTTCAAGTTAACCAACATTTCATCAAGTTCACACTCTTTTGTTGATTGTTTGACAATTTTACATTTTTGTTACGCAATCTGTGTTTGTGCCTATATGAACATGTCCAAACAGCTATGAGATGCATTGAATGAGTGTTTCCCTCCATCTCTCCACATGTGTCAGAAGTTAATGGAGAAGGTGCTTTGGCTGCCGTGACAAGTTAAGTAGAGGGAGCGGGACCATTGTCTTCCAAATCAGTTGTCAGTGTGTTTCTGCCGTCAGCACTTTGACTCACTACCTGCCTGGTTAATCATCCAGCCGCTCCGAGCTGCGGGCTGCTGGAGGTGTATGGCCCACTGTCACAGACCCCCCCATCATCGCCACAACAGGACAACATGTGATTGACAGATTAGCAAGCGCTGGCGTTTTTTCAAAGAAAGACGGAGGGAGGGGGGGGGGGTGCAGGGTGGAGGGTGGTCACTGGGAATGAAGGCGCCTCGGAGAGGAAGTGCGAGGTAGAGGAGGGGAGTGTTTGCGTGGGAAGGGAGGATGGGGGAATGAAGGTTAACAGGTCTTCTCGTTGTGTGCTGAGGAAGAGTGGAAAGTGGAATAGATGAGGAAGGTGGGAACGTTTACAGGCCTGTACAGACAGAAGTATAAAGCATATGTATGATGCAAAGTTAAAAATACCAGCGTTTCTCCAACCAGTCAAACAGATGTATGACCGTCTTCATCTGTTTTCATGAATGTGTATCTATAAAGCAAACGTCCAGGCAGAGAGAGACAGTCTAGACAAATAATGAGGTTTCCTGTGAAAGTGAAATTGCCTCCCCTATTGGACATTAACGCCGCTACAACCAACACTTGTCCCCCCTCACCCCGATGAGGTTATCCCCACTCTAGTCCTCTCCCCCCTCCCCAGATTCCCTCATGCACGCCCGCTGAGGTTTGATTTCAAATGGAAAAATTAATGGGAGAATAATAGCCTTGGGCCTCGCTCTCTTCCACACACACATCTTAGTTGGTCTACAGGGGTGCACAGAGGGGGAGTCATATTTAGATCCATTTGCCTCACTTGGCTCGCTGTTGCATTGTGACACCAGCACGCACGCACACAGACACACACACACGTACACCAGGGACCTCACCCCCCCTTCGTTTACACCTTAGAGGGCCTAACTTTCAAATATTAGTACAGTGGCTGTGCGGATTTCAAATAAATAAATAAATGAGGAAGCGATGATTAGCAATTCTCCTGATAGTTATATCAATGTGTTTCATATTCATTTTCACTTCCAGGAGAATATTTCTGCCGAAACAGTGATTCTGAGAACTTTCCAAGCTTTCATAGGGGCCAAAACTAGTGTGAAGAGTTTTTAATTTTTTTTTATGCAGCAGTCATATAAAGTAGCTTCAACAGGAATTCAAAGTCTCTTGCTTGGATTTACACAAAACAGGTCAAATAATGATTCTTCCCCTCTAATATTTACGGTAACGAAAAGTACACACGATGCTTTTAGAGACAAGAGCAAACTGTTATTCTTGCTGTACCTGTGGTTTTAGAGGACACAAAAAAATAGATGCACGCACACACAAGATGTGCAAGTTTCACTTTATCCGATACGGGGGGGCCACGTTGGTTGCAGGCGTAATTAAATCAAAGTTGAACCTCGTCGCTCCTAGGCTAGCAACACAAGGAGTGTGCGGGTGTGCGTCTGGCTGAGGCGGGGGGTCGGTTGTTAAAGAGTTTAAAAGCGGAAGAGGAGCCGGTGTAGAAGCAGTATTGATGTCGGGGAAGCCCACCGGCGCTTTCTGTTCAAACATTTTGAGAGGGCCGAACCTGCCCGAGCCGCAGCGCCCGGGCGGCAGGATTCCCGCTCTTCCTGTTTCTCCTGACTTTGAGGAATTTTACGGTGAACGAACTCCCAGCGCTCTCCTCGCACGCCCCACCACCTCATGGCAGATACCTGCCTCAGCAAAACTAGAGAGAGAGAGAGAGAACTTTCCAGGCATTTGAGGAGTTCCTCTCTTGTCACCATCTCTCAGCATGTTACACAACTGTTTCTAATATCACTGACGCTCTCCTTCTTTTTTTTGTTTGTCTTCCACTTACAGGCATGATGGATCTGAGCCAGTCCTCCTCACCACCTGATCCACTTCTGTCTCTTTGACCAAACATTTAGGCAGAACGTTCTGTGTGATGAGCCTAAAACCAGGAGGAAAACCACCTCTTTGGACCTGGACCAAAGGGAGGTATTTTCAATCTGCTGCCAAAAAAAAAATCAAGCAGACTTCTCTAAAGTGGTTGTACAGGAGCCTAGTGTGTGTCAAGAATATTACAAAAATATTGACTGGACTTTTTGGTGCGTTCACCTGCGACTGTTCAAACATCGCCGCGGTAACCAGTTCAGACACCGAGGGCCATAAACCCACAAGTTGAGGGATGCTGGATTTCGAGAGTAGGTGGAGGTTTACAATGAAAGGAAAACAAAATGCCGGTGGAAGGGTTGTCTGGGGCGACACACTTCTAAAACGAGCCACCGTCCCCTCGCCTCTCACAGTGCGCCCGTGGGCACATGTAGCATTAATTGCTGCCTCCACAGAGCCTGCAGACTGCATGCACTATCTACCGCTCGCATCAAAGAAACCACACGCTGAACTTTATGAAATTTTTATTCAATGTGTTCACTTCTCTTCCCTTTTTCCCCTCTCTTTCTTCCTTTTCCTATTCCCCACCTTGGCCCCCCTCTCCCTTTTTTTTTTTTTTTTAGCTCCGCCACCAAACAGACAAGAAAGACTTCTCCCTGCCATGTTTTTCGGCTCGACTTCCTTCCTGCCCAGGAGCGCTCGGGTATCTCGTTAGTTCCTCTCACAGCTAACATCTCTCCCCTATCTGCCAGGAGCAAAAACCTGATCATGGGAGGGGGGAGAGATAAAAAAGAAAAGAGAAGAAAGGGGGGGACTACATCAAGAAGTTTGGTTGGTGAGATTCTCCAGAGCTAGGTGAGAAACTGTAATATCATTTAGCTACAGTAATTACAGATACAAGGAGCACACAAAGGAAAGACTCGAGATGAGAGGGTTTCTCTCCCTGTGGACAATGTACACCGAAGGGCCCGGGTTTCATCATGAACTGATACAAGCGCATGCAAAAACACATTGCGAGTGTCATTGTTGTGACGCTGCTCTGACATCTAATATATGAACAAAGGCTTATTTAATATATTCCACAATTAGTTGTTTTCACTTCTGCATCTTTTTGCCTCTTGCATGATTATGAGCAGTTTGGATTGATGCGCGCTGCACATTACCTTCCCTTTAACTGCTCTCTCTCTCTCATACACACACACACACAGGTCATCCATCAAAGCAGCGAGTGTTGTTTCCCCCCCCCCCCCACACGTCTCATACACACAGGTATAAATCACTGCGCCTGATTTCTGGGGCCAGGGTTTAAATAATTAAAGAGCTTTAATTTATCAGGATTTAGCACCCACTAACAGCAGGGCTGACAAAAGAGAATGAGAGATATATTGAGAAAGGAAAAAAAAAAAAAAAAAAGGTCATCATACATGAGATACATATACAAAATTATCACACATTTTACTGGAGAGAAAAACGAACATCTAGGGCTAAGTGGCACCAAAGACTACATGAAAAGGCATTAAGGTTGTGCTCTAGAGCTACTTGATCTGGGTGTATTAAGTTTTATTGACCTGTCGGTAGAAGACAAATGCAATGCAACTGTGTGAAGATTTGCACTAGTGTATATGGCCGATTTGTGACAATTACAAGTCAGTGGAACAAAAACAAAAAACAACACTGATGTAAAATAAGAGACGAGACACGATTCACATTTTAAAACTTAAGATTAAAAAAAAAAAACATCCAGCAAAAATCAAGCAAAGTCAAACTGAAATGTCTTGTTATTCTGCATGCTGTCAGTTTTGGAAGCATAAAATTAATGTTTATTTTTTCTTCTTTTTTCAGAACTGTTGGCAGTGATGTCAAGAAATAAGAAAGCCAGCAAAACAAAGTGGAGTGGTTTGTTCATGATGAAGCATTGAAGACGCCGGGCATGAAAAAAAAAACACATCACAGTAAGTTACATTTAAAATCTAAAGTCATGTCAAATCACCAAACGTCTGACAGCAACGTTGTGGTCATTCTGTTAAAACTAGAACAACCTCACTTTCTAAAGATCAGTGACATTTTTGTTTAATGCATTTGAACAAAAGCCAGTTAAAGAGTCAACCTGGAGAACGACACATCGAGTAAAGCACATTTATAGGATGAAACCTGTGTTGAATTATGTCTTGCAACAGAGCGTGGAGGCTGGCGAGGGCCACTGGCTGTCATGGATGGCCAGAGAACGGTGGAACTCTACTGCCCCCTATGGCCTTAAACATGCAAATAAACTCTCC
The DNA here is from genome assembly GCA_037975185.1 of Centropyge bicolor. Taxonomy (NCBI): domain Eukaryota; kingdom Metazoa; phylum Chordata; class Actinopteri; family Pomacanthidae; genus Centropyge; species Centropyge bicolor. Next base: position 2,607,299 of record JBBMOC010000056.1, on the reverse strand, counting down.
AAAATGGAAAAAAAAAAATCACAGAACTGACAGATAATGACACACTGGTGGTCTCCTACTTGCATCTTTTGGTTCACTGGATGAACTATTAGCCCTATGAGTTTTGGAAGTCAGAAACAAGATCTACCAGCAGGCACAAAGACATAAGGGAGAAACATTACAATAAAGCAAACAGCCCTCTCTGGCTTTGTTTGACCCTCATATTATTTATTCTTTCCAGTAGATCTCTGAGAACAGAACGAACACACACTCTCTCACACAAACACACACTTCTCCCATGAAACAGCATTAAAAAAAAGACAGAGATTCATCTGCTAATAAACTCAAAAAATTAAACAAAAAAACTTCCCCTCCTCTTTTGAGAGGAAACATGCAGAGTCACTCTTGAGTAGATTATTATATATTATTGTTAACATTACTTGACGACTCCACTGAGTGAAGCGTGTAAATTGCTGGCAATAGTTAGCCACCTAGTGGTCAAACCCTCTTGTAACATCAAGTATTGACGACAGGGAAATTTAATTACAACTTTGGAAGTTTTTGGCTATATGACGCCATGTCATCAATGAACAAACTGCTTTAACAAACATAGTTTAATAGATATTCAACAAACTATCAAGTCTACAGACTCAACTGGGGGGAGGATAAGAGATTATCACACCAGAAACACAGTATCACTCCTAAATCAGACAGTACAATATGCTCTTTTTTAACCATATTGTGGGATTTATTTTCTGAATAATAAACCTATAGATTCATAGTACGAGGACCAATTTCCTGTGAGACTGATTACCCATAGTAATGCAGTACCACCATCTTCATGACAGATGAATGATGATACAGTGTGTTGTTCTGTCTTCTCAAGACTTCCCATCTCGATCTCCCCTTCACTTCACTGGATTCCTCCTCGGGCGGATTGTTCTTTACACTTCAGTTGTCCAAAAGGGAGCGCTGTAGAGCCTCCTGGATCATCGTGTGCTCATCTGTGGCATAATCCTGCAAAAGACATGGGTGGAAAGAGGAAGAAGACAACAGCACTGGTAAGTGACTGATCATTAATATAACAAAAAAGAAACTTACAAGAGTGTCAACTTACAACAAAGGTATCATAGGAGAAGGTGTGTCTGATCTTCAGGTGCTGGAAAAAGTCTGCACTCCTGTAGTTAGGGTCCCCCCAAGGCATTGCGGCACAGATGGGGCACACCTGGACAGAAGGGAAAGTAATAAAACATCTATGAAATAATTAACCCTAGCTAAATCCAAACAACGTGTGGAACTTTATTTTGAAAAGCAGTCACAGTGGAGTGTGGATTTCCTACCACTTGGCGTGCGTCTCGAGCATGATGGGTAGTGCAATGTTCGACCAGGCCGTCCTGATCAAAGTTCTGGCAGTTGCAGTATGGGCAGGTGAAGGTGTAGCGATTTGGCACCGGACTGTAGGGAAGAAACAGAAATGATAAAATATGTCACACTACTGATTGTGTATTTCAACTGACTTTCTTTTTCTATATGAGGGTCTCATTGTTTGTCTAGTTGTCTGACAAGTTTGTCTGCTCCACTGTAAACATCTTTCACTTTCACTGATGTAATAAAAGCAAAAGCAAGTCAATCATCAGGCTGAGGAAATATACAGACTGGACACAACACAACCAAAAACTTCTCCAGTCAAATCCAAACATTATTTTTGGGTCTAAATGAAGGTGGCTATTAAAAAGTTTAGCCCAAATCAACAATTTCTGCTGTCTTTTGCACTGCAGAGCTAATTTCTTATGACTTCATAGGTTGAAACAACTGGCAAGTCCAACCAACTTAGTTATGCAGGTGGTTTACAAGGAGCATACAAAGTTGTTGTTAAAACAAGTTTAAAATGTGCTTTTCTTTGGCCACATTATACTGGATGTTGTTGTATGTATGTATAGATGGAATGTAGAACTTGGTAACAGTAGAGTCCTGGACGGTGTCAGGAATCACTCCTTATGTCCTACCTTGTGGGCAGCACAGTATTTACTTTCTGTCAGTTTCTTTGCAATTGTAAGTATAAAATGTAGGCACTACACAAAACAGTATATAGTGACCTCAGTAATTCACCTCTGCTTTTTGCCAAAAAAAACCCCTCCACAATAGTTTCATCTTCCATAGATGTGCTGAGGGCTGTGCAATATGATGATATGTATGAATTGATGATAAACAAACATCCATCATTTCACTATCACTGTGCTGCAAGTCACACTCTTTATGGCAAGCAATGTCAGCCTTTTAACAACATGCATGGCCAAACGAGACAAATGCATTGACTGTGGTGCGACATCTCCTGTTTGATGTTGTCCTGCTCATGCTGTTCTTTTCGAAAACTCTGTTAGTAAAAAAAATCCAAAATGACAATTGTGTTTTTTGGGGCACAAACAAAACATATGGCTGACAAAAAAAACCCCAACCAAACAGCAGATACATACAAAGAGAGAGAGAGAGAGAGAGAGAGAGAGAGAGAGAGAGAGAGAGAGACTGGCAAGCAACTGGCAGTGTGTACAGTAAACAGAGGTGTGCAGATGACATCAGTTTCACCTTATGATGGCAGGCTGGCTCTGGGCAGTGGTCCTCACTCCCTCCTCAATGTACTCCTGGTATTTTAAACAAGCAGCTGTGTGGCTTCTCATCTGAGAAAGGCAGACCTGAATAGTGAGGAAACACACATTAGTAACTGCTCTCGCACAACCAGAATGGTAGCATTGTCTTCAATTTTGACTCTGTATCAGATTAAGTTTGTGCAGATGTAGTCATGATATTTTCAGCCCCAGTGGTTGTCTTGTGCGTGCAACTGATCCAAATCCAATTCACAACAAACCAGCAAACGTCATTAAGTTGCCTTATGTTAGCTTTTTGCACTGTGACGAACCTGTGCTCCACATCCTTTGCACGACGCCACGGACGACTGGATGTGGGCCTCAAGCTCTACAGCTTTAGTCCAGTGGCCCAGTCCGGCCCGACATACAGCACAAACAGGCTTCTGTGGACGCAAACACTCCTGCAAACAACTCAGGCAGAACCTGATAAGAGAGGGACGAAGAAATGTGAGCATAAACAAGGAAAGAGGAACAAGTCACTAAAGCTGTGGTCAGTTTATATTTGGCCTCTGAAGATCAGAAAGAGAAAGTATTCCAGCTATTTATAGGCTGACAGTAAAATAGAGAAACCAGATGCTGTCATTCACTGGAAGATCCCTGTAAATCTCCGAAATAGAGCTTCCTGTAAGTCAGATGGAAAGCCCCCACCTCAAGAGGGCGCAGGGACTTGTAGTCCTTCGGAGCGGCTTGATGAGCCAACGCGATTGACATAAAAACTACAACTCCCAGGTGAGGCCTCCTCTTTGATGTAAACAAAACTGAAACTGATTTGGCAACCTGGCATTGCTTTTGCCAAATATTCAAGTGAAGAAAACAGAAAAAACATTGTCACAAGAAATGCAGACACATGCACGGTAAAAGCTTTGAGACTCTGGAGGGGCGACATGTTTAAAAACAAGCGTTTCCCCCGTTGTTTCCATCTCCTGCCATTGAATCGCTGCTGGCAGACGTGGGTTGAAGGGAGGACGACGGGCAAAAAAAGGCTGAATACTCACGTATGGCCGCATTGTGTTGTTACTGGACTCTCGAAAATTTCCAGACAAACCGGACAGAGAAATTCTGACACGTCGCTGCTTCCGTCCGAGACGTTTTTCTTGTGCTGTGCTGCACTAAAACCTCCGAGCATCGCCATTTCTTTTCTTCACTGACTCAGTCCCCCCACCGGCCGTCCCTGGAAACACGTCACCGGCTCCTGGTGCGTATTTATGCGGGAGGGCGGGGCTACCATCCAGCACGTGATTATGTGGTTATTATTATATTATTTTATATTATATTCAACGGTTGTTTGTCGTAAATGTCGTGTGAATTTGAAGTACAAATAATTTCCAAATGAGAAAGGTGGATGAAGTGATACCACACATCGTCATTTTATGTTATATTATTTGTTATATTAAAATATTGTTTATTGACAATATCTTGTGAATTCTGAATATAAATACATTGAAAGGAATAGATAATTCAAAAAATCAAAAAGGGGAATGAAGCCTTTACTTGTCACAGTTAGTTACCTAAACCTGATTACTTGCTGGACGTTATTGATGTCTTATGTCTATTAAATTATATTGTTCATTGCAGCTGAAGACAAATATTTTCTATGCGCGCACACAATCATTTTTACGTGATATTTTATTAAAAGATTGTTGTACATTTCGTGTGAATTTGGAGTATGAAATATATTGAAATGAAAACTATTTCAAAATCAAAAAGGTGGTTGAAGTGAAGCCTTTAGCTTTACCTATTACATAAGAAAGATGTTTAAATCTCGTAACTTGTCGGACGCTATTGTTGTCTTGTGTCTAAACTAGCTCAAGACAATTTTTGTATGCTTACACACGCACCACTGAGTGAATGACAAACTGCACGCCTGAGCTCATATATTAGTTTTTAAACTCACGCATGTATTGATGAAACTCATACACACATATTAATGAAACTCACACATGTTGAACAGAGGTAGTGTTGTCGCTGGTTCTGCTGCATCCTCTCCTCCTCCGGCTCCGTCTCTCAAACAGCACGTGGGCCCCTGATGCTGATGAACTGTCAGAAGTGAGCGCATGCGCGTTGGGATGATGGGAATTTCCAACAGCTGAGGAGGCGTAGCTAGCCACGGCTAGCACTTGTTAAAGGTAAGATGTGCGGGTGGTGGTGGTGTTTCTGGTTAGAAAGCGCTCTTATCTCTTAGCCGAAGCAGAATTAGACTTAGTCGTACAAGAGCCGTGCCACGGTGATGGTGTATGTTGAGATAAATGACTCTAAAATCGCCAAAGATTTCTATCTAGCGATGGACCGCCCTGCTAGCTAAAGCAATTGCTAGCTAGCCAGCTGCGCTGAAATGGGCGTTCACTGCTTAGCTTATACTCAGTTGGGGGGCCATGCCAGTGACAACATCGGGTTTTGTCGGGTCTGCGATTCATGAAGAATCACAGGAGAAGCTGCCCCCAGAGCCTCTCTGCTATTAACAACACTGGTCGTGACGGACTGATTCTGTTACAGTTGATGCGCAATAGTAATGCATGTGATGTTGTTAGCTCTGGCATGTTGCTTGTTAGCTCGCTAGGCGGATGTTCGCTAAGGTTGATGTGTGAGGTAACTGTAATAGTCGACCCGATCGCCTGGGAACGAGGAGCTGAAACGCTCATCTGCTCCTGTTCAAGCCTCATGACTGATTTTAGGCGTACACATATCCACATGTTCGTATATTTAATATTGCGTTCTTAATTTCAGCTATCTAAAGCTAAGTGCAGGCTACCATGGTTTACACGCATGTAGTACCGCCAGTTCTCATATTCAGTGGCGCAAACATGAGCCTAAGACAAAACGATGTGTGTTAACAGTGAGTCCCGATCCAGGTTATGAGTAGTGTAATTCCTCTCGTCTTTTACTTGGTTGAGTACATCATGGTAATAATCTGGTCAGTCCAACCTATTAGCTGTACGACTGATATAAAATAGCCCACACAATGCATCCTCACATCATCCCACTCAGAGCACTGCACAGTGTTTCCAAATAGTGATGCCTGTACACCATCTCTCCTAAATCTTAATCTTTAGATGGATTTCAAAGAGCACAAAAGATGAACGTTACTAATGCATTTTCTTTTGAATTGAATTAGAAAGTAGAAAGAAATATGGCCCAAGTTTTTCTTCATTTATGTGTGTCTGTGTGAGACCTTTCCATATTTATAAAGCTCTCTGGTGTCATTACAGCTCGGAGACGGCTCAGAAGAATCACACCATCATCAGTGCATCTTCAAGATGAATGACCTTGAACTCTGCAAATGCTGAAGCCAAGGAATGAAATAGATACAACTCTGCATTAACAGAGCGTGAAGAAAAAGCTTCTCCTGACCTCATCTTGAATGACATAGGCCTGTTTGTCTGGAAACAAGTCAGGCTTTGAGCCAGTACCAGAGATGCCTGTAAGAAGGCATCCCTACAGGCTGCAGCCTAGCTACGCCAACTGAAAGCACCAGACAACTGCATCTCTTGTTTAAAGGATGTGCTGCTGATTGGACACAAGGTCTCATTCCTCTTCCACCTCTCCAAAACGTTATTAACGTTGAGTGTGTGCCAGCGTGTACAGTGAATTATGGTGACCAAAAATGGTGCTTGAATGTGGCATCCTGGTGCAGGGTATGCTAAAAGGGGTGAGGCTCTCTCAGAAAAGTGTAACAGCTGACTGATAGTCTGCTGTCGATAATGGATGCCAAGTTAAAAGAGGACCTGTTTCGGAGGTATGTGACGGCACTGGAGAGGCGTCTGGAGGAGGAATACACATGGATTAGAACAGCGCCAGAGGGGGACAAAGGGAGACACAAGGACAGCGAGGCCCTACTCTCCACGGCCACAGCTCTGCTCGGGGCCTACCAGCCAGATCCAGGACAACGCTTCCGGATGGTGCGTTTCTATGAAGTGGTGGAGACTTCTCTCCGCTGCCAGAGAGGGGGCAACCTCAAGAGCCTGGAGAGAGCCTTCCACACACTGGAAACCATCTGCACCAACCTCTTGCTCTTCCCCTGGAAGAAGGAGTTCAGATGTATTAAGGTGAATTTAGTTTATCTTAAAGGTTGTCAAGTCATTCTTATTTAAATCTGACATAAACCAAGTATTTAGTTATTAAAATGTTGGTTATGATAACATTAGCCATCACCTTCCTATATTGTTTTCCTTAGGAGTGTGTATTCACCATATACATTTCCTAATCTTTCTATAAAGTTTCAAAATGACAAAATGATACTTGAAAGTTGCACCAAAGGAATTTTTAGATCAAATTTAATTTGTAGAAATTTGTAGTGCAACTTTTAGATATGAAAAAAAAGTGACATGTGCACAGACAGAAAGATACATACAGATTATCCCCTCGTGAATTCTTACTTCAAAAGTTCACCAGCTGTTTTTCTGCTGTTTTTTTAGTATTTAGTTTGAGTATCTATTGTCTAATCATAACACCATACACTGTGTTATATGTAAACAAAAGGTTATCATCTATAGCCTGCTACCCTTTAAAAACTGCTTGTCCTGTTTTTCAATACTTTATCTTGAGACCTTGAGAGATCTGTATGTGAGGTAATGTTTTCTAATGCTGTTGAAATTTTTCATCTGTATATTACTGAACATTGTAGCAAAACAAACCTATAGTTTGAATTGTATGCTATCAGATGAAAAGCATGCAAGGTCCAGTGACACTAATACTAATGCTGATGAACTAATTTCTCTTTTAGACCTTCACTGGCCCATACGTGTACCACCTACAGTCAGCCATTTCTGATGCTGAACTCCGATCTCTAATGCGGACCATCGGCTACACCTGTGACCATGATTCGCAGTTCCATTTGCAGGAGCACCCAGGAGGCACAAATCATCTCCGCCAGTTGGCGTTTGAGCTCTTCCTGGCCCAGGCAGAGTGCCGTCTTCTGGGAGAGGTGGTGGCTCTGGCCCGCGGTTCGGCCTCAGAGCTGGAGGCCCTGGAACTCCGCAGAGGTTGCAGAGATGATGCAGCTGGCTGTGCCGAGGCGCTCCGCCGACGCGACAGCCTCGGGGCAGATATGGCTCGACTGTCCGTGCGGCCGCTGGATATAGAGAGGCCTCATGCCCACCACCTGAGGCGAGGTAGCCGACCATCTAAGTCTGTGGATGTTACAGATGGGGCTGGTCACTGGCACGCAGCAGTCAGCAAGCCTGTTTTGAAAGCCTCATTGAGTCTGAGGAAGGAGCCTCTGTTTGTGGATGCTGAGGAGGATATGAAGGATGAGATCATCCGGCCCAGCACCTCAGCGTCTCTCTTCTCTGTGGCAGCTCCACCTTCCTACAGCCCGATTGCGGATTTCTTCCCAATTCAGTCACCTCCCCCGACTGATGCTTACACATCCTACCACCTGTCCTCTTTGGATGAGATTGACTTGTACACAGAGAGGGGCGGTGCCGGGACGGGAGGAAGGCAGACCCCCTCTCGACCTCCATCCAGAGAGCCTCGGGATGCGAGGGATGGCTGGCTGCTCAAAGGTCATGGCAGTGTGAAGTGTCAGGGCTGTGGGCTGGGCTGCTCCTCTATGGCCTCCTGCCAGAGGTGTGACATGATCCTCTGTTCTGCCTGTCATGATGTTGACCCCTCCCCTTGCTGTGGCCTCCAGGACTACCACCCCAAATCTCCACGGCCCCTGGACGGGTACATTCCGGTCAAGGAAAAGCTCTCTGTCTACTCGAATACTCACACCCACTCCCACCTCCATCCGCACCCCCTCACGCTGACCCACTCACACTCTCACCCCCACCCTCACCCACAGATGGTGGAGAAACCTCTCATGTCCACTAAGCTGTTTCCAAGCAAGTCTGTTGCTTTGACAACGCCAAAGGGAGGCAGCAGCGAGAGAATAAGCTTGGGGGGGTCACGATGCGGGTTTTGCAACAAGCCAGGTGCATCACACACCTGTGTGAACTGTTCTAAGGTGTCCTGTGACTCGTGCATGGGCTTGTATGCAAAGGATATATGCACGCGAAAGAATCCCCAGCACAGCTTTGTGCCCAACCATCAGCTCAACTTCAAATCCGGCACCATATCTCACCTGGTCTACCGATGAATCAGGCAGACAGAATATTTGTTTTTTCCTCCTCTTCCCCTACCTTGACCCGCTGCGTAGTCGTGCATTATTGCTTTAGCTTCGTTCCTGTTGAAACAACTCATTCACTATCTCCACCTTTTATCTGATGGTCTTTTCGCTCTCTCTAACCCTCTCTTGAACTTTGTACATTTTCTCTTGCTGTCAGTAGGGCCCCGGAATGCACATGCCACAGAGAGCCATATCGTCTGCCCATCTCTCTGCCTTGTACAAGTTCAGGCCTTTTATCTATTTCTTCTTCCTTTTACCTTGCTACCTGCTCTTGAGTAGTCATGTGATGTTGTAGCGCTTCCCAAATTCCTCAAATTTTGTCCTCCTCAAAAGGGAAAATGGAGAAAAGAGAGGTTAATTCCTTCTCATGTTGAATGAATTCCGTCCAAATGAACATATATACTTTGCCTAACTTCTCAGCTAAAAAATCCTCTAATATATATAAATATATATATATATATATATACAGTATATATGTGAGTGTGTGTGTGAGTGCGTGAGTGTGTGCGCGTGTGTGTAGAAAAGACCTCTGAGCTTGCATTGTGACACAGGAGATCTTTTTAAACTTGAAAAATAGTAGGGAAAACAGAGAAAACATACACTGGAAGTCAATAAGTCAATAGTATATATTTTTAATCTCTATTCTCTAGAACAATGTGAGACTGTTAAATGGGCATGAGGTCTGTCATTGGGATTTTTGGGGTATAAACGTATGTCTGTGGGTGCGGGGTGGGAGATCTCTCAAAGGGAAATATTGAGACAATGGTCAGATGCCATATATTCTATTTAAAAGATTATGCCTTGTAAATTAACCCTCAATTGTTTCTGGTTATATGACTGAGGTTTAAATGCTGCTGTTGACTTGAGACATTGAAGATGTGTGGCGTTGACTTCTTTCTGGTAAATGGCCTGTTGAGTTGTGTCCGTTCCAAGCCCCACCCCCTCATCCCCTTTCATTACACTCCTTAAGCCACCATGGTCCATGATGTTGTAGTGCACCCTTACCAGATCAGTGGTTCCCTGTCAGTCTCAGGTGGAGTCACAGGTAGTGTCGCGCTGGGCCACAAGTCAAGTGATTACGGTTCTTTGACAGCATATGAGCCTATTGATTGGTTTTAGACAGTATGAAAGTGTATACTCTGACACGGTTTCTGTCTACCTCAAATGGCTTCAGCTTATACACCCAGTTTGACATTGTGGTTTCAAACTAGCCCTTAAAACGAGAAAGAGAACACTATTTTCATAACACTATTCTTCTCTAATTTGACTTTTTAGCTGTATTGAAAACATCTCTTACAGTCAGCTGATTCAGTCTCTTTTAAAGGTTAGCAGAGGTTATTCATTTTGTGATATCACCCTGCCCTGTGTCATCTGAATAACACAGCACAAGGTTTTTTGTCTTCTAGCTGTGTCTGTTTTTAGAGAGGGTGGACACAAAAACACGGACACCTGTAATATTATGTAATGTTATAATGCAGTTGAGTACAACAGCAACGTTATAAATCCAGCCTTTATGAAGCTTAAACTGTTGAGTTGGTCGAAACTGCCACAAAGCTACTGATTAAGTCTTGTGTTAAGCCTGTGTTCTGTGGTGGTGTACTAGGTTGCATTGTGCTGTAATTGACAAAAGACAGAAATCATTAATACCATTAGAATGTTGCAGTTCAGTTCTGCCAAAGATGGGCCATAAAAATGACTATGGATTGTATAATCAGCGCCTCTCTGGGCCCAAGTTAATAACATTTTACAACATGCTACAAAGGTAGTGTTTATCACATGGCTATTGCACTTTATTTACTTATCATTATAGGGTTTCATGTGGTTGTGTCCACCTGTCTTTGGCTTATTTAAAGACCCTGAAAACTTCTCTAAGGCACTGGAATTGGAGTGATTGGGTGCATGAACTTTAGCATTAATTTTCTCAAGCAAGCCACTGCCATTCGCTGTGGAAATTTCATGAAGCTCATTCATTGCTATATTTCAAAGGGCCGGGGCTGTCATGTGTAGATAAACTCTGCTAACATGTGAACTTGAGTATTGTAAATTCTGAGGGTTGGGCTCAACCTTTGATTCACCATGCAAGAGGAGAATTCATTATATTGCAGTTTATAGTCAGTAAGGGCTACTTTTAAATCACATTTCATGAAAAAAAGAGTCTGGGTTATTTTGGCAGGCCGTTTAGGCAACGGTAGCCTTTATGTTCTGTCAGGAATGACCTCTAAATGCCTTAAGCTCATTCAGCCGTCTTATCGCAGAGTATTTTAAGTTGTCAGTGTTGAGTGTCATTTACATTGTTTCGGAGGTTGTGGGTTAAACGTTAACATGTTTTTTTCTCCAGGCTATATGAAGTAAATACATCGCTTGTTTTATGACAGCTAAGGAGAGAATTCAGAGTCATTCAAAAACACACACAAACATGGATTAGCCTCCTCACAGGGTGACTAAGATGGAGCATATTGAACCATGCATACTAAGAGAATTATGCAGCAATTCACACTTTGTAGACCAATATAAATACTATGTGCTGACAGGGGTTAATGTCTGTAATTACAACCACGGTTTGCCTGGAAGTCAAATTCAGATCTATTTTCTTCTGCTTGCAGATATGACCTAAACACACTTGTTTGGTGTGACCTGATCTCACACTTCTGTTCATTCCTTCCCTTTAAAACTGGGTTTTGTGTTATGTGTCTTTACCATGTTAAGCATAAAGAAGGGATGTTTTGATACTGTTTGGATGTAGCTTAAGCGTTCTTTGAGAGATCTTCTTGGGTCAACATTAGCTTACTCGGGTATCACAAAAGTCTTGAGTGACCTTAGGGGAGGTGTGCAATAGTTTTGTTTTCATCGTATGAAGCCTTTCTAAGTCGTTTGCATATTTACCATAGGTATATTTCAGTTGCTCCATTCTGTTCATTGCAAATCATACCAGCAACGAAGATGGCAAAGTCTTGAGCCATGTTGCGAGAGCGATCATATTGCCAAATGAAGAACAAATATCTTATTGGAGCAGAAAACAAAGTCCTGTCGATTTGCCCGGCTGTACAGTTAATGTAACATAAATCTGTGGTTTTTGCTAAGAAAATTAGCCTTGTGTCTGTAGATGTTGGCCTTTTTAAGAAGTCTAGAAAGAGAATCATCAACATAGATACCTACTCGCACACCATGGGACGTGGTTTGGACTCGGATCAGTGCGCTGATCATTTGTGTAGGTCACTACAAAGGGCTAAACAGTCTTCAGGGCTGCTGCTAAGTTTGTGGGCACTGTTTTAATCTTCAAGTGAACAACTGACTCGTCATAGAGAAATATCTGATGTGAAGCTTACTTAGCATTCATCAGTGGATATGAGTCACTGATGTTTTGGGGGGGAAACAAAAGAGCTATTTTTATTTTGTGTCATGGAATACATTGAGCCATTTGAACACGATTGGTTTAACCCACACCAGACACACTCAAGTCATTGTGGAAGTCAATACTCCCTTTACCTCTTTGTGTGGTTATCTTACTGATGTTACAGTGGTGGTGTAGTTAGGCAGCCCCTTTACCATTCCCTGTTTCCCCTAACCCTTTCTTGGCATGCTCTGTACAAGGCCCAAACCCATACCTCTTCTCCCTCGAACCTACATGTACCCTCACCCACCGTCTCCCCTCTCTCCTCCCCCTTCCACCTTGGCACTGAGGATCATTGCACAATGTCTATGTGAAGGGGTATGGACCTTATGATCAATATGTGGGCATACATGGGGGTGGAAAAGGGAAAATAGCCAAAATTGTTAATTGGGGATATATATATACGTAAATGAGATTTTATAAAATAATTTAAAGAATAAAATTCTGGAAAAAAAACAACCCTTTCTGCCTTGTTTTTGGGTGTTTTGTAGTGTTATTGAACTGTTGATTGCAAATTCTGCTGCTGTCATTTTTTGAATGTAACTTACCACAAGCTTGTCTCCTCTAACTTCTAGGTTGCCAGTTTGATATGTTGTATTTGTCTGTGTTTTCGGCTAAGAAGTGTTTTAAAATCTCCTTTCTATATCACTCACTTAGGATGACAGTACTAGCACATTGATGTTTGCAGGCTGCAAACCAGCAGATGGCCAGCAGATGGTGTTAAATATCCATAAATAGAGACGCTAGAGCTGCTACATAAATCACAACAGGGCTTTAGGAAAAATGCTTACTTTTTAACTCAAAATATATGTCTAAAAGTACAAATATACTGGATTAAATTCCTTAGCTGTATCCACATCAATATCATATCAATATTAAATAATTTTATGAGCAGCTGTTTGGGTTTGTTTCACTGTGTTTTTGCCATTGTTTCTCATAGATATCTTGACAAAAACAACAGTGAAAAGACCAACCAGAAACTTTCCTTTGCATGTCATGTTTTTGACACTGGCATGACAGCATACAAAAACATATGGGGTTAAAATTAACCCTTTGTATGTTGAACAAGAAAAGAACATCAAGGAAATAAAAGTGCAGATGTTAGAGAGAGACTGATCTCGTGCTCAGCTATTACACAAGTATCTTTGGCTTAAATATAGCAAAAATAAACTACTTAAACCAAATGAGGAAAGGGTAATCCAACACAGAGGAGCTGAGCAACAGAACAATATCTGAGTTAACACGCAAGCAAGATTCACAATTACTGCCTGACAAACACTAAACACTGATCACTTCCTGGGATGAGACGAAGTGAAAGCTTTGATTGATTTGATGTGCGATCTTTGGCAGCTGCCTGTTTTCAAATTTGCCACTTGTGATGTCTTGACATGACTGACAGGTGCCAAATTTAGAACAGGATGCCTCATTTGCACCCACAGAAGCTCAGATGGAATTTCAGTTTATATCAACAGCTCCATACAACAAGCCTCTGCTACCTGTTACCTCAGATCCTCATGGTGTGCTTCAAGTACAGGAGGATCAGCTCGGAATGAACACCTGCTTAGGATAAAGCAGCAGATGCTTGTATTGGCTCACGGTGCCTTAACAAAAGAGAACTGGAGTCTGGCACCTGTCCCTCGTTGAAATAATCTTCCATACTGGGTGTGATAATTGGATCAACTTCTGGACCAGCGCCTCCCTCCAGCAAACTAATGTTAGATGGGATGTAGCCGGTGCTGCGATTAGCCACAAAAGGGGAATAGAGATGGACATCAGCGGGACCTCTGCAGTGACTGAAATGCTGAGCGAGTGCCAGTCCCTGCACCCTGCGTCATCCTCTGCTCTGGGCCATGTCACAACTGTGCTGATTAACAGCCTTTGCCAGCCTCGAGGGAGCCTGAGACATACCGAGTGAAGATCAGTAGTGTTCAGCGGGAGGGGAAGATGATGACTGATGGCACGCTGCTTCGCATTTGAATATATCCACCAGCAGCAGTAGTATTAATGGCATCTTACTAAATGGTCTCATTGAATGGAGACTGTCACAGGACAGGTGTTTAAATGCAAGATATAGAGGATTTGCATGTGTATATTTAAAATGCATTAACAGATATATTCTACATCCACTGTGCTCTCTAATGCATTAGGTCAAAATTTTCCCCTTTCTGCCTCCATTTTATTTCCATTTTCTCCATAAAACCACTGCTGAAGAAAATGGACCGATGTCAAGAAATGTGCATCTTGAGTTTCCATCAGCAGAAACTTCCACAGTTCAGAGGTGAGCCGGGCTTTTAATGGGCTGCATTTAGATTCCAGAAGCATGTCACTCCTAATTAGAGCAATAACAGACATTCTGCATTTTGTGTCACTTACATGTTCTCCACCCACATGTGATGTCACATTACCTAACAATGCACACCTACACCTCAGTGTAACTCATAAACCGACACATGCACACACACACACATACGTGCATTCATGACAAGACACAAATCATGTGTGAGTAGGTGAGCGGCACCTGGAGAGCCAATTATTATAGAAGGAAGTCAATGACCTGTGTGTGTGTTGGAGATGAGATTTAGACCTGGGTGAGGCTTTTGTTGGCGGTTAATTACATGTCAGAGCAGAATCGTGATGGTTCCTCTCCTTATGTGTCACTTTGAAGGGCTTCGCTCTCTCCTCCTTCCCCCGTACTCTTGCTCTCTTTGCCCTGCGTGTGATTCGTTACCTTGGTCATTGATTAACATTCATTAAATGTATACTCAACATTTCAATCTCAACCAGTCTCTGTTTCTATTATGTTAAATGTCATTCTTTAATGTAAAAAAAAACCCCACACTTTTTATCTCATGCCCTCTATTAGAGTCAGAGTGGATTCATTAATTGAAACTTATACATATGACTGTACACACATATTCTGTAGAAATGCAGAGGCCAGCAGTTAAACACCTATTATCTTCTCAAAGCAAACACCAGCACAGATCTTTGCCCAGTGTCATAAATATTCTGCTACACAATTACCTGGAGCTAATGTGATGTTTTTTGATTCAAAATTAAAGGTGTCATTACCCCCCCCCCCCTTCCCCCCAACTCTGAAACTGTTCTACTGATGTCCTTTCCATTGCAAAACCTCAATTCATCATTGGTGAGTAATATTTTTTATTTTATTAACCCGACAATCATTAACCTTGACAAGTGGCAACAAGTTTAAACCATGTAATAAATAAGCAGTGTATTGTAATGTGTGATAGGACTGATAGTGTATAATATTGCTGCTGGTCCAATTTCCACTATAGGTTGTTTTCCTAACCAGTGCTCTCTGGTGTGAAAAATGATTTACAGCATGAATTGCAAGCAGGGGCAGCAAACAAGGGAATGATGTAAGAAACTATAATATACTGTAATGATGTTAGTAATCAAAGCTGTGTGTGTGTGTGTGTGTGTGTGTGTGTGTGTGTGTGTGTGTGTGTGTGTGTGTGTGTGTGTGTGTGTGTGTGTGTGTGTGTGCATGCACCTCATGTCACCCCTGCATAAGTCAGTGCCCGACTTGAACCTCCCCAGTCAAAAAAGTCTGGACACACAACTGATTGAATAAAAGTAGACTAAAAACATTTTATAAAACTAAGCCATAGTAATAAATAAATAAATAAATAAATAGCCCTTTACTTCCTGCTAGAGATTCTTTGTAACAGTGAGATGCTCTGACGTTTCATTGTGTTTCGTACCTTCATGTAACCTTGACGATCCTGCAGGCAGCAGCTTGTTTGACATTTGCTTTCACAGTATCTCATCACCTTGATTGCGGTGGGTGTGTGGTTTGATGGGTAGATGGGTCGATTCTGACACTGATCACATTTAACATCTGCCACATTCAATACACCAGAGAAACCTGGTGAACTTTACATCAAAGTTAGAAAAGAGAGAATAGAAATTCATGTTGCAGCTGAAGGATCCGTTCACAGTTTGGTCAAAAGTGCAAACACTCAATCTATTCAGTTATGAATGAAAAAAAAAATACAATAAAACAGAAAGTTGAGCTTGAACTTGAGTTTGCTTTGAAAAGAAGTGAGTCATTCAGCCATTCAGGAGCATAAACACTAAAGGCCAGCAGGTTTTGATCTGAGCCTCAGTGCCAGAGAGGAGACCAGTGCCAGATGATTTGAGGTCTGAGTGGCTCAAGCATAAATTATGGAGATCATTCAATGCTTTATAGACACTCAAATCAAATATAGTGCTACCTGCAAGCATTTAAGGCAGGTGATTTTTTTTTCTCACTTCCTGTAAAATATCTGAGTGGACTGGTCTATTCGATCTATTCTGCAGGTTATAAAGGCATCTACAAGTGGTTTCGATAAAATGTCGAGGTCAGCATCAAAAATGACACCAAGTCTCTTCAATTTATCTTCAGCTTACAAAGACTTAGGGATCAAGAGGGAGCTTCATATCCAACGTCCAGCTTCACATGGGGGAGTGAACCACACTGTGGAATCAAATGAATGGAATCAAATGCACCTATCTTTGATCATGGAGATTTTTTTTTTTGCTCCCCTGAAAGTGTTTTGTCGTAACAGTCTCAGAATCATCGCAAGATTTTTTTGCCTCACTTGTAGCTGCAGAGAAATTCTACAGTAAAATTACACTGTGTTGGCTCATTTTTTTAAACAGAGAAAAAATGATCCTTGACGTCAGTTCCTTCACTGAGTCCTTGTTAACTCTGTAATTAACAGCACTGAGTTCCTCTGATCCTTGCAAACATTGCGATCTAAAGCTTTCCTTTTGTTAATTGCCTCCAATAACTGAACTGTGCATTTGAATGTTCTCTGTATTTTGCGGTGTTATTTCTTCCCGGTACTCGCCGCTTCTCTGGGCTCCTAAGAAAATTGGAGAATTGGTCTTTCTGCGTGATCCACTTGGCCTTGACATTCTTCTTATCGCCATCTTCCACCACTCCGACTTCTCTTTTCATTCACACCCGAACAATTATAAAACAGCCCTGGGCGATTGTTGCCGGCTCCACAAAGCAGAAACAATTTTCCGACAGAATTTGCAGCTCTGTTGTGACGTGGTCAATGAGCACAGAGCTGATGCACGGATGCAATACTTAAAAACAGTAAACAGCTACTTTTACTTAGTGTTCTACTTTAATAATGACAGGTGTCTTGAGCCATAGAATAAAATAGCTGCTCTTTCTTTTAAGCTTGTTTGTGGCTTTGAAAGACGAGAAACAAAGAGCAGACACTCAGGGCGAGTGAAACATTTATCCTGCTCCATTAACAGCGTGTGTGATGGTGATAGCTGCCTCTTATTCTTTTATTCATCTCAGCGATGTGCGGCACAAATTGAGAAAAAAAAACCCAATTCAAAAACCTTTATTTAAGCCTGGAAAATCATTGAGGTTTCCTTCATCTGGAACGATGTCGAGAAACAGGTAAAGTTAAAAAAAAAGAAAAAAAAGAAGGATGATAAAGCTGTGAAAACAATTGCACACACTTGTAGGTGAAATGATTTGAACACACATCCAACATAGGAAGAAAGTAAACTTTCACCACAGTCTTATGAGAATGGATGCGGCTGCAAGAATACAAATTCTGCAACCAACAAAACGTCTCGTCTGATGCACAATGAAGAAACACAAAACATAAAAAAGAAATCTTGTCCTTTATTTCTTAGAAAATAAGATAAAGAAAGCGAGAAAGTGGCGAAGGAGGAACAGCAGTGTTTGTCAGTGACCGTGACGGATGGCAATCATACATCTACAGCATATGATTGCATGTAACTTTGACGCATACGGCAGCGAGTGAAGAGAAGGAGAATGAGACAAAGAATAATGCCTGTGAATTGTGTCCCTGAGAAGAACTTAGCTATCAGTCTCTTACTGCAGAGTTTTTGTGGCTCCTGAAACAGTATAAGAAAGAAGTCGTGCATTTCATATTGCTATTGTTGTGAGATTGCAGAAACGTGACGCAAGTGAAAGTTCTAGTTCTAGAGTACCTTTTTCAAATCAATATAAAATGAATGGTCTTTGACTGACGTGTCTTTGTGTCTATTTTGTATATAGAACACACTTTACATGCTTTTCTTATCAAAGTCCTCTCCTATGCTAAAAGTGGGTCAACAGTGCAAAACTCTCAAATTAACCTTCCAAGTTTTCTCTTAATAACATTTCTCAGACAAAATCGTTATCAGAAATCTTTGTCTTCATTATGAACTCATCTGGAATACAGTGTCTCTATTGGATGCTCGGACTGTATGATGTGGTACACCTTGTGCTCAGTCTATTCAGCTCTCATGTCCCCATTATCCTCTTCTCCGTGGGCTCTGCCTGTTTGCTGCCTGTGGCGACTGATAATGTAAATGGCTCCATTTTGTCACCTGTCTCTGAATTAACCAAGGGCAACTGAGTCATCTGTTCAAACAGCATCCATTCTACTGTCTCTCCCTGCTCCCTGATAGTCCAGTGACCTGCTTGCTCTCAGGTCTGGGAATGGTTTTGCTTCATCTAAATCAGAATTGTATTTATGTTGATTAACCAAATTTAAATTTGCGTTGTGATGCAACTAGTTTGGTGTCATCAATTATTGGAACATTTTTGAGCCATAAAAGAAAACAAGGACTTTTTTTTTAGCTCCTATCTGTGGTATTTGTCGGAGAAACAATGTGTTGCTCACATCTTACCAACACCACATTATGAGTGCTCCATATAAACATCATCAAGAGCAGCTAACCTCATACTTGTGAAAAACCAAACGCAAATTCATTTATTCTTGATCTTTTTACTGTCAAATCTTTTTATTTTTCTCAGTAGAAACCTGCATTACTGTTGGTTTTGTTTGTCATATTTGTGATACATTCTGTGACATTTGGCAAAGTTATGCTAAGTCATTGCTACTGCAGGAATACCTGTTTCATTGTCACTAAATTGTACTATATCTAGGTATACTAGGTATCTATATATGGCATGTCTCAATAATCTACAGGTAAATATTTAATCACGATTTCTTCTAACTTGGTTTGAATCTGCAACAGATTTTGTGATGTGGCCATGAGGCAGAGTGCAACGGCCTGCTCCTTTGTCTATGCTGATAACTCTGTGCTGTTATTATTCTGATGCACTTTGTTTGTGTACTCATCACATATCTTTTTCACATAAGCTTACATCAGGGTATTGACCCAAACATTTTGTCATGCACAGCAAAGCCTTTCTCTGATCCCTGACCTTTGATCTGCCCTGCCCTCTCCGCCGAACCCGCATCATGGGTCTGGACAAGGGCGCAATGTGACCTTCTGTCCACGCACATGCTTTTTGAATCGAGAAGTGGAAAAGTTACCCATCAGGAGAACTATTGATCTACAGAGATGACTAGTGATGCTTTAATGTGTTTAAGCGAGTGTGTGTGTGTGTTTCAGAGCTGCAGAGGTACAGACATGTTCTTACTGTGATATAAGATAATTAATAATATAAGAGCAGAAAAAACATGTTCACTCACTTAGAAATTGATCTTTGGCTTCAAAGCAAAGCACGAAAGAATATAAATGAAAATTATGAAGACGGTTCACACACCTAGATGTACGCTCAAGGACTTCCTCTGCCATGGGTCAGAATCCTATAAGAAGGCCTGCAGTATTAAAGGGAACAATATATAAACATCTCCAATAGACATCATAAAAATGTATCTGTACTCTACCATCAAACTGTATCACCTATGAACAGAGAATGTGAGTGGTCCTGAACCGTTAATGTCAACTCCACCAGTCGTCTCTGGGCTTTCCGTAAAATCTCGTCGGCCATGTTAACTATTTTTGTGAGCTTGCTTTTGCTTCTAGCCCCCAAACTTCTGCACCAGCATGTGATGTTGTTGGAAATTATAATTTACACCAGGTTGGTATAAACCATCCTCAGGACTCACATTAAAGCTTTTTGATTTACTTAAAAGACACAATTTTTGCATTGCCCTCTCAAAAATGTCAAAATTTAATTTAGCCCCCGCCATTCAGGAGCAAAGCGCTCCCTCGCCGCCATGTTCATAGATTGTCTATGTGATCAATGCGGGATTCTCTCAGCAGCACTCTTCAACATTAAACCCACCATTGACGTGTTATTTGCATACTTCAAAAGTTGCTGTCACATATCTGTATTTGATTTTCATACATGGAAGAAAAGTGCAGGAGGTAAAATGCAACCTCGGGGCGTTTCATCAGACGGTCTTGTATAGAGACTCTTTAGGGGCTTTAGGGGCTGTCAGATAAAAAAAGCCTTTGATCCGCAGTGCGAGGTGTCCACTGGTATCAAGTTTAAAGGCTGCATTAGAAGCTGAACTAATATCAATAAGTAATATTCTGCCGTAAGCCTCGGGATGCTGGATGTGTCTGGTAACCATGTGCAGGAGTGTTAATGAAACACCCTCACTGGCTGATCACAGGGAGACGTCAGGTGACCCTGCGTTACCTTTTCCATGCACTTGCATTAGATTCTGGAGCAATGGATCTGAAGTCAAGAGGTGAGGAGGGACTCTCTTTAGGCTGGAGTGATTGATTCCATGAAAGTGTTCATCAGGCAGACTCTGGAATAATCTTGCAAAAGCACCTTTTCGTTCAGGGTTTGTGTGGCCTTATCTTAGTGAGACTGCCTCCCTTGTCCCCTTCAGTATGCGTGATCAGATCCAACATTGGGCTGCGTACAGTGTTGATATGTCCCCATCATAGACTGTATAAAATATGGACATAGTGTCTGTGACGTCACCCATAGGTTTCTGAAGAGCAAAAATGAAGCAAATCGTAGTGCGTAGCCATCTTGGTAGCCTACCTCCAGTTACTCCAAATATGGACAAAGAGGTGGAGCGAGGGCGGAGCTGAGGCGGGTCGAATGAACGCTATTGGCTGAAAAAAGCCGCTTTATTCGAAATAATCAAACTAGCTACGGCTAACCAGCTAGGTTAAATGCTAAATATCGTTGCTAGCTGGCTAACCCCACGACGATCTCTTTCCCAAACTCAGTGACTAGAATTAGCCGGGGTGACGCCCTTTAGACCGTCAGTGGCTAGTTGTCAATCAAAGTGGCGCCACTTAGATTGACAGCTATGAATTGTGCATAATGATGTATGCTGTATATTTTAAACGAACACCCCCCCAGAGTTGTCATGGAGTAGAAAAACAGCTTATGAGACTAGAGCCATGTTTTGAACCAGGCTGTAAATATGTTTTTTTTCTGTCATAAAATCGGACATTTTAACATGGGGCTCAAATGTAATTGACTCCCTTCTGCAGCCTGCTCTAGCGGTTATTCGAGGAACTGCAGCTTTTTTGCACTTCCACATTGGCTTCATTTTTCAGCGCCGGAGGTTGCCGCTTGGTCCCCATGAGTGTCTTTGTCAAAGCGACTGTTTTAGCTGACTGGCAGAGGAGACTCTATCTGTGGGCAGGCAGTGTTGTTTCCAAGCCTCTCTGCTCATCATTGTGTTGACACTGCTCCATGGTTTTGTTTGCACTGGCAGTGAAACAAAATGTTTCTCAATTTTGTATCCACACTGTTGTCTGGATATTTAAATAATCCCCGTCAGTTTCATAATAAATCCAACTTTATTGCTACTATATCAATCACCAGCGACAGAAGGATGAAGAATAAACTTAATTCGTGACTCCAGATTTAAACTGCACTATGTAATTGTTACCAACAAAACACCTGCTCTGCCTCTCCTCCTTAGTGAAATTATAGCATTTCACTGTCACCCTGCTATTTGCCCCCATGGATTCATACTTACTAATATACTTCAGACTTTGACTCATTTTCAAATGGATGTGGGCAAAATGGGCAAATAAGCCTCCTGAGGCTCGGTAAGACTAATTCAAAATTTAGTGTTGTCGTCTCTGCTTACCCCAGCGCTCCCCAGACTGGAATAAAAAATGGATGGAGTAATGTTGCCAGAGGAACATCTTTAAAATCGTTTAGAGAGAAGAGATTAGTCCCTGAATGAGTATGTGGGTAATTTATCTGCCAACTTGTCCACCTGGAAAACAACCACAGACAAATCAGAGGCTATGGACTGAAAGATAAAAATAATGGAAGATCATCATAGGAACTTGTTATGGGGTCTTTACAAGCTGGAGGAACTAAATCTTTACTTATCAGTCCTCTATAGAATGTGTCCTCAGTTAGTGTTAATTGGCTGCATACAAACTTTTTTTTTACCTTGTATTTCAAATTGATAATAAAATAATATAATTTAAAATCTGTGAGGTTTAAAAAATATGTGCAAATTAATTTGATCATTGCAATGGAATTATATCACTAATTATGAGTATCAAAGATGTTGTTATGGTAATTCAATGAGATGAACTGAAGTCCACCTGTTGCTGCACACATGGGAAAAAAACCTGTTATATTACAACACAGATGTGCAAATCTTACAGTGCATGCAGTATATGAACTAATAAATATCATTTTATTCTTCTGTGCATATAACATGTATTATTTATAGTATCATAACTTTATTTATATATCATGTAGCAGCAAGCTGAGAGTGCTGATGTGGGGCTTTTGCACAGTTTATTATTCATGCCTATGGACCATAAAAAAGTTTCTGAAAGATATTTTCAAAACTGTGATTTATTAATATTTCCAGTAATGTCTGGTGACTATAGACATTCAATTCAAAAAATTCAAAAATAAGCTGGAATAACATGTAAAAATATGGATTTATTTCTTAGATTTATGTGCTGTAAAAATATTGAAAGAATACTTTTTAGAAGCCAGAACTGTTTGATGTATATTTTGAAAGATTACCATGAAAGATTTATTCATTTTTACATGTTGTTTTCCATGTCAGGGCAGTTGAAAAAGGTCTATACAAAGACATAAATAAATGTATAGAACTTGGACTTAACATATCTTGTGATAGATAGCAACTATTGTAACACTGACTCCATCACACTTTTACATCTCCAACAACAGGTCTCTGAAGCTCCCTTGTGTTTTGTTTTATTACTCAGCTGAAAAAGGTGTGCCTTATTATTTTCATATTTTTCCATTTACATTGCAGCAATTCTGCCGTCACAACATTTATTTCTTTTGTTTTGCTTTTCTCTGGTGCATAATCAGCAGCTCATTTGCATTTTTCATTTGCTTGTGCCTTCTATTTCCAGAAGATTTCCTTGTTTTCAGCTGCAGCGGTCATAAACATAACAACTTGAAGAATGGGGACATGAAAACTGGGGCTTTGGAATCTGCTTTAAACTGACTAAACTTTTTGGTAAAAATGCATAAAAAATGATGAATGTTAGAAATAAGCAGAACAGAGAAGAAACAGATTTTGTTCTGCAAACACTCAGAAACAAGCTGGCAGGCGGTCCTCGTCTCCTTCTTTCATCACTTTTGCTTACGTATTGATCCTCCTGTCTGTTTGATGGTTGTGTGATCAGCCCATCACCGTTCGTTCACTTCAGCACCACACAGCTCTCTGGCAACCTCTGAGAACAGGCAACACGCTGCTTTGATGGTTCAGTTTTTGAGGAGGTGAAGCTGATTCGATTTGGTGCTGGTGTAATTAAACATCGCTCTGCTTTTGGCAACGTGTCTGTCCATGAGTGAGAATATACAGATATCTGTTATGTAGAGTGGTGGGAGATTTACGTCTCATCTGATGTCACTGAGCTCGGGACAAGGGTGAAGGGAATTTACATAAGAAGCCATACGTAGCAGGATGAGGTTTTATGACTGAGCATATTTCATCATCATTCACTTGGGCTTTCTCTTAATTTCATTTCAAGAAAAGCTGAATGCTCATATGAACACAACACTGATTATAATTACTGATATAAAAAGGAGGGATGAGAATGGCTGGTTATGTAAGATGTGCATTATGTAAGTGCTGAGGGAGAAGCTATACGTTGGTGTCCCCTTCGAGACACACACACCAGAGTGGAAAGCCTTGCAGTGTTGAAGGATTCGTGTGTGTGAACACTGGAGGGAGTGCGTGTTTATGTGTGTGTGTGTGTGTGTGTGTGAGAGAGAGATGGGTTTGGGGGCTTGATGGCTGAGGAGCCAGTGGGAGACACTTGCTGATAAAGTGAAGTGATGAGAAATGATGAGACGGATAAAGTGCAGCGATGCAACAGAGGGGAAGAGGAATTTGAGGAATATGCTGGGAAACGAGAGAGAAGCAGGGAGACGACGGACGGGGGGGGGAAGGAGAGGGGAGGACAGATCGATGGGAGCAGTCAGCAGAAGAGCAGAAAGGGCGGGATGATTCACAGTGGCGGAGCAAGAGACGGACAGATGTGTCGACAGGGAGCGCGACGAGGAGTGACAGCGGAAGAGGAGGAGACAGGGAGAGTGACTGAGAGATTGGGGTTAGGCAGGAAATAGCATGGCTGGGTGAGAAAAGCAGGAGGGGGAGGATGGAGGAGGGACAGAGTCCTTGTGGCTGTGACTCCGGCTGGATGAGTCTGAAGCATCTGTCCTTGGTTTCCTCTATACTTCACTGAGTTCACTTCCTGCACCATTGTTTTATCTGACAGTTTTAGGCCAAAAAATAAAGTTAAATGTAAAACTAAAACAGTTAATATTAGTCAGTAATTGGAGAAACTCCAGCTCCCCCAACAACTGTTATTGAAGAGAAAAAACTGATCCCAGTGAAGATGACTTGCTCACTTGTGACTTTAATTGTGCAGAATTTTATTGCAAATGTTTGATATTGCTTAAATGTAAGGTTTATGATCCCCTTTGTCATACTTGATGGACTATATATGTTGACTATATATAGTTGATTTGACTATATATGAATAGCATAGAGCTTAGCTTATAACATATATTGTCATCACAGTTTTATCTCCCACAATTTCAACAGAACATTAATGCTCAGTTATATTTGTGTCATATCTCTCACTCATCTTCAAAAACATCTTACAAAAAGAGATATTTTTTCAGTCTTTATCTTTGTTTTAGTAAAAAATTACTCCAAAAAAACCCAGACAATGTGATTTTAAAAATGCCATCTACATTGCAAACAATTCCGTAGTTTCAACCATTTCTGTATTTTTTTGTTTGTGTTTGTTTCATCTTTTTTACTCCGCTGCATAATCAGCAGCTCATTTACATTTACCATTTGCCTGCACTCAAGTCACTCTTTTATTTTAGCCTGTTTACCTGTGAAATGATCCAAACAGGTGTTTCTGGATCAGTCCACAACTTTCACTTTTCACTTTATTTTTTTTGCTTGTTTGAAACATGTTGCCATCATCAAATTCAGAAGAAGCAGATATTTACAAAACTCAATGAAGTGGATGAGGTCAAACATTAAATATATTGTCTTTGTATAACTCATTTATTTTGATCCTGTGAAACATCATAAATACTTTATATTAAAACATACACATATGTGATAAATAATAAAAATGCAGATGCTGTCATAAGTGTGGAAATGACATGAAATGTTTTCTATGCTATGGCCTCCACAGTCACTTTATCTCAACCCAGCTGACAACTTCTGGGAGATTTTTCACTGACCATCTTGACCATGGACCATTCTCTCCATCACCGTCATCAAAACACCACATGAGGGTGAATCTTTTAGGGAATTGTGTTCATCCATATACCAGAGTTGCAGAGACTTGATGAATCTCTGCCAATGACAACAAGTTTTTTGTGAAAGCTCAATAAGACACTATTTGTTTTTCCATTAATTTAGCGACCATCTGTAGGTTGGACCTTCATTACTCTTTCTCTGTGACAACATTATAATTATAATAAAGAAAACTTTTAAATTAAATTCATCCATGCACCAGATGAATCTATTCAACTTCATCTATGCTTTGATAAAACCATTCCATCTGTGCAGATGGGACTGAGCAAACAACCCGGCACTTTTACATTTGTTTGCAGTAGTTTTGCAGCTGTCTCGGCAAAACTTTTCTAAAATGTGCGATAACAGATGGTCGTCAGCGCTCACGTCCTCCTTTGTTTGTTTTTAACTCTTTACATCGCAGCTCCCTCATTGGTTGATCACCATGCATTTCATTCAACATTCACCGCTCTGTGCCGAGTATTTGCAGCCTCGTGTGAACATGAAACTGAATTTGGAAGCGTACACCCAGATACATCCACTGCATACTGTTTGCTTTTGAAATACTTAAAGAATAACATCATCAATAAGTCAAACACAGCTGTTCTGGTTTCGGCACCGACACGGAAAGCAATGATAAAATAGTCTAGACAAAAAACATACTATAAGTCAACTGTAGCAGTGATGACTATGATCAATAAGTTAATGTATTATTCTTAACATTATTATCATTGGTAGTAGTAGTATAAGTAGTATCACATTTTTTTTATTGTTTCTACTGTATCTAAGTCAATAGATCTGTCTAAAGTATGCAACGTGTTTCTAGTCTAACTCATTTTAAATGACGGATCACGAAGCTTGTATGAAAAAAGATCATTTAAATCTGATCTTCTCTTCAACCCCGCTTCGACTTGTTCTGTCTCTGTTTTCTCTGCACAGGATTTAGTGGAGTAAAAGGTTGAAGTCGGAACAGCCTCAGCAGAGCAGCATTTATTGATGCCTGTGGCAGCGATGCCTCGTGGCTGTCAATGAGCAGCCTCGGTGCCCGCTGGAGCCAGACCAGCATTACTTCACCGGAAAGTTAGAGAGACTCACCTCGGCATCGTTATTGGCCTGTCAGTATATAGAACCAGTCTGCTGTGACCTGTGGTCACACTCAGCGAGAACACTGCAGGTGAATCTGCTTTAATGAGGCGCTGGAATCATCCTGGACAAATAGCTCACAGGTGATTAGGAGGGACGGGGCGGCACAGGTAGTACTGGAGCATAGCAGTTTATACAGATGCACACTCACACACAAAGAGTTAAATAGGATGTTTTCACAGCAGACATTTTGACTTGTCACAGTAAGAAAAGCTCGGGTGTTACCATAATGACTCTGCTCTATTCAAGTGCCCCAGTCAGCCATGACAGCGTGACAATGAGCCGACATGCAGAACACCAGGAGCCCGAAGCTGAAGCCGCTGAGATTATTCATTCTATTATTTACACATCTGCTTTACCTACTGAGACATGTCAAAGTGTCATCTGTGAGAAAGGCCTATTACCAGCAATTCAAAGCCTGCTATCATTTGCTGCAGTGTCCCTATAATTAGTTTGTTTTTCATTTACAAACACCATATTTATTCATTTTCACATTAGGGCCATTTGTAAAATAAGAGCTGAAATAAAACCAGGTTATTTTTTACTTTTAGCATTACTCACCATGGTGTGCATCCTTGAGGTCTTACAAAAATGTGGAATGCATTATTTACCTCGTCTAACATTTGCAAGGCCGGCTTAGATGAATATTTATATCATGTAATGTTGACATGTAAGTTTGCTTGCTTGCTTTTTTTTTCATTACCTTTGTTGGCATATGGCTACAAATCATCTCATCTGCATTACCACCAACTGTCAATCAGAGGAATAACATGAATTGTGCACATCCACAATGCAAATTAAGTTGGAACCCAACTGTAAAAAACATTGTTCCATAGTGCTACAAGAAGTGAAAACTCCACAGCATAACTTTGAAAACACCTCCTGGAATTTGTCTTTAGATTTGTCTGGGAGTACTGACAAGTCCTTGAGAACATAACCAGAGTTGAAAGGCTTCTCCTTTGTGCATGTGAAGCGATAATACAGCTGCTCTGTGCCCTAAAAGTTAAAGTATTATGACATCAATGTGACATTTTTTCGAAAGACAATCTCCATTAATAACAATGAAAACATGTTAAGGCTGTCATTATAATCCCTCAGCTGCTAATGTCGATTCCCATAAGTGACTATTGCTCCACAGGTTTCTCTTATCCATGCCCTTCCTTCTCCTTTGTGTGTAATCTACCCGTGTTTCGGGGTCTCCGGCGTGGCTGAGGAGCTGAGATGAAGGTGAGGATGGATGTGTCCAGTGAAAAGTAAGGTAACGCCAAGATAAGCTGTGGCTCGATGAGTGAGACGAGAGATTAGGAGCAGGGATCGCTCCACCGCGGGGCTCACTGTATAGCAGCCTGGGGTAGAGACTATATCCCCATACGGGAGATAAGCTGTTGGCCCTATGACAGCTGGATGCCTTATCAGTTCACTGTCGCATTATAATGAGAAGATACTTTCTCCAGACGGTAAGAAGGCAAGGCAGATGGAACCCACGTGTTTTGGAGAAATGTATGTCTGTCTGCTTTTATCATCGTGTTTGCGTCACACCACTTTACCTAATTTGATGTTGGGAGAAGTGTTTGATGTGTTGTACAATACCTCAGGACATAGGAATGAAGATAAATGAAGGATGTGGTGATGAATGGAGATTAGGATATCACAGAACATAAAGGCACGAATAGCCTATGGGCACATAAGAGCTGCTTTCCTCTGGATTGTTTTGAATTTGAGTACATAAATGTCTAAGAAATAAAGCTGCATACTGACTAAAATACAGTGTTTATGATTTCAGTTTTTAAGAAAGTACAGCACTGTCATGAAGATGTTGCAGAATATCCATAATAGAGTTCAAATTTGTGTCATTTCAGTGATTGCTGGTTAAAGGAATCTAAGCTTCCTGTTTTCATTGAGTACTTCGGTGATCTCAGATTTCACCAGATCAGACCAGGTCCAAATCTAAAAGAGGAGATGCACACTACTATGACAGACATGATGAGGACTTTGGAATATCTTGTATATGTGTTTGTACATAAAAATGTCATATCCCACCTTCAGAATGAAGAAGAACCTGAACCCCATCAAACCTATGCTGATGCTGGTGGCTCTGATTCTCTTCATGGCTTGACAGAAGAGGACTTTACACAGACTTTCTTAAACTTCTTCTTTATTCAAACAGCTGAATCCTGAATCAAAGACCCAGGTTTGAGCTTACGCCTCCAGCAGGAAACTCTAATACACTGGCTGTGTCACTCTGAGACAAACTAGGATTCTGTAAACACCTTCTCCTGGATCAAATATCAAACGTCTGCACAGGTACATTGTTGATTTGATATATTGCCCCCCTTTCCTCCGAAGCGCTGAATACCTGATTCTTTTTTTCCAGTTCTTGTATCTGTGCTGCATGTAGTGGAGGAAAAAAATGGCTGCCTACACCTTCTTAAGGCCAAAACAGATGTAATCCTTCACCGTCTTCTGACCCTGCAGACACTGAAACGGTATGTTCCTGAAATAAACAACTAAACCCTGCAAGTTTTTACCTCTGTGATACCTGTGTGATACTTGCCTTCAGATACTGGTGAAAGATGGACTGCATTCATAAAGTGTTTCAGTCCACAAATTGCCTCATGAAAAGTGCAGAACTAACCATCGGGAGCAACTGGGGTTCAACGTCTTACTCAAAGTCACTTGCTGCAATGTTCAGGCATCTGTAAATCAGACATATACTCAGCTGTTCAGACTGAGCTCAGTCAGTACAGAGATCATAGGAGATCATTGGAGAGGTCAAGGAGTCAAAGACACTGATCAGAAACCTGCTGTGATGTGTTCAGGAACATTATAAACAACTGTAGACGTCATTTGCAAAATGTCATCAAAAACAGGATGTGACTCATAACCTTGGAAACTGGGATGCCTGTAAACCTTAGTGAAAGTAGGTGATTAAGGAATTCACT
The DNA here is from genome assembly GCA_037975185.1 of Centropyge bicolor. Classification (NCBI taxonomy): domain Eukaryota; kingdom Metazoa; phylum Chordata; class Actinopteri; family Pomacanthidae; genus Centropyge; species Centropyge bicolor. Next base: position 2,577,540 of record JBBMOC010000056.1, on the reverse strand, counting down.
AGCGTTATAGGTTATGAGTCAACGTGGGTGTTGGGTATGATACGGAGACATATGGTGCTGTCATAGTGGCAGAAGGGATGTGGAAGCGTGGTAACATGCGGATGTGAGGAAAGATGCAGGGTCAGCACACACACACACACACACACAGTACAAAACAGGCTCCCACTAATTGGTTCTTGTACTGTATCATTTGGCAAGATGCTTGTTGTCTTGTTCTATGAGCTGCCTGCACAATCACGCAAACATTCTACATTGACTCATCTGCACTCTGTGGGTTGAGATACAAATGAAGCTTCATATTGATGGGGTATATGTGAAAAAGATACATGTAGACTCATTCAGCATCGAATCTCTGACTAGAAGGATGTCATTACTTAAACATATGAAAACAATAGAAAAATGTATCAACACATGTGCATGCCTGTGTCTGACAGACTTCAGGGCTGGACCAGAGGTTTTCACACTGTGAGGTGGAGCTGCCTGAGGGGGGGGACAGAAGGGGAGACATGATGCAAAGATACTGTGTGAGGAGGAGGGAGCAGATGGATGCTGGTGCTCTGAAAACAACAGGTTAGTTTTGTGTGTTTTTGTTCTATGACCAGCTAATTCTGCAAACTTTTAATGACTAATTTTGCTGACTTATACCGTCTGCTTACATCCCCCGAACAACCCATATTATAGCAACTGTGGTTCCATATTGACGTAAGAAAAGCAATAGGACAAAAAACATTAATATGATCATTTTATTTTATTTTTGCATTTCTGAGCCTCAAGATGTGCCATCAACAACTCCTGTGACCCTGACACTCTTGTCCATTCATTTATATGCTCTTACCTGGCCTGGGTTGAAAATGTGCCTATATAGAGAATACTTGACCCAAACTGACTCAAGAGAAGCCTCGTGTTGTCAGATTGAACAAGTCTGGCTCTTGCAAAAGGACTGAGGCTCAAAACAGGTCAGAGACTTACTTGTAATTGTCTTAAAGTCTCTATTAAACTGTTTAAATTGCCTCAGTCATTTTTGTGTCTGACAAGCTGCTAAGTTGCCCGAAACATCTGCATTGATATCTCTATCAAACTGTATAAAAAATATGAGCTGTAACTTTGACTGTGGAGGCTTTATAACTCACTCACTCCACTGGATTTTGAGCATTGTGTCAGGTTAAAACAGCATTAGCGTGTTCTGATCTGGAACGTGTGAATACAGAGAAATCTCTGTCCAAAACATTTGGTGTACACCCATCACAATCTGATAATTAACAACCTGACGTGAGGTCAGCTCACTCACTGTCTCCTGACCCTGCTTTTCACACTCAGGAGGAAGGAGTAAAGCAGCGCTTGGATCAGCTGACAAAGCCGGTGGGAAACCTACTACAAGCGTGTCAATGTCACGCCTCAGCGGGAGGCATCACAGTCTGCGCTACTACACCACTTCAGGCAGGACAGCTGCCAGACATGCATATCATTTTATAATACATTTGTTGCCCTTGACCACACTTTGTCTGCCGCTGCGGAGGAAGTTATCAGAAGGCAGAATGCATTTCACCTGTGGCATTATTCCAGAGATATCAGAGTTACTGTCAGACCTTCCCCTGAGACTTTCCAGTGTGAGAACCCCAATCCCACATTGAATGAGAGTCTCCACGCTACAGTACACAGCACAAGAAAAAAGTCCATTACCTTCCTGCAGTTGGAGAGCTGTGGATATCCACTCACCTGAAAAGACACTCTTTTCACTTTTTTTTTTTTTTATCTGTTGGGGAGTCCTGGCGGCCTGCGAGCCCAGATGGCATTCTGAGCACAGGAGAACTGTGGGAAATTCAATGTTTTGAGAAGCTGGGGAAAATCTTTTTTGGAGGACACCTTCAGTGGCAAATTGTATTATGTGGAAATTTTGATGTGCACTCAGGCGTGTCGTCCACAGGGCCGAGATAGTGGGGACTGCTCTTCTAAAAAAACAGCCTCACTGCACCTCCTGAAAATGTGTGTCCTTCCAAGAAATTGACAACATCAGTCATTTGTGCAAGTGCCAAAAAACAGTATGTCCAAGTTACAAAGCCCTCCAGCAGCTGTATTAAATATGGCTCATGTACGTCGGGAACATTAACCGCAGCAGCATAAGATCAGAAAATTGTTCTGAATTTTAAAAACTGCGATCTCGACAAACAATCTATTTTCTTGTAATTTTGACTGTTTTTGAGCTATGTTCCAGCAAATACTGCCTTTTACCCCAATTTAGCTAAATTGCATTAACCTTTGCATCACACACAGCAGTGACAGCAACATTAGTGACTCAGTATAAAATGTTCGGCATTTAGATGCTGTGTATTCAAAGAGAGCACGACGTGTCCGACTGCACTGCGTTGGAAATGAACACAGAGGAATGCAGCAAATGCATCAATGCAATATATGTGGTACATTTAGTTTATTGACTTTAATACCTCTGCTTAGTTATCACTGATGTAATCTGTCACCTCCATCACATGAACCATATGATATGATTCTCATGTCCAGTACACATACAGGATCATTATCAAGCTGATGCCTTATGTGTCCTTTTTAAATTAAAGTATCTACTGATGGACGTCCTGCCTCTAATGAACCTTAACCTGGTCATGAGGATGGTCTCTGTACTTTTTAGAGGCAGACAAGAAAATATTGTTCTCTAAATGGGGCATATGATTAGTAGCTGAAAAGATTATTAGTTCCTTGGTTATTAAAAGTTTCTGATTATTATTAAAGCCCAAAGATTAATATGACACTATGACTCTGGGGACACAAGATTCCTTACTTCTAAACACATTTTTCAATTCTCATCAAGCTCAGTTATTTTACATTTTGAAGCTGTGACCACTCTTTTCTGACATGGTGCTAATGACATGAAATGATGAAATCATCATCATGATATAATGATGATTTCATGCTCCTTAAAGGTCCTTACACACCGGGAGCGTTTTTTAATGTGATTAATTTGGACGTCAATCTTTTTTTTCGAACTTGTATCCTGTCAATACAAGCGTTCACATCAGCAACGTTTTCTCGTCCGGCGATATTGCGGCATTTATTTTTTCGCATCAAGATAGAATTTTCCGAAGTTTCGCATCCTGTGTGTCCACTTCTGACCAATCAGAATGCGTGTTGTTGAGCCGTCAAATTCACTGGTATATCCAACATGGCCGACAGGTTGATTGTTTACCTGTCGGAGAACAGTGTTTTTTTAATAAAAAACATAAAAATTGGAAAACAACTTGCAAGTCATAGCGTCGGATCTTGCATATGACGATGGTGTGTGTGCTTAAACAGTTTGTTAAACGTCTTTGTTTTAACTTTCGTCTATGCTAAGTAACTTTAGCTCGTAAGCTAACCTGTTCAGATAAAACATTTAGAGTAGACTCCATTTTCGTCCCCTCGCTTCCTATCGGGACCGGGACGCGTCTTTTTCAAGTGTTCCTAGTTTCATCTGCCTGTTTTGGTGCTCTCCTGTTATGACCTGGCAGTGTAAGTCATTTTGTCTACTTTGTCTACTACATTTTGTCTACCTGTGGCCCTGAGAGACTCTGTCTGTGTTGCAAACCAGTCACTCTGTAAACTTGGCTATCCCTATCTGTTGGATCTGAAAATCAAAGTAATTATCTGCTCTCACTTGTTGGGTGTTGCAGTGGAGTGGATGAAGGTTGGGTGGTGGGCTCACACAGTGCAGGACTTTCACAGTGGAGGCTGAGGTTTGTATCCCAAGTCCCACATGCAATTAAGTTTGGAAAACAAAATCATTTTTGTTAAGGTCAGGAGAGATTGCAGTTTCGCTGAAATGTTGATGCAGTAAATGCATCATGTCTCTTGCTTCAAGCGTTTCCTTATTACGTTGAAAAACAATGAAAAACCATAATCTGCATGGCACTATAATTCCTCCAAAATGTATTTCCTGCTGCAAATTGGAAGTGTATCAACATTTATTTTAGGAGACAGAATTGCTCATGAGAGACAAGATTTTTTTTTTTTTTTTTTTTTTTTAAAGAGGAGGCTGGAATATCCTGATTTTATTTCCTGCTAGTAAAGCAAACAAACACAAAAGATCATACCCATAATGCAACTGTCATTCTTTTTGTCAGGCCAGGTTCAGACTGACAGTAAATTTGTCATTTGTATGTGACTGAGTCATGAACAAACTGAATTGTTTATTTTTGCTGCTATAGGAAGAGTAATCATAGCCTTTCTTTTAAAATGCATGAAACAGACATGAGTGACATGTTTTCTTAGTATAAAAATATTTTTTTCTGAATAGTGTTCATAGACTAGAACGATGTCTTCTCCCTATCACACAATTTGTTTGTTAACATGCATGAGGCAAAGTAAACATACCAGGCTTCAGTCATGTGTAGGAATCCAGGAAATTAGACCAGATGTGTGAAGTTATCAGAGCATGTATGACACGTCTGTCTCCAGTGACCAGTGGGCAATAAATCACTGAATAATATGTTCCAGTGTCTGCTCCAATAACACACTGGCAACACTTTCTGTGCCAAACTTGATTTTGTCTCATTTCCATAGCTCATTATCTAAACTGCAATTGAGTTTAACAACTTCATGCATCAAGTTTTGTATCAGTTAGTAGGAGTCGGAGAACGAGGGCTCGCTATTTCAGTTTCCACTCGGCGAGACAGTCATTGTGGAAGAGACAGAGATGGCCATTTCTTCACTGCAGTGACTAATGTGTTTTGTTGCTATTGTTTTCTTAGACTGGGGAAAAAAAAAAAACTTGTTCTCTCGCTGTGAGTGTGAATGTTATTATTACCTCTCTCGGTCTCTGCCTCCCACAAGATGCAGCAAATCAAGGCCCATTCTCGAGGGAATGTGAGACGGCATTTTGGGGAAACACAGAATATCAGTTCTGTCAAAGTAAAGACAAGATACAGGGTAACACTGAGATAACGTAGAGGGGCATATCAGGAAAGATCAGAATAAATTTACATGGCTTTCAGTGCGGATGCAAGACAATGAGAAGGTGAATACACTGACTGAGAAACACCCAGACGACAGGTCTATAGATGTCAATGCACCACAGTGTAAATCAAAAGCTTTAGATAACTCCCCACAATGTACAGCATAATAAAAGTATAATCTTGAACTGATACCTATATAGGTAAAGGGGAAGATGATGTGGGGATTAAGGAGTCATGAATGAAGGTGTCATGGTTTTGATGATATATTTTCTATGTATTTCTTCAGTTCAAACTTCAGTGTCTTTGGTTTTGTTATTTATTTTTTGTCTTTCTTTTCTTTGTGTTCAGGTTTGTTTCAGTGGCTGGCGGCCTGGTTTCCAGGTGCCGGGGTCCTCTTCAACCGCAGCTGAGTTTCATTTCACCTGATCAGCAGCAGCTTAAAAACCCTCCTCTTTCACCTGCGAGCTGCCAGATTGTATCCACTCCTCCTCTGGTCGTTCTTCTTTGCCTGTCTGGACTTATTTCAAGTGATTCCAGTGTCTCCTGCCATCAGCGCCTCCACTGCCCAGCCTCCTTCCTCCAGCTACCAGTAAGCCTCAAACATTTCTCTGCTGACTCTTCTGGACTTGCTACCCTCATCACCACACCTCCCTCCTCCCTCCCAACTGCAGCACCACCCCCAAGTCAAAAGCAACTAACTCTTTCCCTCCAATTAAGTCCAATTAGATCCAATTAAGAGACATTTCAAACCATCACAGAGGGAACTTAAAGTATTTCTACTGTGGGTATTTTAATTTATATTAAAAGTAATGTTAACTACAAGGTATCTATTCTGGTATTATGGGGTAATGTTTGACTATTACTGAGGTACAAAGCTGGAAGTTTGGAGGAAGATGTGATGATGAGTTCTGTAGCATGTCCAAAATCTGCTGTGATTCCTTTTTAAAATGACCATATTCTACTTCCAAAACCAAAATGTGGACAGACAAACATATTTTCTCAATAGCTACGGGGTACATTTGTGTTTGTACACTGGAGGAAAAAAGAAACCCATGGAAAAGCATCAGGAACATACTGTAGGTCCATACCTTTAGGCATGATGTGAACAGCCATCATATGGGGTACAACATTGGTCTTATAGGGGACGTCTGAAGCCTGAGGTGGTCCAGGTTGATGCCGATTTACACTGTTGTTAAAAGAGGCACTTCATTATTATAGAGTACATCTTGCAGTAGGCGCGTCCATTAAACTGCCAAGGCATTTGCAGAAGATGATCTACTGTGTCAGATTGTCATGAACAGTCAAGGACACAAACACTACAGTCATTGAAAAACCTGACTGGAAGACATTGCACAATAGCCCCAAAGTATTACAGTAGGTACTTGGTGGTTATACATACAGTATCAATACTTTCCTACTTCACATCTTGTTCCCTTGTATGTGTAAATACTAATAATTACATTTTAATCTGGGAAGAATTTTGTTGTATTTTGCAAACTTAAGTTGTCAGAAAGTTCTACACAGTGAGTATGTTGAGCAGACGAACAACAGGAACGAGTTGGATTCAAAGTAAGGACATTTGGCAGAAACAGAGGACAGAGGCTTATAACTAGATTAGGTAATCAAATCTCAACAAAAACTCTGAGTGTTATTATGGGGAAACTTCCAGTGGGTTTAGGAGATTACTGACCGAAACAGTGAAGCGTCTGTGAACCGAGTGTTGGAAGGACAGATCAGAGAGAAATGACATGACACAATTCTTGATGGATGCAAGTTTGGTGAAAAGGATGTAGCAAGAAAAATGATTTTGCTGAAGTGTCAGAAAGTGAAATGAAAGGAACACTGTGTGAATGTAGAAGAAAGTAGTGCATGTAGCTGTGAAGGACATGTGGTTTATCAGCAGAATGAGAGACAGAAGCAGAATCTGACTTTAAATCTACTTACATTTACATAAACCACAGTTCATTATGACATCAACCCCCTTTTTAATGTTTAGTAAATATTTATAGCACTGTCCTAAAAAAAAAACAAACTCTTAAGACCCTTCACATACACACACACACGTCTGTTAGACTCTCTATTTTAAGATGTTCCTGAGGCTTAAAAGTTTAATCCAGTTAAATTTGTACTTTTCGGATGATTAAATCCACCATGAGGAATGTCAGCTGAGTGTACAAGGTCAGCAAAAAGTGAAATGTGATTACTCAATGAAAGAGTCACAAGCTTGTCTCTCTGGGTTTTTTTTTTGCCTCAAGCAGAACAAGTGACTATACCTTCTGTTTCCACTATCTGTCACTGTCCCTGTGTGCACCTGGAAATAACAGCAGTACCTTGGCTTGCACATGTGACTTCAAGGCTGTGCTGGTCAATACACAAGATTGGATGGATTCAAAATGGAGCTAAAACTTTTTTTTTTTAGATCCTTGAAAACATCCTTGTGTTACATCTGCACAGGGGTGCTGGAGGCGGTGTGCTGTTTATGGTACTTTATGGTACTTATTTATGGAAATCTGATCCACGATTTCCTGTTAGAGCAGCATATTCACACATTTAAAGGAGAGCACAAAAAGTGTCAGTCAGTTGGATTTAAGTTTGTGTGGACTCACAGATCAGGATGACGGAACACACACACACACACACACACATACACTTAAGTGTCTTTACTTATGTCACTTTTTGGGAATTTACATAAACATACATTGATTTCCTGCAGACTAACCTGAAGGACTACCTGACCTTAACCTAACCCTAACCTTAACTGTTGACCTAAACATAACAGTTTTCCAAATTGGGGACACAACTTTTGTCCCCATTGCACCCGCTGTCCCGAATCAACTGGTCATGATTTTGGTGTATGTCCCCAATTTGGACATAAATGATCCCACAGTCACACGCAGCCATCTTTCCCCTGAAGCCCACGCTATTAACACAGATAAAAAAAAAGTTGTCTGTCTGAATTTGCCATCTGAATAATCACATCTGACTTTGACACATGTTGATTATTGTGAAATTATTCCTTGTGCCATCTTCCAGGCGTCAGGAATGTGTTTATGGAAATAAAGCAGACAGTCATCAGGAGGCAAAAGCACATCTGTAAGTTGTTTACAGGCGCAGGGCAGAAATAATCTGCACGGAAAAGATGAGAAATACCAGCTCACTGCTGTCGTGTTCCCCATCGCTTCGTTTATTCTGCCTGGAAATGACAACATTTCAAGGTAAAATGGTCTTCCTCAGGTGAAGATGAGGGCGTGAGAAACCTTTATAGTAAATGTTAGGTAATGGATATTTTATGATACATGATGATTATTACATTAAAAGTACAGGGCTGGCAAGTTTCTTACAGCTGAACTTAAAAGACAGCAACATTTTAACATCTCAAAAATACTAACTCCCCACTGTGGAGTCATGAATCCGAGCTCGACCCAAAAATGTAATTAGTTGTGTGCTGCAGTCCAAAGCATTAAATCCACACCTCTGCAAATTGATTTCCCCCCCTCCATTTGAATAAGTATGAGTCAGAAGCTGCACCAACATTGAAGTAACATTAAGAGACACCAGGCTCAAAACACCCAGAGCTGCCTTTGATTTATGTTTTTTTTTTGCTTGTATTAGCTTCGGAAAGAACTTTTAAAATGTTCTAATTCTAATACTGATTATGTGACAGCCTAAGCAGTGTAAGCCATGCTTGTTCTTGCACATGACTGCTGTTGAAATTTCGACATTATCTGACAAAGATTACAGGAACCAGAGGTTGCATCCTCATGACTCTGGTGATCCCTTGAGGTTTTCATCACAACACCATGAGGCTGACCTCTGTATCTGTGACGAACTCCCTCAACAACTATGGGTGGATTGTCATGGACGGCCGGAATATTTGGAACAAATATCAACTCGTGACTTTTCCTGTGGCAACAACAGCAGGTCACAATTGTAACTTGACATTCCTCTCAGATGATGACGTACATAGTAAACAATGAGAATTGAGCTCAGAGCAACACTCTGCCAAAGTAGAGTGATGCAAGTTTGCAAACGCTCTGTGATCAAACTCACTATAACATCAATAAAACTTATAAAACTCTTGTAAAATTAAAAAAAAAAAAAAAAAAAATTCAGGTTATCGTCAAATCATCATTTGTCCTTACTTTTCGCATCAGTCTACACTTACACAGTTTCATAATGTTCTTTTGCTCAGCAGTATAATAAATCAAACTGAGTTGTCAGATCTAAGGCAAATACACAGTAATCCTTCCTGTAATAAGCCTGTGTGGGCATTTCAAATCATCTGTTCTACAGTGATCATATCAACTAACATTTTGTCATCTGAATCCATCAAAGTTATTGCACAATATCCATCTTGAAGAATCCTCCTATTAGCTTTGATATTAAAGAAACAAATTTTGCTCCTCCATCTCTAATCATCTTTTCTGTGCACATTAATCAAATAGATGAAAACTAGTTTGCTAACACCCCAATTTACTCCTTTCTGACTGAACCCACTGCCCCCCTCCAGCCTGAAGGACAATATTGTTTTTGCTCCTAAGTACACAAAGCTAGTCTTTTCAAGGCCTAACTACACTAAATGAATGATGCACAAAATCAAGAACAAAGCAGAGCCTTTTCTTAAACACTGCCCTCGTCACGTGGCCGGACTCGTGTACTTCTTTTTTCCTCGAATCCCTCAAATCACATGGTGCATGAGTGTCATTGTTCATTATGAGCGGCAGCCAGTCTATGCAGAGTCGAGGGTGGCGGCAAAAATACCAAACATAAACAAACAAGTAATTATGATGAGACAGCTGGAAGTCAGATTTTGGTTAAATGAGACAGACTGTTGATTCGGAGATCAATACATCAGCTGCATATTAGATGAAGAAATGTATGATATGATACGCCAAAATGGAGGAAGGAGAAGATTTGTTGAGAGGCACATTTGAAGGATAAACTATAGCAATAAATCATAAACTACTTCTGTTTGCTTCATAAATCGTTGACAGATTATTTATGTTGCCACACTGCTGAGGATGTCAGATAGGTCATGAAGTTTGCACTAAAGGTCATGTCGAGCAGGAGGAGGTTTGCAACACTAACATCAAGTGGTCTGTTTTATTGTATGTGCTTACTTGTAGATCCAGGTCTCTGTGCAGCTGAGACAATGGATGCATTAAAAGGCGGTCAGATTTATGTGCTATGCCATGGATGATGCATCACCTGCAGTGTGTAAGCATTGCACCACAACAAGGTGAGGCCGGAGAATAATGCAAACTCCACATTAAAGTATCACAAAATGTGTCGGCATGGACTGTTTTTGCTCTCAAGTGGACATTTGTCAAAGTGAAAGTGGAGACGCATCAGAGCAGGAAATAACACTGACTGAAAGCTGTGTGGGGAAATAGCTATTCTGAGGCTAAATGTGTGGCAAACGCACAAAGGTGTAAAAATTTGAAATAATTTTTAATAATACAGAATCCATTTATAAATCATCTTTCTCTGGCGCACATCACTGCCGTCACTGATTTTAAGTGCTCCCCTGCTGGAAAATGAGAAATTCATGACTTGTTGCAGAACAAACTGGACACATTTTGTCTCCCCTTTTTTTGGTGTTTACTATCTCAAAACACTAAGAAGCTTGTTTTAAATGTGCATTGCTAAAGTTCTTAAAATGTGTGTCCTCCAATTTCCTCTATGAACACTTAGTTATTAACATGCTTTTGTCTTAAATAACCTAACATGGAAGTGCAGTAATCACAAGGCCTATAACTAATTACTGATCTTAAAAAAAAACATTAATAATCTTTTGAGAGTTGATGCAGAGAACTTTCCTGTTCTCAGCCTTTGACACAGTTCACTGTACAATTTAACTGCACTGCCTCCAGCACTGGCTTGTTATCACAGCTGTAGCTCTGGACTGGTTCACTTATCGGTTACACACTATCACGGTCTTCATTTTAAAGGACCGTGCCGGTGGTGTTGCATATTTTAACCCATTTATGTCCATTAACCCATTCACTAGTTTTTAAATGTTAAAACTTCATATATCATAATTATAAGTCATCTGCACATCTTATTTTATCTCTGTTTAAATGCGTTAAAGGCACGGTTTGATTTCAGATGTGTGGTTCAATCTCCATCAGGTGGGAAAACACGATTTCATTTCTAAGTGTAGTGTTTTTTACCGTGGGCAAGGAAAAATCCATAAAAACACCTCCTAGGCTAAGATTAAGCATGCAAGAGGAGCTCAGGGCATTTTGAATGGTGGTTAATATTTACACATATTCTCAAGGCATTAACAGTTTACTGTGTGTGCCCTGTATGTTCTGGAAATATGGCAACATATAACATGAAGGAATGAAGAGGATAGGAGAATTAAGACTCAAGACTTTACTCTAAATGTGATGTAAATACATTTTGCATGGTGCAATGAGCTCTTTGTTTGCTTTGATATCTGTGGCACTGCGGCTTTGGATTTTAAAAAGGAACAAATTATCCTGTGTCACCTTATGTGGTACCTAACCAAGGAGCATGTATTTTTATTAGAGCTCCAACTGTGACAGACTTTCACTGTATATGTGGAGATATACAGTGTGCCTGTACACAGTGTACATTGTGTTGTGCTGCAATGTGGTTTTTATGTTTGAATTCTGTCTAATCTAATTCACTACTCTGCCAGGCAGAGAATCAAATTAGGCTCATATCCTGTGTTAGCAGATGACACATTCATGTAGGAGAGATTGGATCTTAATGTTCGAAGATGAAATTATTTATACTGGCAATGTGGTGCAATTTGGTTCAATATACCATGCAGAGTGTGGGAGCGAAGACGAGGACCATCATTCTAAATGAATTGTTTGCTTTCAGAGAGTCTGCCCATGGGCGACGACTGCCTGGCTGCCGTCCTGACAGACACATTTTCCCATTATGAAAAGTGGAAGTAGGCCCAGGAAAAAAAAAAAGAAAAAGAAAAACAGAATACAGGGAACATTATAAACAAATAAGGCAAAGCTTTAAACAAACAGTAACAAGAAAATGATAATCAATGAAGCAAACAGATGCATCTTATTGAAATGTAAACATGCATTAAACAGGAACATCACTGCTACCGAAACCTTATTTATTAATTATTTATTATTTAATTCATCGGAAGTGCAAAACATACTTTGAAACTGTTCATTTGAACACATTTTAATTGGATTTTAACTGCCTGCTTTCACACAGAAATTGGTAGTTATCAAGTCTACATACACCCACCTGTATTAACACAGCAAGGTCGGCCTTTATCTTCCTCATCAGAGGGTAGAGCTGCTGTTAACAAGAAGGGCCAATCACATATGCTGACAATGCAGACATTGAACAATGGGATTTGTGTCCTTCTCCAGCTATTACAGTGCTGGCATTAAGCATCTGTGCTTATTAATACCATCTGCTCTCTACCTTACCAATTCTGCTTATGAACTGACATTTCAAGTTATTGCTAATCTGTGGTGCAGACTGGTAGATGTTGTCCTGCCACGAAGGACGTTTCAACAAACGCCCAGTGTTTATGACAAAAACCACAGCAGCCATATGAATTATGACTTGAGCAGAGAAGTGTGACATTGCCGATCGCAATCGATTAATGAAGTACTATTTTAACTAAAGTTATGTTGTTTCCTGAACTTAACCAAGTAGCTTTTGGACCTAAACTTAATCAAACCTTAAGGACAGCAGTGTCAGTGTTTGTTTGTTCCATTTCTGGTTTTATCTCTTAATTCATGATGGTTGTTGTTTGCTATACTGAATACAAGTGAAAGGTTGCAGCCCTGATTGGTTAACACAGCTTACTATAATTTTCTCAAAGCTGGGAACATGCATTCAAATTTTTGATGAGGTCACATGGTCTGACAACTACACATAGATCATATAGGCCTATATAAGATTACAAATAATGATATATGGCTCAAAGTTATCTTACAAACAACTCAACATACCTACTTTATGGAGCAGTATGATACAGTAACTTATTAATACTACTTCACAAACAATCACTAAACCAGATTATCTTTGAATTTTTATGTTCAGAATCTGATTTATCTGCATGAATTACATATATATTTTGTTGATAATATATGTTGGAATAATCAGTTTATAATCCCATGTCTAAAACTGGACTATGTTGGACTCTGACTTTGTGTAGTGGATGAAGAAATACTGTGTTAGCACATATTTTGAATGGCCACCGCCTGCTGTTATATCCTATCACATCATTATAAACGCATAATAAAACTCTAAATTCCAACTCATTCTGACTATAACATCAGCAGCACGACCAGCTGAGCCCGGCGCTGTGTGGGAGAACTGATCTAATTACTGCCGGCATTTTCTGGCAGCGTTCCACTCTGTATGTTGCAGTATAAAACCTGGACAAATATTTGAAACGCGACAAAAATACAGAGCATTTCCTTGTTGTTGAAATAGATGAGGTCATTGTTGAAATACAGTCATTTATTGCTTTAAATTTCTCACATTCATAAACATGCAAACCAACTATTAAATCACATTCTATGCTTGGAAATGTTTTATTTCCTGCAAAACCTGCAACTTCACATTTAAGAAATAAGACCTCTTCTTTAAAAAATTTTTCATATCAAACACCAGTAAAGCTCGTATGTCAATCACACTAAATCATGATTGACATAAGCTTCTGCTTGGCTGCTGCGGCCGCGATTCTTCCCAATCCTAAAATCCCGCTCTGCTGCCGACCTGGCAGAGCGTAGCTATTTTGGCAGAAGGTGTTCAGCAGGGACATGTTGTTAAGGTGAGGCAGCCAGATCACGTCCATCTGTTTGCATGCAGTGTGAGCGCTGCACCTGAATCTGCAGGGTTAATGCAATAGGCCAGGTGTGCAAGGACAAAGCGAGCGGAAAGGGTGCAGAGCAGAAACAGAAAGAGCAGCAGCAGATACTTTCTCTTGCTGTGGGTTCAGTAAATGAAGTGGAAAACAAGGTTTGTCTCCTCGGTTGGTTCAAGGTCAGAGATGTTGAAACGATGATTAAAGATTCAAATTAAAGTTTATATTCTAAGGTCATATTGCACTGTTATGAACTATTGATGGTTTAGCCTTTCATAAGAGATTATTGATTCAAGCACTCAACCAAGCGATGAAAAATAAAATGAGTTCTATTTGTTTTTCATTTATTTCTGTTAGCCTTTTTGACACAGTAGGTAGGTGGTAAAAAGCAACTGCGTCGAGCGAAGGTTGCTTGGCAAGAGTCAGCTTTCCCCAGCAACGGAGAACAGTCATGAATCTCAATCAATAGTCTTGTTTTGGAGATGCAGAACACTGTGACAAAACCAATTAGAGCTAAAAATCCATGGCAGCCTGCTAAGAGATTGCAGCAAGACACAGTGTGTGCTAGTGTACAGATTCAGTACATCATGTAGAAAAACATGGAAAGGCACAGGAAGGAAAAAAAACATTACTGACGTGGGAGAAGCAAGCTGCAACTATTGACTGTGACAGACTGACCCCCACCTCAATTATGCTATATGTGTTTTAACATACCCTTAATGGACAAGTTCAATAAGGAGTAAAAGTCTTACATAAAAACAAAAACCAGTTGACACATGTGAAGTGAAACAGGGTTTGCTTCTCCTCTTCATACTAGTCTTGAAAAAAATCCCTTCCTAATAAGGTTTCAGTGTAAGTGATCATTGACAAAATCAACAGACCTGGTTCGGTGGAAAAAAGGAAAAACACATTCCAAGGTAAATCTGACGCTAATGTGAGGCTTCAGCAGTCTCAATTGGACAAATAAAGTGGCTATCTGGCAAACTTAAAGTCGGTTTAGTACAAAATCCTGTCTCTGTTTTACCATCCTTGCACCACAGCTGAACACAAAACCACTGTCAAAGAGAGAATTTTGTTCTAGACTGTAACTTTGAAAGATATCCCCTTGATTTGCCTAAGACGGGCGGCTGAAACCTCAGGTAAGCTTTAGATAAGCACCCGCAGGAGGAGGGATTGTGGATTTTGCCCCCCCACCATTTATGTGGACAGAGGGGATCTCTTCATGGCCGGGATGAACAGGAGGTAATGATTACAGCAAACAAAACCTGTATCATCGCTAAGGTTGGCATCTGACTATTGATTTAGTGGGAAAAATCGTGAACCTTTCCTTTAATCGAAACACAAAAACTCAACATTAAAAGCAAAATTAACTATTGCGATCCATACATTTTGACTTTGTATTTCAAAGGCCAAGTTGAAGGTTTTTCCTATGATACAAAGATTGAAGTTTCTGGACAATACTCAATGCTCTTTAAATGATTTGCAATGATAAGCTTTGGCTGCAGTTTTTCTCTGATAGTTTCATTGCTTAGCTGTGGGCTTGGTCCAGTTGCCCTGATTATGGACAGTAAACTTTTTGTCATGTGGGCTTTTAAATGAACTGGATATTTTATCAGGTCACTGATTTTTGAATTTGAATTGAATTATGTACATATATGCATGGTCTCCAGAGGATGAAGCCTGCAGACCTGAGCTGACTTTTTCTCTTATGCCGCCATGAGGCTGACATGTTTGGATTTTAAATGGAGTGAAATGTCTTTTCAATGTCTGGATGGACTGATATGAACGGCAGGATAAAATGTCATGGTTTAGTTATGGCTGGTTCAGCTGCATTGTATTTCTTCATGCTTTACTGTATTAAAATAATTCAAGGAAAAAAGGATGCAATATTCATTCATGGAATCCTGAATTATATTTATTTATCATTCCATTTTACCCCAGAACAAAGTATATGTCCTCGGATAGATGTATTTAACACTTTTAATACAATCCTCAATATTTTTTAAACAAACAAACAAAATAATACCAAAAAGATGTAAACATTTCTCACAAATGCATCTGAAACTTCACTGACAACAATGATAATAATTTCAATAATTATAATGTCAGAATAATATCTCAGAACCTATATAGATAGACAGACTCGTTTCCATATATTAACATACGTACAACACATCACATTCAGCCTCGTTTGTGTCTCAGAAATTGGGGGCGCTGCAAAAAACTTCGGACCTGTGTGTCGTATTTATATTTACATATGCCAGCATAATACAGTGCAGTCGAAAATTGCAAATCTCCTGAGGATAGGCTGTTTGCTTTTCAGAAGACAAAAGGAAAAAAAAGGGATTCGTACAAAGACTTCGCTCTGCAGCTGCAGTCAGAAGATTCAGATTCTCTTTGCATCCTCCTGATCGCATTCAACTTTATTTACAGCGGATTAGCACAGACATATAGAGTGCAGCGCTTATAGGCTTTATCACGTCGTTCAGACCCAGCGTAGGCTCGGAGAGTTGAGTGAGTGCATTAGAAACCATTTATAAATACTGCATATGGAATTTCTGCCGATTCAGCCTCATGTCTCAAATGGGATTAACAAAGTCTTTGTCATATTTCCAGGCTTCTTCTTCGACAGGTGAGAGTCAGAAAAGAGAGTTGAGATGAGCACGTTTAACAAAAGCGTCGATATGATGCTTTTCCTGGACACAGTACCGGAAACACAGAGGACTTCTTGATGCAAGGGCGGAAGATATTTGCATTCAGCTCGAGCCGTTTCATGCAAACTTCCGACATATCAGCACTTAAAGTTCTCTGTAATTAAGCTTGCTTGCAGTAAACTGCTCATCCAAAGGGACTGTAATCACATCAAACACGTCTGCTGCTTGGATTTCTTATTAATAAATGCTGCACATCTCCAATTCACAAGAGCCACAAATACATTCCATGATTAATTGGGAGGTAGAAACAGTAACCTTCATAGAAGCTGCATATACAATATCATTATAATAGATTAAATTTCCCACTTGGATTATTGTGTCTCATTGGAAACCAGCAACACCACGGCGGGAAATGGAGCTTGATTAACAATGGCCATCATATCATGGCTGTGTAATATTCGTGATCTTACTATTAGGATGTAAGTTCAGTAAGCTGATCCTGTGGAAAATGGATCCCAGCTGGCAGCAAACCTGGAAGCTGTTTTTCACTAAAGCCTTATAATAGGAAACATTTATGGAAACACTTTTAAAGCCAGTCAGAAGCTGAAATAACATAACATTTAAACCCCCATTTCAAGACACTGCTAGGGGGTTTCTCCATCCCCTATTTACACATTTACGCTGATATTCATGATAATATATGAATTTAAAACTTCATCT
Source organism: Centropyge bicolor (assembly GCA_037975185.1). NCBI lineage: Eukaryota > Metazoa > Chordata > Actinopteri > Pomacanthidae > Centropyge > Centropyge bicolor. The sequence goes on along the minus strand of JBBMOC010000056.1, from coordinate 2,560,402 downwards.
GTACATACACATATTATATACACACATGCAAACCAATGTCTACATGAAATCCCTGACATCTGATAAATATATGCACATTGTTTGAATGAGTGAAGCCAGTGGAAATGACCCAGGTGGGAATGGCAAATGACTCAGGATATACACCCAGGTACTTGCAGTATTTGTTCCTTGAGTAGAACAGAATAGAAAAAAGACATCAGAATCAGATTTTCACAGTTGTGTTCAGTTACGTAATCCTGGTTTCTACGTTTCCGTCCAAGAGCGTGGGCCCGAACAAAGCCCCGTCCAGCGCAAAGACTGGAAGCCAAGTCTTTGATATGTATGTTCTTTTTAATGGTAACCTGCATATTGGTGTCGCCGTCCAAACGTTTCGGCTTGGACAGCTTGTGTAAAGGTGACTGTAACCTTTGGTTCCAGCATGACACACAGAAAATCTTCCTCTTCGATTTCACCGATCCTTCAGCTTTTCTTCAACGTCCTCTACAGCCAACACGAAACCAGCAACATCTTACACACACTTTCAGAGTAGTTTGTACCATAAAGTGTCAGTAGGCTACTTACAGTGTAACCCATGTGTCTACCCTGGAGGTTATAGAGCGAGAAACCACAATGAGCTGCTACCCTGTACATCCATGCAGTTGTATCCAATAGTTGTTAGTTACAAAGATGAAAAACAGATCTTGTCTCAAACACCCTAATAATAATCACGGACTGTCAGTGAAAAGGCTTCTTTGCAAACAGTGCTTTTTTTGTTTAAACAGCAGTGAGGCTTTGACACGTTCATGCGTCAGCCGAGGGTTGAAATAGCCTCAGGCTTCCTTAACCTCACCTCACAGTAAACCTCAGGTTAAGGATTCGCTCTTGAAAATCTCAGCTGTGGGTGAATGTTACCAGAGCGTTCACAGCATACAGTACGACCTGTTTGACTTGATCAGACTATAGATATTATTCAAACCTTGATTCACTCTCATAACTTTGTCTGTGGAAACACTAAGGCTCAGATTGGAGCTTAGTTTTGGAGGGAAAATTATGGTACAATAATATCTCTGTATATAATATCCCACATTCAAGAGCATGGAAGAAATGTCATTGGGCAATATATGTATATATATATATATATATATATGCAATGGGATTCATTGATGGTGGAGTATTCAGGTAGTGATGAGATGAATAAATCACAGTCCACTATCATATTAGCCAATTACACACCTCATGATAACTATAATCTTTTCCTAACCTTAATCATACAGAAGTGACCAGACATTGTATAAAGTGAGGATTTTTAAAACAATGGCAAACAATGTCCAGGATTTTTCATAAATGTTCAATATTGACTTTCATGTCAGACAGTGGGGATATGAAATATAATCCAACGAGGCTGGTTTAAGTGACAGATCCATGAGTTTGAAGGCTCGATTCAGAAAAGTGTGAGGCAGGATTTTACAGCTCTGACAGTTATCATGGCAGCATTGTTTTATCATTAGTCTCAAAGAGGCAGGTAGAAATTACCCATTCAGGTTTCCAGGAATGTGTTCTTGAATGTATTTGACTTGCTGATACAGTGTGTTGCTGCATTATGGCAAAAAACTGAGCCGGATGACAGTGTTTTTGTTGGCTAGAGCCCAAGTGTCAAAGCAGTGCCTCACTGAAATGAATGGGGGGGGGGGGTCTAATGTCCGTCTGAACACGGCCTTGCTCACATCTAACAGAGCTGTAAGCCCCGAGTTAACAAGGCTCTTACCACAGGTCCAAGTGTCTGAAAAGAGCAAGTGGGCTATTAATTCAGGTGACAATGGTGCTTTTGAATCAATCCCTTCAAGAAGCAGTAACTACGAGCGTCACACACAGCAGTGATTCAAGGAGTGCGGCCAGCAGCAGAATACAACACATGTGCTGACACTATTGTTTTGCATCACTTAAAGCAAATTATTTCACGACAAAGTGAACCACTTCTGGAGTCAGGTGTTCTGTGAAAACTGCACAGAACTGCAATCTTCCCTCTTCCCTCTCGCCGTGGCGAAGACGGGAATCATGACACGGCATGAAAGTCACGCCAATCAACCACAACACGCGCTCCAGCAGATCTAATTAATCTCGTCCATGGCAGGTCTTTTTTTGCACTTTCATTTGATGACCTATGCTGCCAGGGGAGAAGTACAAAAACTGCTCGTTGGACAAACAGTGCGGTTAAGCTCAAATATGCTCGCGGGGCATTTTTTTTATTGGAATAATGTTGGCAGGTGCTGAGGCAAAGCCTGGCGTCTCTCATGTTACAAATCCTTTCAGTGAACAACAGGCCCTCTCTGTTCAAAAAGAGAGGGAGAGAAGAGCGCTAAAGGGCCTGCGTCCATGCATAGACATAAAGTTAATATCTCCTCTGTTTGTTTTAATGGCTTGAGGAACATGTTTAATATGCCCATTTCGGTGTTGGTTTTTTTAATCGTTGTTTGTGCGTCAGACCCAAAAGAATTTGCTGTTAGCGTCTCTCAGGAGCCACACAACTTGCACTACTGCCTGTGAAAGCACACACTCACATAGGCACATTAGAAAAACATACACACACACACGGAGTATAAATAAACAGCACGGTTTTTCTTTCGCTCACTTTCATACTCGCACACACAAACAGGCTTCGCTAAAGGTTATCAGACCACTTTAGAGGATCATTCCAGCTTATTGCAATTTGGGGCCTTATTTTCATAGGTTTGGACATGGTCACCTGTCAGTAATTAAAAGAAACAAATATACTAACCAAGTTGAGTCTGACAAAGAACGAGGGCTTGACTTCATACTGGTTTTAGTTCTAGATTTGCTAAACTTATGTGGAAGAGAAAATGAATGGAAATTAATCTCCGTCCTTTTGAAACATCCTTCACATTTTACAGACTTCCTCCAACTTTGGTTCAGTTTTCCTCTACAATTAAGGATCAGCATTATGGTTGAATTACAATAAAATGGTTCAGATAATCTGGCTAAATTGTTGGCTTTCTTATAACCTGTCTGACTGCTGTTTTCTTGCCATGACTTTGTATAGGAATCTGTCACACTGTGATCTTGCTCATTAGTTTAATGAGCACATTGGTATCATAGCCAATAGAAATCAACACCACAACCATGAAAATAAGCCCCAAATTGTAAAACTACTGAATTTATTTTTAACTCTCTGCTGCTCCGGGGTTCATTCTCTAGATGGGACACCTCCCTGATTACACTTGACTGACTTCCTGGCAATTTAAGATGCCAGTAATTGAACACAATTTCCTCAGTTCCACAAATCAATATCCTTGTAAACCATGTCTATAAGAGCCAGCAAAAATTAACCTTTCATTCACGTCAGATAATTACTCTAATCAGTGTGTATTTTTGGCTGGAGTTCATGTCAGAATTTCCATCTAGAGCTCTCCATATAGAGTTTACTGAGAGAGAACAGAGCTGAGTGAGCATTATAGATTCAGTTCATCTAAGTCCGGCCCCCAATTCTCCGCTTCTGTAATTCAGTCATGCCTTCTGTCGTCGACACAGCTGATTAGACAAAATTCACATCGGCAGCTCCTCTTTGCAGAAGAATCAATAAAACCCCCCCCTGGGTAAATTGTAGGATGTCAATGTTCATTTTTACTCAGGGAACAATGGGCTCATCAAGACAAATCTTTCCTTCAGCGCTTTGTTCTTCTTAACCTCAGAGTGAGCCCAGTTAATTTAGACAAATGTAGCTGCTGACACACTGTAGTTAAATGAACTTTACCTCAACGTGTTCTCAACAATGAGGACGCAGAAATGTGTTTCTATTGGACGACGGCATTGTTGCGGTCCTTCAGTTCTAAGCATGAATTAGCTCTAAATATTGATCAAATCAGATGCATCATTAAACACAGTACTCATAATAAATACATAAGGTAGTTTAGGGAGTGGAACATTTCAATATCGGCTCCTCAGTCTAAATCCAGCTCGAGCTGATTTCCACTGTGACTCCGTGGATTCTCAGTCAAAGTGATCAGACAGTTGCTGATGTGGACTAATTTGACCTGATAAAAATACTGATGGACACATCTGTGGCTGTCTGTTTGGCTTGTTTATCCTCCCATATTGGCTTCTAACATTGTGGTTGTTTTTTTTTTGTTTTTGTTCTTTTTTGGCAGTATCACTTATTTGAGGCATGAGACAAGTTCATAATTCATAAACTTTGACCAGAGTCAATTTTTTTTTCCTTCAATCAATCTTTTTAAGTCCATTTTCCCTTTTCACCAACTTGCAATTAGTGTCTCTCAACCTTCATTCTTGCTGTCTTTTTCTCTTCTTCTTCACCTCCTCGCTGTCTGGCTGTGTTTGTTTCTCTACAGGAAGTCACTCTGCAGCTCGTTGGAGAGCTGACTGACAGCCACCTCGCTATGCTGCGATCCTTTAAGTATCCTGGCAGTCTGCTGGGGGCTGTAGTCTTCTCTGGCACCGGCGGCTGCTTCGGGGCAGGGACAGTGTCTGCAGGCGCCGTGGCTCTCCGGCAGCCCGTTTGACAACCTGGTGGAGTTGCACTCTTCTTTGTGATGGGACTGCATGCAGGTTCCCTTCTGCATGGAGCTGCTGTGACACCCACAGAGCGTCCTTCTGCACTGGGCCACATCCCGACACAGGGACTTGCGGAAGTTGGGCTTGAAGACCAGATAGACAATAGGGTTGTACAGAGTGGAGGACTTGGCAAAGATAGCTGCCAGGGCAAAAGCCATGGGCGGGACCGTTGCCGGGTTACCAAATGCTGCCCACATGGACACGATGGCATATGGGCTCCATGCTGTGAGGAAACCGATGCAGACGGCCACAGACAGCTGAAAAGAGACACATTTCTCATTCAAACACATTATTTTTAAGCTTCTGTAGCAGTATATTGGAAAACCAACTCACGCTTTTACCTTAACAATTAGCGCATGTGCATTGGTGATCTTGTTCTGCGGGGACATGTGCTGCTGCACGGCCTGACGCGAGCCCCGTACGGTCAGCAGGATGAAGGTGTAAGAGAGGAAGATGACGGTGCAGGGCACAATGTAGCAACAGAAGAAGAGGCAGATGATGTAGCTCATGGCTGCAGAGTTTTCACTGGGAGCGTGCCAGTTGATGCAGCATGCCGTCCCGTAAGGCTCGGCCCCGTACTCCCCCCAGCCCGACAGGGGACCCACAGCAAAAACTCCAGCGTAGCACCAGACTCCAGCGACCAGCGCGCCGGCGTGGCCGTAGGAGAACTTGTTTCCTGAGGAAGAGCAGAGACAGAGGAAGAGGAGAGAGAGTGATCACTGACACATGAGCAGCTTATGCATGGTTACCTGATACTGATAACAGGCGATGAGTAAGGAGCATAAATAACAGGAGAGAAGAAAAAAGTGTGAGGATATCATGTAGGGATGAGCCGGATACTCGTCTGAAACGAGTATCCGGCTCATCGGATAAAGCATGTTTGACGAATACGATTATGATACGAGTAAAATCCGTCAATATCTGTGCTCGTGCTGAAGGAAAATCCTCATTGTGGAACTGACTCTCTTCGCGCTCTGTGATTGGCCAGTCACACACAGCGCCCGCCCCTCCCTACACAGACACGTCTCTGCCATAGACTGTATGGTCTCTGCACGTCTCTCCCAACATACACGCGGTGCATTTGACAAGACAGAGCTGAAAATGGCTCGCGTCGCGTCGGTAAATGCCTCCGCTCCGGTCCGATTTTTTTTTTTTTTTTTTTTTTTAAACCGTCTGCATGCTCTTAGTTTGGCTGGTGATATGAAGCCAATTGAAAAACTTTGCTCGTACTGAACGCGGTGCTTTTGAGAAGAAGTGAACAAGGCTGACATATTATTTCCCTGTTTGCCATCACTGGATGTTTGCATGAATCATGAAGTTCACACAGATCATTAAAAAATAAACAGTCTCACAAACCATTTACACACATACACACATATAGCTGAACACACAAAGTAGCCTATATTAATATTTTTATTGTATGTGGCTGCATGCAGTATCTGACACTTTCTGTCTGCAGTTCATGAAAATAATATTATAAATATTTTGGAGATATTCTGTATATAGGCTTTGAATACAGTAGATTAGCAACTTCTGATCAATCCATATCAATTTCAGACTTAAAATAATGTACAGTTTTAAGCCTCACCCATTTCTGCACTCACTTCCGGTTTAGGCACCGCCCACTCCAAATACGGATACAGATACAGATAATGTAGATGGTTAAACAGATACGGATACAGATACAGATAATGTAGATGGTTAAACAGATACGGATACAGATACAGATAGTGGTGTACTCGCTCATCCCTAATATCATGTAATAAGTGATGTTTGACCAGAAGAATGAATCTACTGTTCTGGATAAAAAGATGAATTCATTTTATGCAGTTCATTTTTTAATGTGACCTCAGGCACATTCAGATACGAGATCACATGGCCTGCAGGAATGCACATGTGAAGTTAGTTATGTTCATAATACCAGAGACCTGAACACAAACATTCAGTGTGTGGAGAATAGCTGAGCAGCATGTTGACTTAGGGGCCAAGTATGTGTTCACATAAGACCTCATATTAAGAAGCATGGTCGCCACTATTTGCCAGTATTGACTGATTATTTCCCGCACACAGAGATCAATTTTTCTTCCACAAAGCCTTTCTTACAATCCTTAATGTAATGTTTGTCTAAAGTCTGTGAAAGTGCTTCATTGTGTTTTTAGCAGAATTGACTCATTAAATGTGAGCTTACTGGATTAGTGATGCACTTCTGTTAACATGATTAAAGGTGAAGCACTCGCTCGTCATGACACTCATGTGCCGCGAGAGTGTGAGTAAGGGGATCCATGGGAAACACTGAAACAGCCCTCGCCGCTAACTGTCGACTGTAATTGATTTAGACAAGGACTTCTTCAGTGTGGAATCGGCGAGGAGGAGAACACAGGGAGCCTTGATACCACACAGCCTCTTCAGCTGGATGTCAGCCTCTCTTACAGTTCAAGCCGATGGTCGGGGGGGGGGGGTGGTGGTGATTAAGCCCTGTGGCAGTCGCTGAAGTGCTGGGTGATGGGGAAGGGGACCGGTTAGCCACTATACATGGCTTTTATCTGACGTGAAGCATCCCTTCGCTGATCTAACGCCACAGCTATCCCAATGGCAGAGGATTCAACCTGAGCTCATAGACTGTATAAAATATGGACGTAGTGTCCGTGACGTCACCCATAGGTTTCTGAAGAGCAAAAATGAAGCACATCGTAGTGCGCAGCCATCTTGGTAGCCTACCTCCAGTTACTCCAAATATGGGCAAAGAGGTGGAGCGAGGGCGGAGCTGAGGTGGGTCCTATGGGCCGGCTGAATGAACGCTATTGGCTGAAAAAAGCCGCTTTATTCGAAATAATCAAACTAGCTACGGCTAACCAGCTAGGTTAAATGCTGAATATCGTTGCTAGCTGGCTAACCCCACGACGATCTCTTTCCCAAACTCAGTGACTAGAATTAGCCGGGATGACGCCCTTTAGACCGTCAGTGGCTAGTTGTCAATCAAAGTGGCGCCACTTAGATTGACAGCTATGAATTGTGCATAATGATGTATGCTGTATATTTTAAACGAACGCCTTATAAAAAAATTCGCCCCCCCCAGAGTTGTCATGGAGTAGAAAAACAGCTTATGAGACTAGAGCCATGTTTTGAACCAGGCTGTAAATATGTTTTTTTCTGTCGTAAAATCGGACATTTTAACATGGAGCTCAAATGTAATTGACTCCCTTCTGCGGCCTGCTCTAGCGGTTATTCGAGGAACTGCAGCTTTTTTGCACTTCCGCATTGGCTTCATTTTTCAGCGCCGGAGGTTGCCGCTTGCCTGGGCTTCACAGAGAGCTGAACTCAGTTTCTAAGAGGAGCCTTCAAACATGTCCTCTGACATTTTCAATAGACATGCACTTTTTATACCTATTGAGATACGAGAATGTACCGACTTTTATTCAACGTCATTACATAAGGTAACACAGGGCCATGGATTGCTGTAGCACAAAAAAAGCCCCATGTGATTGTTATGTGTAGTTGGTAGTAGAATGGCATTTACAAAGAAACTAGCAGTTCAAGTTATAATCCTTCACATTTTCAAGATCTCAAACCCCATTTTTGAAAATATCTATGGTGGCCATTTTTTCAACCTCTGTGCATAATAGTTTTTATTGTTAGTGCTCACTGTATGCTTCATGTCACATGCTGCTATATACAGTGTATTGAGCATGTCAGCATAGTTCTGTGACTCATATCCTCTATGCTAAATCAGGCCTAATAGGCATCAATTTTCACAGCCAATACCACTTAACATCAGGACAAATATCCCACATCGATTCTGTTGTCACTTGACGTTATCTCCATCCTCTTCAACTGTAAGGCAATTCCCCAGCTCCCCTGCTTCATTCTCCTCCATTCATCCCCTGCCACCCCCTTCGTGGTTACAGTGACGTCTCTCGCTGAGGACGTGTCCACGCTCAGCCTTTTGTCTAATGGACTTCGATTCGGTGTTCACGAGTCGGTCAGCCGATTGGTGGCTGCGGATGAAACCAAATGGGAAGTGCTGGATTCGTGCACCGCTGTTAGGTCACCAAGCGAGGGCTAATTTGTCCGTCAGCAGGGGGTTCGTTTAGCAATAAGTACTTGAAGTACCTCAGCTGTGACAAATATGTAATAAAAGAGAGAAAGGAAGAAGCACTCTCTATCACTCATTGTGTCCACCTTGGAGTTCTTTTGTGCCTTGCTCAAGGACATTTCAGCAAGACGATGACAATAACATGTCCTTGACCCTCGCACTTATACATAAGACTATTCATCAGCGAGGAAGTCAGTCTGGTAGATTTACAGATTTCACATCTCTGCAGATTTTTCTTATCTCTTTTCATTCCGCAGCTCTGATACTCAGACTCAACCAGACGGACAAATCCTTGGAGAACTGTTTATAAAAAGCAATGCCGGTTATTAACTTGGACTAGAAATCATTGCAGAAATGGTTTGCTGTCTCATGAGTTCCATGAGGAAATTTGTGTACACTCCGTGCTCTAAAAAATCATCTCACAAGGATATCTTTTTGCACAGTTCGTTTGTGTATTATTTTCTCCTCTTTTCGCTGCAACGGAGAAGAAGTTTGTATCTCAGAAAACGTGAGCTTTTCTAATTCTGATTTCACCGAGTCTCAAATTTCATCCAATCCAATTAAGCCAGAGTTTATTGTCCTTTGACACAGATACAGTCGTCCGTGTTGAATTTAATGGAATAGACATAATCTCCATAATAACCCCACATGTGGAAACTGAACCTTGTGTCAGCAGCCCCCCCACAGTAACCCGATTCTAACATTTTTGGCGTTCCTCCATAAACACAGCTCCTTCATTACTTGTGTTTTTTCTCACATTTATGCAAAGCTAGACATGGACTCGTAGCTTCCTCATAAAGCCTCATTCTTGTTTGACAAATTGCGACTCTTTCACACATGGAAATTCTTATTTACGGACCTCTTATTTACATGACAATGTGCTCCACTGAGATAAAGAAAGTAGCGGCAATCTTGCCTTTAGGTGTAGACATTACATTGTCCCGTTGTATGGAAAGTAACAGCTGCTGCAGTTTTAATGTGAGAGTTTCTGATTTATGGTTTTCTTGTTGCCCTGGTCTTTGTGCTTGCATGTGTGTTCAAGGTTTAATATTAAACCAATACGATTCATCTTCTGCTGTAAAACAACAAATACTAATCTATCCTGCTTTTCTGAAATCATTTATTTATAATTTTTCTTTGCAACCATCTATTAACTGGTCTTAACATTTAGCTTTTTCAGGCACCATCAGACAAGTGAAGAGTCAATTGTCATGGGAAACAGTTGCTTGTCTGGAGTTGACTATTTAATGAATTCATATCAGACAGGTAAACAATTTTATGGCCAAGATATTCACCACAAAAAAGAGAATCAATAATTCTACTATTGCTAGTTTTACTTTTATTGTTACACTAAATAGATGATGCCAAAATGATCATTTCTTAATGTTTTGACATGTGTCTTCATCAGGTAATATGTGGGTATTGTACTCTGTCTTTTTGGGAGCATCTATTGGGAGATTGTTTTTGCCTTTTCGCCCAAGCACCTGATATCATGTTAGGATGTGCATAACCTACCTTGAAGCATTGTTTTTGTTTTGCTGTCTGTATCTCACCAGATTCTCATCGGACACATAAAGGACCCAGGAAACAATGCTGGAGGGGACAAACAGTCAAACCAGCGTGAAGTGTGTTTGTTGTCTATTAGTGGCCCGGTCAGTGAGTTGGTCTGAAAAACTGTGCAGTGCAGGTCTGCAATTATTGTCTGGATCTTTGCATCAGCGATGCTGCATGTCCCTGTTGACTGTGTATTTGTGAGTGTATATGCTTAGAAACAAGAGGACAGCGTGGTTTAACAGTGTGCCTGTAAACATTTGTACAAGGTTGCTCGCAAGGAAATCTCATGGAGGTGTAATTATTTATGTTCATTTGCATTTCAAACACTTTCATTTGTGCGGCTTGTCGTCTTCCGGGGGTTTTACACTCTGCATTATAGACTGTTCCTGTGGTAAACAGACAAGAGGGGCTCTTTAAAAACACAGCCTTGACTTCAATTACACTGAGCCCATTGGCAGCAATCGTTGAACCTACTGGAGTCTGGAATAGACTTGTAATTCTGTGTGGAAGCTGTTAGCTGGTGCACTAATCTTCCAAAGCCTTGTAAAGTTGGACGTTGACATATGAAGCCTGACGTTGTTCAGTTGTCACATGCACATATGATCAATTAGATCTATACAATCTCCTGCTGTGTTTGATAAGTGATTCAGGTTGTTAATGGCACTTTTCTTATGTCTACATCTTCTGCTACATGCTGCACTGTCCGAGTTGTGCTGATTTCTTCTTCAACCAAATCTGCCTTTGTTCTCTTTTCCTATGATGGTAATTATAAGTTTCCATGTATTTTTCACCATGTGTGTCAGGCATTTCAAATTCCATTGATACAGTACGTGTCAGATTGGCCGTGTTCTCTGTACCCCTGCAGTGTGCATAAGCGAGTGTGTGTGAGGCATATAAATGGGGGCATCCCTGGATTGTGCACTCCAGGTTGCAGATTCCTGGAGGGAGGAATCTGTGCTGCACTGTGCACTCATTCATACTATTCAGGTCGAGGCAGATTTTCTTCATGTAGCCCAGTTTTTTGGGGCAACAATTCAGCAAAGATTGCCTAATGTTGCTGTTTGACATTTTCAAGTTACACCCACACAGCACAATAAAAGGTCTTGTCTTCAGGCATTTATTAGTTTCTGACACTGGGAAAGTGGGAAATGATTCAATTCCACCAAAACTGCTGGATCTCTGAACTAAATCTTTAACCCAGTCAAACACATTTAGGCTATTCTATGTGATCTCCTTTGATAACTAATGCAACAACTAATGTAATCATTTTTCCTTGTCCTTTTATTCTGCTTTTATATGCACTATTTCCCTAGCTGGACATGTAAACTGAAGCTAGTGGACTCCAAACTATAAACCTAACAGTCTCTCGAACCAGTGCTACACCCTAATGTCAAACCTGCTTTAAACACCTGTCTGTGTTTCTAGATAAAATAGCATTGCCAAATCCAGTAGGATGAGTTCCTTGTTTCCCCCCTATACGATTCTGGTGCCAAGTGTTTCGCCCCTATGTCCGAAGTTCAGGTCCCAGGTGAACAGCCAACAGTGCTAATGGAGTCCCCTATCACTAGTGAGCCTTGTTTCACCCTGTTGGCAGGGGTCAGGGAGGCATGCAGGCTAAAGTGAGAGGAGCTGCTTCAACTCATGGACACGTCTTTCTAGAAGACACACGCCGTCTGTCTCAACACAACCAGTCAATACACTGGTTATCGAGGTTGTTTTGACTATGATGAAAAGGCTAAACTGGTAGGCCGGGCTAAGTTCTGGTTCAGTTAACTGGGCAGCAGCAGATTAACCTCTAACACCATGATCAGTTCGAAACAATTATATGAAGTTCTAAAGTGAAACAAGGAGGGAGATACCACTTCACATGTATTACAAATTTGATCTTTCTAAATTAATCATGAATTACGCTTAAGTGGTGATGTGACAAAACTGTTTTACAGGACAAAAAAAAGCAATCATAGTTTAATGAGCAAATTAGGAACGAGTGATGAGTCCAGAAAAAACTGAAACATAATTAACCTTCAGCAATAGATAGATACAGAAGCTAATGGGGACGTCTGCATGACATCAAACGCTGTACAGTGTATTTTCAATACGAACCCTAAATCAACTTTCTGCCTTACTTAAATAGACTCAGGCAATCAAATAAATCATCAGTGACTTCACTGGCAAACAGATTAATTATCATCATTAGCAATACGCTGCTTGAACAATTTGCAGTCAGATCGATGCGCAGTGAAAGGAGTTCACGTGCAGCATTAATATTTTCCAAGGTCACATTCACTGCATCCTGGGCCCAGCACGAAATACAAACAAGCCAGTGTTTTTCCCCCCTATTCCAAATATATACCAAGAGCATTACATAAGTTTCATCTAAAACAGAAAGCAATCCTAATAGTCAATAGTTAGCTGACCCTCTTAATACCCTTGAATAACATCACAACATCAGAATTCATTTGCATGACTGAAATCTCCACTGGATACAGCTGCTAATTACCATGAAGTCTACTAAGACGTTATCATCTACAGGGTGGTGTCAATGTTTGTAGATTGCACAAACACTTCATTCCTATATATTGCACAATAGATGTCATATATCAGAGACATTATCATAGCCCTCTTTCAACCTGTAACCTCTCCTTCCTGTTTGCTGGTGCTGTTTGTCTGTAGGTTCTTCTGATTGTTGAGACTGCTTCTCTGGATAATTTTACAGTTTTCTTTAACAACTGTATTGTATCTGCATTTTGCATGCATTTTATTTTGACCTCCTTGGAGCTGTGTTAGTTGCCTGGTGTTGCTTTGACAGTATCAAACCAGGCCTGTTATTGCTGCTAATGAACATCCCATCTGCAATAGACAATTCCAACTCAAGGTCTGCTTACTTGCTTTTTCAGTTGTTCTTGATTAAATCCATTGCAGTTTGCAGAAAAAAATCATGCATTTTGGGCAGATTTTGGATATGTTAAAGTTAAGTGTAAATGCATCCAAGCAAGAGATTGAAATCAAATTGAGACTATTATTTCAGTCAGATATCAAAAAAGGTGTAAATACATCTGTCGCTGTAATCTTTACTCCTCCAATTTGTGGCTGCATCAGTAAACAGAAAAGAAAAGACGATAGCAATTTAAATGTATACAATCATACAAAAGATGCATCAAGCTGTTTTCATGTTCACATGAGCCATGAACAGTTCAGAAGTCAATCTTCTTCTGGTGGTTTTGGTAGTTACCAACCCCCCCTCAGGCGTATTACCACCACTGTCTGATCTGGTTTAGACCTGTCACTTATTTGCTCTACCTGGAAGACTGATTGCAGATGTGTGATCCGGCCAACAGAGACAAATGAGGCTAACGTAAATGAAAGTGTATCTCATCTGGATTTTATCCCGATACAAGACATTTGAAGCGACAAATGTGTCAAGAGTCATCCTTGACACGCTACATTCATCTCTCTGTTTTCCTTCTTCCTGAGCTCTGATAATGGATTTGTAAATTGAGAACAGCTTACCTTAAGCTCCGCTGGATTATAACGAAAACAGCATCTTTAACCTTGACATTGCCGTGTGCACAGCTGCTGTTTAATGCTTGAAAGTGAATTTCGATTGTACCTTAAATGTATTTGACACCTGAAGGTCAGCTGCAGACCTTGACTCAAAACATGCCTTTTGACTGAACATGTAAGGAACAGTGTTGTAAGTACCAGGGCTGTACCTGAACCACAGCTGAATACATTTGGCACTCATTGTATGAGTGCTGCTTCCTGTTCAGCTGACACAGATGGTAACACTGAGTGAACCACATTCACATAAACAATATGTAATGAACAAGCTTCGAGTCACAGAAGTTGCTCCCACCATTTTTTATGGTCTTGGAGTGACTCAAATTCTGTAGTCTTAATTGTGGAATGTTATTATTTACTATTAAATCCCCCTATTTAGCATTCATAAGCAGTATGTGTACATTTAATAAGTGTTTACAGCACACTATAATGTAAGCATTTATGAATGTAATTGTCAACAAGTGTAACACCTGGAGGTGGAGGTGGACACAAACACTTCCTGCCCCCTTCCCCTCTCTCTGTGATTTGGCACTGTACAAATGACATTGAATCTAATTGAATTGAATTGAAAGTTGTAATTATATGAAATAGGAGTTATAATTATTAAAGTTTAAATAGTTGAAAAATGCTGGACATCACTGAACACTTAAAATGTCCTTAACTGACTAAACACATGGACTCCAGTAATCAATTTACTGTGCTCTTCTGTCAAATGAACAACACAAATTGAAATTCATTAGCACACTGATAGCATAGCTGCAGCCAAAACATGCAGCCAGGGAATCACGCAATTCCAATAATTGGATGTTTTGTGAGTTTTTCAAACATAAGACCCTGCAGGGGAATACATTAGAAAGGGGAGGGTGCACATGAAAGTCCTTGTAAACATCTCCTTATTTGCATATGCTCCTGTCTAAAGAAGTTAAAACGCGGCCTTGAACATTAACATTATTGCAGCATGGCCACTTTTACTGTGTAACAAGCCCTTGACTGGCTGGCCTCACTACATTAATGTTCCTCTCTTCAGATTCAAGGTTTTTGGCTTAAAGGCAAGAACTCAGTTTTAATAATGAGTTGATCAATACGGGTAAATGAAGAAATGAAATGAAGAACAAAAACACTTGTAAATCTCTGTTTTTGAATAGTAAGTTGTTGATTATGATATTTTTTTTTCCACCTTAATCATTGAATCAAAGCACAAAGGCTGGTTGTCTTACCATAGTTTGGGCAGCAGACCTTGAGCCAGCAGACGCAGGAGAGCACAGTGAGGTTGGTCAGACTGCACAGGCCGAACAGAACACCACAGAAGGCATAAACTGTACAGGTGGTCTTATGAAACAGCCACCTGAGCGGAGAGAGAAACACAAGAAATCTCCTTTGAACCTGGCTTGCAACAGACATGCCAAGATTTCTCTGCAAAATCCTTCTTATGAATTATACAATTCACAACACATTGATGAAACAGGTGGGTTTCCTGGCCTTCCCCTGGGCCACAGAGGACGGCAGCGAGCAATGATTTGACCCAATCATTACACATGTGACAGCTATCAGCTGCACATGCTGGAGAGATCAGAGCAGCGAGCGGGGGAAGGCCACGGGATGAAACAGGAGAGATATGAGAGACAAGGTGCCATGCATTTCAACATGTCAGCAGCCATTCTGACAGCCTTTCTGCATTGAATTTTCTTATACGTGATAGAGATGTTATGCTCCTCTACAGGGCTGTAGTCAGGACTTAAGAAATACTGAGGTTCAGTTTTGGACAATCCACCAGAACAGGGTTGTAAATTTTCCATTCCCTCTCTTTTTTTTTCTGTATCATCAAGAGTGTAGGTCTGGGGTCAAAGGTCAGGGAACACATTGACATCAGAGGGAGAGAAGTGAATGCTGTTGCCTCCATTAATAAACATTTATATCAATAAGAAAGAAATTGCTTATTGTGCTTTCAATACTCATGGTATTAAAAAAAACTAGTTCATCAATCATATTCATTTTCATTGATCTGATTAGAGAATATTTACTTTCCTATAGAGACCACTGTCCTTTGCTGTGCTCTTGATCGATGTTGAGTCAGTAGTTTTTTGATATTAAATGTTATTGTTGTTGTTACTGTAACAGAGGAGGCGGAAGCATTTATTTCAGTCCTGGTGACAGACGGCGACAGATCGCTTCAGCAACCTTCTCACACAAGGCGGGGGCACGCTTTATGAAGCCTGAGAGCAGACAAGTCCACAAATCACTCACCGCTGCTTGTAAAGCTTAAAGCGGCTATAATCTGTATTTTAAGAACAACAGTGTATCACATAACAATGCGAAAACAATGTGACCATGTGAAAATAGTCGCTCATGGCAGTAAACCAGCAGAGGCTCTTCTCGGCTCTGCTGAGCTTTACGGTGAATTTCAGCTCAGTATTTAGCTTTTCTCAGCAGGTGTTTTCAGTGAAAACGCTCTGTACACTACCTGCACAGAGACAAACGTCAGACACAGTAAGCAACGAGCTGCTAAATTGGGTTTTGAAAAATGAAGGTGGCATCTCATCCTATTTCCAGTCATCCTATCCTTTGTGAACATTACACCCTTACATGTAAATAATGTCTATATTTACCTCCGCCAAGGAGGTTATGTTTTTGCCAGTGTTGGATTGTTTGTTTGTTTGTTTTTCTGTTTGTTTGTTTGTTTGCCACATAACTCAAAAAGTTATGGGCAGATTTTGATGAAATTTTCAGGAAATGTCCTTTCTGGGACAAGGAACAAATGATTGATGATATCAATGTGATTCCAATTGCTAAGGGTCTGTTTTTATGGTCCAGGAATCCATTGAAATAGATCAATCAAAGGTAGGACTAATATTTTGGGGTGTAAGTCTCAATAAGCTGGGGGAGCTGTGCTGCTTGGTGGAGTTCTGCGCTCTCCAAGTGCTTTTCTAGTTCTTTAAATTTTATCTGACTGACTGATTTTATCTAAGTGACTCCCCACATTTCCAGTGGAGCAATATAAAATCCTTGGTTTTATTTAAAAACAGACACACTCAGAGTAATACTGAGTCTAAAATGTACTAGACTTAAACCTGCCTATATAATGTGTATGATAATGTAAAATCTTGGGTGTCCTTGATCGGAGCTACAGCCCTGCTTATCTAACCCTTTCCCACCTTTCACAAGAATGCACAGATGACATAGTGATAAGAGGTGAGAGGTCACTCACATGTGAGCATAGGCTGAGGGGATAGCCAGTGGGAACAGGGTTATGGTCATGCTCAGGTCGCTGATGGCCAGGTTAACAACAAAGAACTCTGCTGGCTTCAGGGAGGACTTCTTTCTATAGGCCACAAACAGCAGGATCCCGTTCCCCAGCACCGACAGCACACCTGGGGGGGCAGAGCGGCAGGATATGTCAGGCCTGTTGGATTTCAACATCCACATAAACTTTTGCCAAAACAAAAAAAAATCACTTACCAAAAATGGTGTAGAGAGTTCCCATGATGAAGTCATTGTCTTTCGATATTCTGGACACGAGCAGAAATATTTCGGAGGCATTTCCCATCTAGAACAAAAATCGACGGACAAATAGACATGGGAAAAGAGAGGGAGAGAAAATTCTTTAAACTTTTTCACCTTCAGGCAATTTAAGAAAAAACAAGCAAAACAACTTTTCAACAAATATACACCCACGATCTCCAATACGTGAACACACGAACTGACTTGTGGCTCAGCTAATGTTCCGACGCCCTAAAACCAAGATGCAATAATAAACACAGCTTCACTTCACCAGCCTCGTTTGTTGAGCAGGATATCAAACCAGTTTCACTCTCAGTAACCTTCCTGCGGGTTCACATCTCTATCTTCATGATCCTGAGCTTTACTCCTACAGCTATGCCAGTTAAAACTAGAGAACAACACGGCGCTCCCTCTGTGAGTGTCATTATAACAAACACTAATCTCTCCGCCTCCTTCTCCTTTTGTAATTTGGAGCCTTCACAAGATCTCATCAAAGTGCGGAGAGGAGAAGTGGCTGCTTGTACAAATCCAGTAGCATCATTCATGTCAAAATCAACCTTGACGTGGAAGCCAGGCATTATTTGCATACACAGCACTGCTGATACAGTATTCATTGTGGCCAATGCAAGTTGCTGAGGCAATCTTTTTAGAGGAATTTACGGGTGGACATAAAATGAAAATGTATTCATAGCCTTTCTATTTACTCAATGCCTCGCCTCGACATACAGAATAAAGGGAGCCAACAAAGGGAGGAGACAAGTTAAATCACCTGGGGTTAGGAGTTGAGCTTCTTGTGGATAAATCCATATTACCATAAACTCAGGAGATTATCCTCAAAGAGAACCAGAGGTGAGGAAATTGTTTCACTATGACTCTGTGTGGACTTTCTATTAGAATTCCACTCTTTTCATGTAGCACAGCTTGTAAGTAAAAAATCCAAGTACTTGCTTTTCTTTGCATATGTGCATATAAGCAATTATGCATGCATGTGTCCATGGGTGGATCTTCATGCACCTATTACAGTGGAATCTAGAAGTCAGCTCCAGAAAGTTACTTTGCTTTAATATTTTCAAAAACAACTACTAGTTCAAATAATATCACCAACAGCATTGCATAGTAATATATGCAATTTAATTATTCTCATAAATTGTTGTGTCCACAGTTTGCATTTTCCGCGGCGTGATGTTACAATATGTTTCACCTTTTCCCTTTTCTATTGTTGTCAAAACAATATAACATGAAATAATAAAGTTTTTCTGTATCAAATTGATGCTGATGCTGACTCTGCTTCCCCTTTTCAAACGTTCCTCCAGATGTTCGGTGGAGCTGGGGTCTGGTGACCGTGGAGAGAACAGATGGGACATGATGAAGCTTGATCAAGCCCTCAGCGGAGCTTAAGATGTCACACCAAACAATGGATACACAGATAAGTTCCACAAATGGATGAATGATGCATGTGTTATATACAAACAATACACTGCAGGCGCAAGCACAAGTAGTAATGAAAGGGTCAATATCATAGAGAATGTGAGTAAACAGTGAATAAACCAGAGTGCCGTTAAATGAAATTAACTGTTCAGCATATGCAGGGGCTGTAAATACACTTGAGGGATTTAATAAATACATTTTAAAAAAATCATGAATTTACATATACAGAAGGCAATTACTGCAGGCAGCGTGTGTGTAGAGCGTGTATAGAGCATATAAATTACTTCTCCAGGACTTTCTTCTCCCTAGTCAGTTGCTGCATTGTAAGTTCGTTTAGATATCTAGAATGACACTTTAATGAATTCTGCTGCGATAATTGTGAAGGTGTTGTGAGTTAATGATGTTTTTCAACATTTTGCTGAAGTAAAAATGTAAGAGCATCGTCAGCTAAAATGCACTAAAACTATCAAAAGTAAAAGTAGCCATGCAGAATAGTTAATTATTATTATCACTAACTGAATTATTATTGCATGAACACATTGCATGCATTAATGCATTAACATGTATACAGTTATGCTATAAACTGATTTTTGGTTCACGTGTAAAATCTTATTATGAAAGGTTATTAGGAGCTATCTGTCTGACATAAATTTCGAGCGGAATAAAATGAGAATACTTCCCTCTGAAATACAGCAGAGCCTATAGAAAATAGCATGTAATAATAGAATTTTAAAAAAAAGTTAATGTACTTAGTTACTTTGCCAATAGCTCATATAAACAACCACCTTGAATTATAAAGGTACAGTGTTTTTTTAAAGGATCTTCATTAGCTGAAAACTCAGTAATCAACTCGTCTTCCTGATGGTGTCTGTAACACAGTAATCACTTCAGATGTCTACAACAATTACAAGGTGTCTTGAGAGTCAAACATGAGCAATGCACAAGTTAGTCTTTACATTAGTGTGAATCCCTTCTGTCTTTGCCTCCTTCCCACTCTTCGTTTGCTATAGCATCCAATGTACTCATAAAGCAAATGCTGCACTCCTATTAATGACTTGCATAGGCTGCAAGTTTGTCCAACCTGTTGACCTCGCGTTTCCCATGATAAACTGTGGGATGCTTATGTTTTCTGCCTCTTTTACTCCTCCGGCTTTCCATCTCCCTAGTCCGGTGCCCTTTCAGTATCCCATCAAGCTCCACGAGGACACGTCATATATTTCAAAAATACAATAAAATATTATTTGAAATTTTATTTGAGACTTCTTATTCCCAAAGATTCAAACACAGGAACGATAGCAGTTGTTGAGAAATGACAGAGGAAATGAGTCTTGGTACAATTACAGTGTAGTTGGAATCCAAGGATAGTTTCTTTTGGGTTTTTTATATGTCTTAATGAGTTGAAATGTTTTTATTCACACTTAGCCTCACTATTGGCTAGTCTTTATACTTTCACAAATGATAAAACCACTCACATACAAAAAGCCCTGCAGCAGTAATTTACTGTATCTCCAAGCTGATGATGCTCTATGTTTTCAGAATTCCTCCTATACAAAAACATCTTTATGCTTTTCCTTCTCTTTGATCTCTATCTGACCCGATCATCATGTTATTACATCTGTTTTCGCTTCATGACTAATCTGAGCTTCAGTCACGAGCCTAGTCCAGCACACTACAGGGCTGAGGAAACCATTTTAAATTAATTACTTAAAATTGCATGGTGGTTAAGTCTGAAAACAAGGCTGTTTTTTTCTTTAGCATCACCTTCTGATAACACTGTCAGATTCACGATGTGAAGACTTAAACGAATCGAATCAAAATCAAAAAAAGAATTGATGCAGCAGAACCAGAGATGTTGTCTTTTTTATTCTGCGCCTTCCGTTTCCCACAATGCAACTTGGCTGCCAACAGTTTGTTTAGAGGAGAAAATAACCTCGAGCTACTGAGCAGAGATGAGGAGCAAACCACTTGATCACCTCACTTCTTTCTGATCCACATCCTCAGACTTCATGTTCAAAAATTGAAATCTTGAACCGATGTGTGACATCACTTGAGGCAAGACTTCGCCTTGCTCCCTCTTGACCCACCAGAAGATTCATACAACTTTTTACTACATATTTAGTAGCGCTCCCTAACACATATAAACAGACTTTGATGTGTAAAATCAGCGGAGTTCCCCTTTAATTCCTGAAAAATTGCCACCTGGGTGACGCAGGGATTTCAACCAGCGGTGACATCATGGTGTCAGCCGCGATCTCGCAGAATCTCAGCAAAGCATTGGCCAAAAATAGACTAATGTCTGCACCTTCAGACGATCCTCAGTCTGCCTGACTGTCTGATTATTTACATCACTGCCCTCTTCCCCTTCTACTGTACGCTCTCCTCTCAGCAGTGTCGGGGGTGCGAGGGGCAAGAGTGGATTAACAGCCTGTCTGAGAGGATGAAGCTGAACGAGAGAGAGGGAGGGTAAGAGGGAGAAACCTTCGCTCGCCCCCATCATACTGAGAGGGCGAGAAAAAATGGAAGAGAGAGAAAGTGAAAGTCAGAGAGTGAGTGTCAGCCGATGGGCGGATGCTGGAATTTAGACTAATCATTGTAGAGGACGTCTGTGACAACTTAAGCCTCGCTGTCATACAGATGGAACTCACAGTCAGCACACACACCCACAGTCACATAAAGACACACACATCCAGTAGAAACAGGAGAGAGAGGGAGAAACAGTCGGAAGTGGAGACGAATGAGCAAGGACAAGTGAAGGATGAGAGAAATCCCATAACTGAAACGGCCACGAGGACGGGATTGAAAGCAGGATGATGAAGATTACCCATGAGATGAATGGGACAATTGGACAATATCCTCCCTGCGCTCACTTCTCATTGAATACCCTTGTGGAATGCAAAGTGATTGAGAGAGCGGGACATGACAGAAACTGCATTTTCTCGTGAACATATCATTCCAACCAAACACCTCATTTTCCCTGTTTATGGAGCGTATTGTAGATGACAGAGGCAGAATGGGATAAAATGAGCAAACACATTAATGTTACAGAACTTTAACTCACAAATCGCTGCTCGTGTTACTTTCCTTGCGGCCTTTTATCTTTGATGCTGGAGACCAGGGTTCATGACCTCTTTCTATGTGCAGTTGGATTTTATGCTAAGAAAATATGGTTAAAATCGTAATGTCATGTGCTTGAATCAGGACTTAACTAAGCCCAGAGTTTCCCAAACATAACCATTAAAAAAGGCTAGTTGTATTAGTTGAAAGGGGCAGATACTGTTTTTTTTTTTAGTTTGAACATTTTGTGATTTCAGTGAGAATCTGAAGAAATGTTCAACAAAAATATATAATAAAATTGTTGATAGTCACAAAAACCTTTTTGCTAATGTTAAATTAGTTGTATTTTTATGCATGTTTTTGGAGTCCGGGTTGCATCAGGACCACCGTACTCCATTTTTATAACAGTGTTTTTACTGCCTGGCAAAACAGGTATCGACCAATTGTGTCTGTTTACTGACGAGGCAAATCTCACTTAACCCAGCCAAACATTACATCAAACATCTCATCTCTCTGTCTTAACTCAGGACTGCGCCTGAGTTAAGAGTAAGGACACAGTTTGTCCACACTGCAGAATGTGCTCTAAACTGATCTGTGATAGAACAGGATCAAATGAAACAGTCCATAAAAGCAGAAAACTGTCTTTGACCCATCTGGCAGTTCATTCAAGACCACACTCACCACAGATATTTTATATATTCACACATATTTTGACAGAATCTCATTTATGATTTTTTCCCCTCGCAAAGCATAAGTAAAGACACTGTGTGTGATTAAAGGCTGTAACACCGATCATCTGATTCATTTCCCCAAGGCATCACTCATCCAGATGGCATAGGTCCACCTAGATCCCAAATCGTAATTGATCATTGCATGCTTCTTATTCCTTTCATGAGCACAGACACTATCTCCAGTGTGCAGCAGGCACAGCGTGGTCAGAACCAGATAGCAAATGAGGGAGTGCAGTCAGGAGGAACAATAACTGGCATTATCCATCATAACTTGTGAATTAAGTGGAGGGGAAAAAAACCTCTTTATCTTTATCTGTTCAATAGTTTTATGTTTTCATACTGTTGCAAATCCTTATAATGCATTTTCTACGCACATTTAATTTCATCATCTGGAACCGCTGGGGGTTAAAAAAAGGATGTGGTCTGTTTGGAGTCAGATTGCTGGGAAATGAAGCATGTTATGGCAACACTCACTGTTTGTACACTACTTTTTTTCCAGTGTACAGTATGATGGAAAATGACTTAAAGATGCTTATGTCTATAAGCATCTACTACACATTGAAAATAAAGCTGCAAGTTGACATAATAACAACAACAATATAGAATACAAGCAAATATAAAACTGCTATAAAAATGCCTGTGCATATTTGTGATTATGAGAAATATCTTCTAAAAAATAATTAGTCATTTTTAGTTGTGTAGGAGGCTCAGAGCTGCAGGACATGGACAGCAGCCCTGTTAAGGATGTGTGTTTCAGGAACACCCAGCAGGGCCCGACCAGAGGCCCCTAAGGCTATATGCTCATTAAGACTCACGAATTCAAAACATCACCTGACCCCTAAGGTTTTGAATGCCATCAGTGCAATCTCAAAATCAATTCCAAGGTGTCATAGAGCACGATCGGTGTTATAATCACGAGTGTCAGGTTTTGATAAAGCTCAGCAGCTGCATATTGTGTCAGCTGGAGGTGGGAAATGGTTTTCAGGCTAAGTCGCGAGTGCAGGTGTTGCATTACTCTCAGTGTGATGCAATAACAGCACGGGTTCTCTTCTCAAGGTCGACAAACGATTAAAGACTAGAATTTCGGCTGACGATCCCGAACACGACTGCAAAAATGTTTCTCAGCTGACGAAAGAGAAAAAACTGTAAACACGATCACACACACACACACACACACACACACACTCCAGCATAGATGTGTGAGTTGTTCTGTTTACTCAGAGCTTACTGAGCCATTATGAGTGTAGTTAGACTCATGAATAACGCGTCAAAAAAAATCTACAGTGACCTAAACTGTGCCTAAAGTGAGAGCCAGCCCTCGGGAGGGGCCAACACACATTCACATTACCCTGCAAATCACTCAGGCTGCAGCTTATTTAAAGGTGCAACCGAGCCTGATTTCCTCTCTGTTTTGTATGCTCACTGAACACTGTGACAGGGGAGAGTAGAAATTAGGCAAATTACTATTTTTTTCCACAGTGCTAGAGAGACAAATGAGCAAAAAAAAAAAAGAGAACAGAAACAACCAGCAGGGGATTCGGCTTCACAAGTTGAGCAAGAGTGTGGATTCAATGAAATGATACAGTGGGAGCCAATTATAATAAATAAGCAAGATTATGTAAACAGGACATGAGTGATTATCTCGTTTCCCCCAGATATTACTGATGTGAACGATATGGAAGAATCGCTTTCCCCTTCTCCTAATGTCTTTCTCACCCCTTTATATTAAATTTTTTCCTCTTTGTCGCTCATGTGTCTCTCAGCCTTCTGCCATCAAAACTCATTACTCATCCTTTGCTCCATCAGCCACAATGCTGATGCACGTTTTTTGTGTAGCGTAGAGAAGAGGCGCCGCTCCTCGGGACTCCCTCACAGCAGGACGCACAGGAAGGCATTTCAGTTTACAAAGGTAGCCTGAGTTCACAGCAGACAGACAGGACGTCACCGCAGACTCCAGGACATATAACAAATATAATAACTCAAAGTGAGTCGGAGCTGGTTTCTAACTTGTAACGTTGCCAGTTCGGGTCGGCTGTCGTCCATCCTGCGTTGGCTGCGAGTCAAATTTTAAGGCTCGGTCTAGAACACTTCTGACAACGCCACTTCATCAATAACACGTGTCCATTTTTGATGATGAAGTGGAATATAAACTGCCCCAAATGGCCTCCATTATGGCTCACACCCTTCATTGCTCAACTCCGTTCCCCTTGTCACTTCCTGCGAGTTGCTGCTTTTGAACAGGACGAAAAGAGGAAAAGTGAAAATGCTTTTAGATCCATCCAATCTCTCTTCTCCCCCTTCCACCGACTCATGTTTTCCCTAAGGGCGGTCATTCATCTAGCCCCCCATTTTAATCTCGCTTCTCTTACAAACTTTGCTTTTCTCTCTTTCCGTTTCCTCGTATCATTTTTTTTCTGCCGTGAAAGCAAAGTACACAGTTTTGCCTTTTTTTTTGCAGAGATTCATGTATCACTCAGTCTGTCTGCCTCTAATGGTGGAGCTCAGTAACAGATTTCAGTCTGTCAGACACATATTTACCTTTAAACATATAGTAAGTATTGGACTTGACTGACAGATACTCAATGTTAAAGAATTCAGGGCTTTTTTCAGAACATCTCAAATATGTAACTAATTAAAATCTAATCTTCGAACTCACTCACTCACAATAAAAAAGGCTTTTGATTCTTCTTCTTCTTTTTTTAAGAGATATTTTTATTAACTAGAAAAGCATCCAGAGAGCGCAGGCCCCCGCCAAGCAGCACAGTTCCCCCAGCTTATTGAGACTTACACATCAAAATATTAGTCCTACCTTTGATTTATCTATTTCAATGGATTCCTGGACCATGAAAACAGACCCTTAGCAGTTGGAATCGCATCAATATCATTTTTAGTTTAATAGCTATACCTGAAAATCCACATTTCCGTGATGGCGGTTTTCCAGATCACCTTCAAAATTTAATTATTTGTTCCTTGTCCCAGAAAGGACATTTCCTGAAAATTTCATCAAAACCTGCCCATTACTTTTTGAGTTATGTTGCAAACAAACAAACAAACAAACCAACGCCGGCAAAAACATAATAAAACCATAGCCGTAACCGTAATAAAACCTTTCTTTTTCCAGAAACACTGACTATTAGACCAAATCCCTAAATGGCCTCAAATTGTTCCTCTTCAAAACTCTCTATTTTCTAATGATCTATTTAATGCTTTAATTTGAAATACTCTGCTGATAAACGACACTGAAACATATTCTCACTTGAGTCATTCCAGTTTATCTGCTTTATTTGCTAATATTCTGCTTTGTTTAATGGCATTTTTGCTTTATTTCATTTCCTGTGTTGCCTCTTGAAAAACATAAAAAGGAGCATTTTCATTTTCTCTTAATGTTATTCTTGTTTCTGCCGTACAGTATTCAACATGCAGAATTAGTTGCTATGGGAAAGAAGTAAGACGTCCCTATAGATACGCAGTGATAGACATTCAGTAATTCTGAGCATAAAGCAGCATTTTGCAGGGTCGGTGCATATTCAACAGAAAAGCCCAGAAAGGAAGCCTATCAACATTTCTCTTGAATCGCTTAAGCTCAGATGAATCCTGGAAGATAACCTGACAATCATCTTTTCCCTTAGACGTTTTACAATTGCTGACACGCTTTCTATATTTCACCTCAACCACGGAGGCTTCCTGTCAGTCTCATGAATACCAATGTAGCGAAATCACGCTTTGCCATGAAGGCTGAACAGGTAGAAAAAATTACAAGTCAAAATGGGCCTTAAATTATTGAAGACAGGAGAACGGGCAGGGTGTCACTGAGGTTCGCTCTCAGTCGACATGAAGGAAGATGGAGATGATAGTGATTATATAACAGTGCTGTTTGTGACTCCGGGGCCATGAAACATGGGCCAAAGCTATTTTCTTGAGGTGCTTTCTTCTTGAGTCTAACATTAATATGCTACAACATGTCTCTCAAAAATCTCATCTTTGTCTTTTATTTTGTGGCATGAGAAGCGTCCCTTGGCATATACAGTGACACTCACCGCCCAGAGGTGCATTTCGTGCATTGCATGCCACCAAAGACATCATATCTGACTGTTTGTGACTTTCCCTTCCCTCCAGCCAGATGGAAGGTTGTTGTGCTCTCTTCCTCCATTTATCCCTCCTCCGACCAATCCGTCTTCCACTCATGCATACATTGAGCAAATATCTCCACTTTAATCCAAACATTTACCTGAGTTTATGCAAATTAGATGAAAGAGACCAATTTCACCTTGCAGAAATATGGTCAGAAAACCCTCTCATGGATTTTACAGCTGCACTTTTGCCGACGTCCTTGCACCATTTGTCAATGTACGGTGGCACAAAGCCAAACCTAAATGGTTGTTTGGGCTTCACTGTTTTACATCCTTTAATCCTTTACTTGCCAGAATTAAATTACATAAGGAAATGGCCCCATACATACATGTATATGCATCAGCAAAGCCAGCAAAGAGCAGCTGTCAGTGCGGCGATAATAGCTGAACACGGTTGGCGTGGAAGGATTAAAATGCGACACTTGTGAAACCACCACCATGAGGTTGGTGATCATTTAGAGAGGAAAAGAGACAGCGAGAAAAGGAAGACAATAAGGCTAAGACAGCTTGTCTGTGCTCATGTTCCTGGCATGTGGCTGACGGTCGCTCAGCCAGGGCTCTTATTCTCTCAGCTGGCACGCTGAGACCTCAGTGAAAACAAAGCTTTCGGGACTGACGGTATATAAACATTGAATGTCGCAGCAAGCTGGGGCAAAATTAGACTTCAAGTTCAGTAGTTGGAGGAGAGCAAGCCAAGTTTGGGCCACAGGTATGGGACCTGACTCAGACACATGCTCACACTGTTGGACAGGAATAATAGCAATGTTATAAAAGAGCGAGTCGTCAACCCCTGAGGAAGCATATAATCACTGTATCAGTCATCTTCCATTCACATTTTGGGATGAAAAGAACAAGTTGTTACTCATCAAAGGCCTGTCCCGTTACTAATCAGACATGTGAACATGACTCTGGATGGCTTGTCATGATTTCACTTAACTGAATATTGGAAGGATATTTATGCTTGTTTCCTCCTATATTAACCTCGATACTTTCATATTGCACTAATGTGATTAAATAGATTCATGATTTACAATGCATTTGTATGTTGTATACATAAATTTTCTTCTTTCTTTCTCAAAGGTACCTTCAGGTTTCTTTGCGCCCTCCATCTGTTGTACGCTGCTGGTAAATTAGCGCGGGTAACATGATTAGATTTCACACTATGCTCCTTAACATGGATGGAACACTTATGTAATACATATTGAAAGCATATTAAATGCATCAAGTGTAAATCGTAAATCTTCTGTAGATTATCCAGATCCACATGGGACCAGGGGAGAGGGACATCCTTGTCAGGGTGGGATTAATAGCTTGTTTCAAATAATCAAGCTCCATCGTCCGTCATATAAGACAAAGGCATGTGACTCCTCAGTAACCTGGTCACATGATCCAGTGGCTTGTTTTGTCGGATCCAAAACCCAGAGATATTCATTTTGTAATGGTTAAGAGAAGAAAAAAGATTATTGCAAATCTTAACATTTGCATAACTGGCACTAATGAGTGGCATTAATTGATTGACGAGCTTGTTCATGTTCTGTGATTCAAGTAATCGATTACAGTAACTGATTGAATTTTTCAGCTTTTCTTTTTTTTTATTTCGCCACATCTGTGTTTGACTTTATCTGAATGAACATATACAGTTGTAGAGTTGGTTGTATCATTAGCTAGTTGGATTGTTTTCATAATGTTTGTGCATAGTCTTTCCCTTTACTTACGTTTACAAAGCTTTATTCTTTTTTGGCTTACTTATATCACTCACATTTCCAGTTCTTATTCCTATGTGTTTTTCCTATAATACGTATCATTACAGTAAGTAGAGGGCTGCAGCTGCATTTCATTATGCAATCCCGTATTGTATAATGACAACTTGACCTTTTCTGTTCGTGTGTGTGTGTGTGTGTGTGTGTGTGTGTGTGTGTGTGTGTGTGTGTGTGTGTGTGTGTGTGTGTGTGTTTATAGTGCTCAAACAGTGTTATGGCCACTTCATAAAATTGAAAGTCACCATTTGAATAATAATCTAGCAGACACACACACAAGCACACACACACACGCATGCACACACACACACACACACACACACACACATGCACACACACACACGCACACACACACACACACTGATTAACCAGACACTGAAACTGTATTAAAAGTGATGAGATGAAAGATGAAATAGGAGCGATGCGTTAAGGTGGAACAAGAGACTTAAAAATGTCATGTCATTCAAAACAAGTGTCCCCTAGTGTTGGCAGTCTCTTTAAGGGCTTGGATGACCTTCACAAGCATAACAGAACAATGATCCCTCGCTCGGCTGACATTGTAACTCTTCATCTCTTTGTGTCAAACTTACTCATACAGTCACGATCTTTTCTCTTTCAATTTCTCTAAGAGCCAAGTATGCTAACATTAGAATTCGTTTTCAAAAAGTCATACCCTTTAACTGTTAAAAGGCGACAAATATTTTCATCAAACGGTAGAAATCTGAAATATATAATCACACTCTATCTTTTAATTTAATTTCCTAGTGCTTGCAGCTATTCAGTATCTAATCATGCCCACTGTTAGCACAACATTCGCTTCACATTCCGAGATGACGTTCACTGCCACTGCCATACAAATTACAAGTGTTTTTTTTTCACTGAATTACATCAATGAATTAATTAAATCTTGTGATCAATCTTGTTTAAAATTGAAACAGCTCATCCCTGAAAGATGCATGCTTTGATGTTTTCATGCATGTGTAATGGAGCAGATATGAAAAATTAAAATAATTAAAATAATAAAAACAGTCAGCGCCTGTGGCATGGCTCCAGGGTCAAGGTTTTTCTGTTGGTCAGTCCAATATGTAAATAATAAACTATTGATGGATTGTTATGAAAATTTGTGATATTCCTCTAGTGACTAGAGGAATATCACAAATTTTCATAATTTTCATTCTGCATTATACGTGTCCCTTTACCTTAAATATTAAGAGAAGTATTAATTAAGGATGAGTTAATGGTGTTTCCTAAAGGGGGCACTGTCAAACCTGGCAACGCAGCCCGCTTACGGCATTGTTTTACGTCGTCACACTTGACCGCAGTGCAAGCTTGCTAGGCTACATTAGCTCCGCTAGGCTACATTAGCTCCGCTAGCCGGCACAAAATGGATCGATTTTTAATGAAAATGGGGCAAAAACCAGACGGACAGACACACAGTGTCGTAACGAATAGTGAGGAAAACAGTCTGAGGAAGCAGCTAACGAAAGTCAACATGAGGACGACGGAGAGAGGACGAGCAGGCAAACGTCAGGTGTTCCCGGTAAAAAACGAAAGGTACGAAGCGTACAAGATGAGCACAGGACATTTCAAGAGAGGTGGACAGAGGAATTTTTATTTGTTCTTTGCCCTGGTAATTATGCTGCTGTGTGGAGGGTGAAATAATTGAGCTGCAAACAAATACCAAAGTTGAACTCAGAACAGGTGTTGGCTACTTCCGGAGTTTGGTTTCTGAAGCAGACTTTCCCAATTTGAAACCACTTGCACAGACAGTGATGTCTTTCTTCATGAGCACATACACCTGTGAGTCAACATTTTCAACCATGAACACTATCAAGAGGACACAGGGAAACAGACTGACCCATGCTGATCTTGAATGCCTCACTGTGATTGCAACAACAAACTACAACATAAAGAAAGTCAAGGACAGGCATGCCTGCTTCTGCTCATCCCAGTATTAAGGTAAATATAGTGTTAATTGAAAATGTATTGGCTGTGTTGTTGCTTTTTTGTGGGATGTCCAATTTATACGTAGAAATGCACATTTGTAAAAGTGACTTGATATGTTGTTGTAAAAGTGGCTCTCCCCTTGATTTTGCTCTGCCAATGTGGCTCTTGTGAAAAAAATAGTGAGGATCACTGCTATAGTGTCACATTGAGGTTGACATTTGTGGTTAAGACTGTTGGACCATTGGATTGTTGTGAACTTGGTGCAGATATTCATGTTCTCCCTGTGGATGAATCATAACCTTTGGCTTCTATCATTAGGTTTTTTTGTCCATTACTGTAGTTTATGGCCAAATATATGCATTCATCTTTCTTCAAAGGCCACTTGTTGACAGCCGTTTGTAGCTTCGAGCGAGGTGGATAGTTTACATGCTGCATGTCAGAGTGTCTTCATTTGGGAGGGTTGGTCACATGAAATTATGGGATTGCTAATATGACCAATGTTGCCTGATGCAGGTTTGAGGCAGGTTGTGACTTGTGGCCATCTGAGTTTCCTTACATTAGCGAACATATATGTGTGATCCTCTTTTGCGTCTCTTCTATTTTGTCTTCATTCTTACCTGACACTGCTTCTTTATTCTGATTGATTGAAATTCTCCTGTCAGGCTTTGCGACAAACAAAGATGCGTTTTTTCATATGCATGTTTATGTATTGTCTTCTGGTGGCAGTGAAATTATGGGCTGTCAAGTTGTTTTTGAAATGTTCTGTACATATGAAAGACCTGTCCTGTGTTTTATGTGGCATCACGTTAACTGTCCAATCCTGTGCTCCCTTTTAGCGCCTCCATTGTGATCGCAACAAAAAATGCATGTGGTACAACGTGCACTGAGCGGCTTCCCTTCTTTTTCTCTTCATGTTTTATACTTTTACTGTGGAACTCATTTACACTTTTGGAAGATTTTCAGCTAAGATAAGAACATGAGTGGGCACTTACTTTCAATAGGCTTCAACAGGTCACATCTTGTTTGATCAATTTTAGATAATTTAAATAAAAAAAGCTGCAGTTTGAGCTAATCTTAATTACGTAGAGGAGGTGATTGAAAGGATGACACATCAGTTTGGGTGAACTCCAAAGCTCTTTTCCTTGCTCTCATTTGAAGCTTGTATGTGAGGGATGAAACCTTGCAGTTCCAAACACTGCAGGAAAGAAACGCTGATAGCTCAGATCTAGTGACACGATCCCTCCTGCCGGCTCAAAGCATCAACTCTATTACGCACACTTTTCTCCTCGGTTGCTTCCAAAACTATAATTTCCACAGACACAACACGGTGTTACCCCTGTAGGTGTCTCTTTATGTTCTCGGTGAACAAAGCAGAGTCGTCCAGTTGAATCCAGGCAAACTGTTACAAGTGTACCAAACAGCACAAAAAAACCCATGTGTGTTTTGTGTGTGTGTGTTGGTGTGTATGTTGGTGGTGTGGGGCTCATGAAGATAGATGAAGGTAGACAGGGCAGCATGAACAAAAAAACTATTTTCCTTCTGCAGCACTCGGGGCCATTTGAATACTTTTGAGGTCATCTGTTGAGTGGAACTGACGTCACTTGAAACATTGGCTGTTCAACTTTTTTTTTTTTTTTTTTCCCTTTTCGACACAGTTTTCCTCACTGACCCGAAACAGTCTGCAGTCAGCACTGTAATATTATGCATGTGAAGAAATTAAAAATGGCAACACAAATGGTAATTAAAATTCCAATTGCTGATGAAATATCTCTGACATTGACTTGACTGTCTGCAGCCTCGTTCTGTGTTTCAAGGCTTTTAACTTAAAAATGAGAACGTAACAGAAAGTTAATTAACCACAAAGAATAAAACACATCTGAGGCACCTTTTGAACCGAAGAGGATCATTGAGCTCCAGACGTGTGAAGAACTATAATACATTTTCTCCATGAAGGAATGCTCTATTCAAACATACAAGGTTACACTGTTTTCAGTAATTATCATGATCATACTCTGCCATGTTCAATGTGATTTATCTAGTTAATCTAGCTCTATGTGCTGTATGCGTGTCGGAGTGTTGCGTGTGTCTGAGCTTTGCAGGTTTCGATTTAGAGTTGGCGGATTTGGTGCAGGTGTTTTGTGATTCAGGGTTTCAGTTTTCCACCGTGAAACTGTTGCGTGCAAGGAAAACAAGCTGTGGCATTTGGAGCCGAGAGAAGACTGAGTCTCAGGTGATGTTTTATTCAGAGCCGTAGAACTAGAGTGGGGAAAGAGAGAGCGGCAGCACACACACACAAAAAAAATGGGGATGACAGAGGGACTCAAGGTGTGATTCTAACCATCAGTGATAGTCCAGTTTTCTGGCCTGTGTATGTGTCTATGCCTGTCACCTGCCGCCAGCACACACAACAGATTCTGTCAGATTCTGTCTGGTCACTTCAAAGGTTCATGACTTGATTTACTGTTGAATCTACCGGAGGATGATTCTTAGGGATGGGCCCTGTTAGCTCCGTTTATGATTGTTAAGCTCTGATGCTAATCAATTTTGTATCAACTTTTAATCTTAATATGCAATTCCTTAGCAAAAGGCATGGAAAACACATATGTAACGG
Organism: Centropyge bicolor; assembly: GCA_037975185.1. Taxonomy (NCBI): domain Eukaryota; kingdom Metazoa; phylum Chordata; class Actinopteri; family Pomacanthidae; genus Centropyge; species Centropyge bicolor. Next base: position 2,527,472 of record JBBMOC010000056.1, on the reverse strand, counting down.
CTGTGTATCTGTATTTTATGCTTTCCATTGCTAAAATGACATCACCAGTGGCAGATTAGATCAGCTGCAGTTAATTAACTGTAAACACAGAACAGCCAAAATGAAAAGATTGCTTAATCTATTCTTGGCAGCTGTGTTTATGAGTGGACTGACACGTCTTATCATCTTAAAGTTTTACCTTAATCTGATCAATTTAGTTCCGAATCAGGACCTTCAGCATTTGTTTGTTGTTTGTGAAGTACAGTCTGTCAAAGTTTCATTTATTATGCTATTATGAAGACTATGCTGCTATTTTCAGGTTGCGGGTCCAGGCTGTGAACATTAATTAGACTTCCACTAAAAAGCGTAGTGTTTCTGCTTTTTCAGCCAACAAACCTTTAGTTACTTGCAACTATTGAAAAAACCTAATAAGGGATTCAAAAGGATTTGGATGTGATCATCTACACTGGATTTGAATTTGATAAAATGTTCTCAAATCCCATAATGATTCATTTCTAGCGCGAAATGGTAGAACGTGACAAACCATAAAAAACACATGCATGGCCACCTCACCCCACCCCACGCTACAAGACCTTCAGGCTACTGAAGTCACAGCCTCTGGAGCCACTTATGAGACTTCCAAAGGAAAATCCATTTTAACACATTTGTATGCCAAAGCACTCATGAGTTCTGCCAGTGAGGATTGAGTGCAGCATTTCTTGTTTTCAAATCACACTCCAACATTTGTCTACTGAAAATGCACCATATATCATCAAGCAGAACACTTCAGAAAAGGCCAGCTTTCAGATTATATTTGTAAAAAGAAGTGAGATAGAGAGCGTGCCCAACACACACGTCTTACAGTCAAAGCATGTGACCTGTGAGTTAGTAAAATGACAAGTTCTGAGCTAGCCTTCGTATTAGAACGAGCTGTCAGTCACTCAGAAGCTGTGCTTTGTGTTACAGAGGAGACAAGTCCCAGGAGGCACGCTGAGAGGACTATTACTCAGTCCCTGCTGATGCCACTCTCACCCATTCAATCACACTTAGCTCTCAAGGTTGTTTGTCTTTGGAGCCACATATGCTACCACTGATCAAGGACCTAACCTTACTCCTCCAGAGCTTTTGCTCCTGTTAATCACATTTTCTGTCTCCCCTTCTGCTTTCCAGTGCCAAGTAAATAGCAAAATACAGAAAGTACAATAACGGCCTACATACAAAGAAACTCATATGAGGAGGCTTGAGGAGTGCATTTTCAGAATGGCTCTTCTTGTGTCTTTGTGAGCGAACATAAAGTCCACATATTCTAAAGCAGAGTCAAGTGCTCCGTCGCCTTCGCACTGAGGATTAGCAGCAGCTCTTTACTTTCGTTTTTCTGCTGACCTTCTCAACAAAAGCTGCTTGTAAACGAGTCAAATGGTAGAAAAAAAAAAAGCTTTGGAGTTTTCACTCACATGACCATGTAAACAAGATCCACTCACCCTGTGCAACTCACCAATAGGACACAACTTGTGGTTAACCATTGCATATGATTTCCTCAATGTGGCTGACTGTGGCATTTGCTTTTTATAAGGAATGAACATGCCAGCAAACCGCTAACCTTTGAAAGAGCATCATTATTATCATTGCCACTTCAAGCGAGGCCAGGGGTCTTGTCATCTGATGATCGGAATCAAACAATTCAGGTCTTCAACCCTCATCGAGACCGCAGTGAATTAAATATTTAGTCTGCAGCTTTGCACAAGAATGTCATCGAGAGGGGATGAAGAGCAATAGACAGTGGAGGTTTTGTTCCTCTTTCCACTGTGAACTGCTGAACTCGCTACTGCTTCAGAGAAAACAAACACATATGTATATGTGTGTGTATATATACGCGCATATACATATAAACACATATAAATCCAATACTATTGAAATTAGCATGACACAAACATTGACATGAGGCTTGTAATGCCATTAGTAAAAGTGTAAACAGTTACATTATACCTTAAGTATAACACTTGGACGGAGCAGGTAGCTCCATAGTTCATTGATTAAAGGACTAGTTCGTCAAGTTGTCATTTTATGGAGGCTTATGTGCAGGACTCTCTCTACGTTTCGGCCAGGAACTAGACTGGCACATAACCCCCCCCCCATAACTGCAAGTTATTGGACGAATGTAACAAATGAAATATTGTGTGTTAATTCGTGCGGTTTAGAGTTGCTTGGGTGCAGAGCCAACCAAAGAGAGAGAGTGTTGTCAATGTTCAGATTTTATATACAAATTGTTGAACTATTCCTTCATACATTCAAACCTGTCTCCTAAATTCATAATTAAAATAAAAATAATAATCACAGATATCTTAATGAGGAAACATTCTTAATGTGTAAAGACGCAGTATTTCATATCAAACCTATGAGCAAATCAGTCACTGAAAACATATTTCAGCTGTTTAGCCTATGAATATTTTTATGTTTAGGGAGCCCAATGCATTTCATTAAGGTTAGAGTTAAGTTAATATTGTTTATGTTTGTTTACTTTGTCAATTTTTAACCACAACATTTCCCTAACCCGCTTTTATAGAGGACATTTAATGTAACATAAGTCCTAGTTAAGTGTGTTATACTGCCTTGTCAACTTACGCAGGCAAAAAGATCTTCTTGATACTGATGCTGCACATGGAAAATTGTGCAATGTTCAATATGATACTGAAATACCTTATTGCTACAACAAGATGAAAGCTGGATGAAACAGAGAGACATACATAATCGAGAAATATCATCCATCCCCACTCAGCTCATTGCTTTGGTTTGCCAGTCCAATGAAATAAAAATACCAGTTTTTAATCATGGTTGTGCACAAACAAATATGCTAATTTTACTTACTAATTTACGAAATAAGAATGATGAAAGTCGTTGTTTTTGCAGGCGCTGGCACTTTTTTCCCAATTATTTAATTTACTGCAATCCCACTGAGTTCAAAGGATTTCAGTCCAACAATGCAATTATGCTTAATGGATAATTGGTGTTCAGATGTTATAATCATAAGAAGACGATGGAAAAAAAAAAGCAGACTGGGTTTGATTGTGTTAGGTGAAGCAGTTGTAGCTTATTTCATTTGGACTGAAATTACCTGTGTATATTAAATCAGAGATGATAATTAACAAGGCATCTCCAGCCGTGCTCGTGGCTCTGTGATGCTGTACATGGGCACAGCGGTGCTTTTGGCTAAGCATGCTCACAATGACAATGTACATATTGTGGTTCTTTGTCGAGACAATGTTAAACATGTTCGCCATCTGAATTCACATTTGCTAATTAGCAGTAGCCGAGGCTGATGGGAGCGCCATTAGTTTTGCAGATAGTTGATCAGAGTGTTGACCTGATGGTGACCAAAGTTATTAGGATGCGTCATCTCAGTCGTGCATATCTGCATCTGAGGTTGTAAATCAAGTGGTTCTTGTAGTCGTACATGTAGCATGCAAATCATCAGCAACCATAAAATTGCCAATCTGTGTATTAGATGATGAAACCACTCAGGGATGAATAAATCAATATCTTATTTTCAATATTTCACTGGATAAGTCATCGGATCAACAAAGGCAGTAGGATTCATAACTTTGAGTACCGCCTGACTTTCATAGCAACCCTTCCAGATGGTGGCACTAGAAGAGTCATGGGATCATCAGAGTTGGAGGGATTCATCCTCTGGGAACCATGAGTGTTTGTACAAAGTTGCATTGCAATCCATCAGTTGTCAAGATTTTTCAGTTTGGATCTACTGACATGTTGTAGCTGACATTGAGTGCTTTAAAATGCAGTTCAACAACACACTGGTCTTGATGTGAAAGTTGAAATGGAAGCCATAAGTCATATTTTGAAAAATCTGTAACTGAACAGATGGACACAGAAGAAGCTCCATGAAGAATTAAACTATACACTTTTAAGAAACTTTAAAAGGTTGACATGGGGAGCTTTGCCATTAAACTAAGCTTTTATTTCATCTATTGATTTTGGCATAAAGACCGTATAAGAAAATCAGCATGTCCATTGCAAAGCCCATCACTTTTTCTTTTCACTCCTCAGATTTTTGTCCTTGATGCTGGACATTTCTATAAAAGCCCCAAGCTCTATAATATGTACAAAATAATGAGTAATAGACCCGCATGAGCCTTTTTTCCCCATTCAATCCAGGCGTAGGATTTGTTTTGAGTGAACTAATGAGCTCGAGTGTTCCATCTTCTGGATCATAAGACAAGCTAATTCTAATTAATCTCTCAGGAAAAGGAACTGACATTTGTGTTGGCCGACTGTTTTAATGAGCATCGCAGTTGCTGTAGTGAGGACGCGGTCAAGAACTGTGTTGGTGGTGAGCTGTGAATCACTCACATCTGACCCCTGTGACTTTTCATGCAAGAGCTGATTTCAGGTCTGGAGTAAAGAGTCTGTCAAACTGTAGGCTGTGGCGTCACATGGTGCGAAAGCTGAATTCTTTTTCTATGAGAAGAAGATGTGGCAAGAGCACTGAAGCATGCTGCATGTGCAGGATTTTATGATACAATATTATTGCTTGTGTGTAATTGAAGGCTTGGTGGGAGAGGGCAAAGGTCCAACATTTTGATAAAGAATTACAAGAACCCGGTAGTATAATCATTACTATTGTATTACTATTACTGCTTGTATTATGTATTTATCCAATGCTGATACAGCTGCAAGATGATGGACAAGATGCTTTTTATGCTGAGCAAGTAAAACAATCAAAAGACATACATCATCAAAAAATATGACTTGTCCAATAATTTTCTTGAATATTAAATACATTACAAGAACACTGGCACGGGACAAAAACTATGTATGAAAATGGCTTTATAGTCATTTTAATCTGAAGTAAAATGGTGTATTGTCTAAGCTTTCAAGCTCCTAACATTGACTCAGGTGTGGCCAGTACATGGTTCTGCCTGTATGTAATATCTGCATATGGAGGCAAAACCTGTAGGGCAAAGATTTTGGGATCAGAAGCATTGTGGTTGATGTTTGCAGTTTGTTACAAACTATTGACCAATCACTTTCGAGCAGACTTTGTCAGCATACAGTTTGTGTGGTGGAGATCAACAGAGGGACAACAGACTGACCAGGCGCCATCTTGGAACCCATCGCTTATCGTTTTTCAGTTATTTATCCGCTTTCAAATGTAGATATCTCTTCATAAAAATTAGTCAGCACTTAACTTCATTCTCATGTCTCAAGTTGCTATTCAGACTATAAACAATGACTGACACACAGAAGAGGAAGTCTGGGCCCGGATATCTGTTATCCATCAACGGTCTATCTGCTGGCTGCCCCGGAAGCCCTGAAACATTGGCTGAATCGCTGTCAGATGACGGCTGATGGGTTCCATGATTGGTTAAGAGTAAAATTAAACAGGACAGTTGCATCATCCTTGCATTGAGAAGTAAAACAATTGTTTGCAATGTTAAGTCATAACCCCATTTCTCTGTGGAAAGCTTACTGTGAAGAATCTAGATCTAATGGTTCATCACATCTGCACAGTGAGAAAGATGAAAGACAAATGATCGCATCATGCTCCTGATTATTATTATTTTTTAATTTCACAAGGGGCTACACCTCATTTGTTTACGATGCCTGTTGGATGGGCCCCAGTGATGGACTGTGAGCAGAAGAGCATGTGCATGCTAAAAGCCTCCAGGAGAGATGCCACAAAGTGCTGGCAAGATGCCAACGCTCACTCACTTGACCACTAATTCAATTCACATCCAACCAGAATGAAGGTGAAACAACTCTGACAAAAAACCCACTCCTAATTTCAGTCTTCTGTTTTCTAGCATGCAGCAGCTGTCTGTAGCTGAAGGCCGATCCAGATGTGGAGAAAAGGCCTTTTCTCAACAAGGTGTCAATCACCCTGCATGTCAGGCTGCATTTAAGATATCAGCCTGAGAGTTCCACATCGAAGGATGTTGGCTGTTCCGTGCTGGTACTGGTTGAGAATGAGGCTGATGGACTGATCGATCCTGGGTTAGCTCTTAAACTGAGAGCAGGTACTGAAGTGATTGTTAAAGGTGGAAGGAGCAGATTAGAAAATAGAGTATAGAGAATGGCAATGCAGCAAAAAATCCCCCATTCATTTCAATGAGACCAATGTGTTGAATATGTTGTAGCATGTGATTTGTATCTTGACTTGACATGAGGCATCCAGGGGTAGAGAAAAAACATTGCTACCATGGTAGTATTTACAATCCTACAATACCTTAAAGAAGTTGCCATGCAGTTCTGCTACCTGACCACAAACCAGCAAAGTATCGGTTTCCAGGTTTGTGCAGCTTCAGATCTGTAACTTTTTGATTGGTTAAGCCAAATGAAGCATCCCCCCCCCTCCTCCACTTGCATCTAGACAGACTAAACTTAGCTTTAGCACAACAGTGCTGGTCCAGTCTCTGAGGAATAATCACATTAGGATACTGTTTTTCCATCCAGCCTATAATTGTCTCATGCAGCCCAGATACCAGACACTGGTCACTGGATCACAGCAAAACAGGTTAGCTTCACCATCATCACTAGTTTTGGACTAAAACAATACTTTTCATGTAAGTGCTGTCGGAGTGTCATGGTAAATAAAGTTTTTATTTCCTATTGAGGGCGAGTTTCAAAGGATTTCCACTTCAGGAGAGTGTGTGGGATTTTTTCATGAAAGCAACACCAATAACAGAGGATGCAATAACAGATATTAGTATGAAACTTGACCAATTCATGCGAGCAGCTCTGTGAGGCTGCACTGAGGCATAGTGGTGCTAATGGCTAATGTCAGGAGTGAGTAGGATTCATCCTTTAAGGACCATGAAGTTCTCTACAAAATTTAATGTCAAATGATTTTGTCGCCGTTGAGATATTTCGCTTTGGACCACAGTGATAGTGAATGCCTATGCGCGATGCAATATGCACATGAACAGTAGGGGCAGTATGGTGATGGTAGCAGATGTCTGTTGCTAGAAAGCATCAATTTCTTGCATTGCCAGAATGAGAGTAAGCTAGTCGCCACTGGCATTGTCATTGTTGAACTTGTGTAACCGGCTTGAGTGCTGCCTTGTTTGCCTCCAGCTAATCCAAAAGTTCTATACAGTCTAAGCCACCTGGTGGGCTGCCGAGTAGTATCCTCCTGTAACACGTGCAGTACACTGGCAAGTATGTGCAAACGCATGGTTAAAAGCAAGTATATCTCTGGCCGAAGGCATCTACACCAAGGGGCCCATCATTTCATAATCTGTTCAGTGCCATAGGGTTTTTTTCTACATAAGATCCTTCAGGTTCAGTTCAAACTTGAAACTCAGCAAAACTGAAAGTGCGAACTTTTTGCATGACTAGTTTCTCTCCCCACCTTCCGCCTTTACTTCATGAAACAGTTTTTCTCTCCAAATGTAAATGAGTACTATCTGAGTACTACCAATTCAGAGAAAGAAACCCAGTTATTCAATACATAATCCCTCACAGCCTGCTCTGCTTCACAACACGACACCCTAAAAGTAAAACTTTGTGCTGCACTTCCATCTGTTGCTTATGCAATTATGTTCTGTAACTAAATCTGTCTGCGTTCTTATCTGGGCTATCTCAATCTGTCTTTGTCACTCAGTGACTTTGTGACACTCAGCAGGCAATTTTGTGAAGGGCACTCCGCCCCTTGTCTCTATTTTGTTTATTGCGCTTCCGAGCTCTCTCTGCACCTCTTCACTGCTCCATTCATCATGTGCATCTAATCAACAGAGGCCTCCTACACCTGCCCTGCAACTCTCACCTCCACCTTCTCCTGCCTTTTTTTATCAGTAGTAGCCACATTGTTGTTTTGCATAAACTTTACATATTTTAATCTTTACTTGGCCCCTTTAGTTGCCCTATAAATTAACTGAAATTGAATTGATAAATTCTGTTGCCCTGTACCTCTTTATGTGCTCACTGCAATAACAACAAAAACCTACAACAATATAAAGGGGAAAAAAATTAATTTGATATATTCATCTAAATGCCAAACAAGACTAAGAGCCTCCAGTCATCCTAGTGGCTCTGTACAACTATAGACACAGAAGTGCTTCGAGCTAAATGCTGATATCTCTATGTAACACGCTCACAATGACAATGCCAACACTCTGCAGCTCGGCAGTGTTCACCATATTAGTTTAGCCTGCCAGTTTGCTAACGTCTGTTAATTGCTACTAGACATAAAGTACAGCTGATGGAAACGTCATTAGTTTTGCAGGTATTTAGTCATGAAGCAAAATAATGGACAAAATGAAATTGATGGCAGAGTGAGAGAGAGACATGAATGTTTGCCAATTCAATTGAAATCCATCCAATAGTTTTTATGCTCAATACCACATGGTGTCTGTAAAAAAATGTCAATCCAAGAGTGTCATCGCCATCAGTAGGTATATTGGCTACAATATTGTTATGTTGTAGAGCGGAAATGAAAGAGGCCCAGGCTGACTGATATTTTGAGATTTCATAAACAAATATTTTTCCAAGCAGCACAGTGCTAATGAGCACTGAACCATCTGGCCACAGATATCTTGACAAATATTCACAAGTGGGGTCAAAGGCAAAGAGACTGCATAAACAACCACTCTCTCTAATAATACTGCGTTTATTTTGGCATAGCCTTGGAACACATTTATGCTCTCCGCCTTTCCTGTTGTAATTTTGGGAGCTGTGAGCAAAGAACCACAGATTTCAAACTTCTCTGGGCAGGTTTAAGTGCAAAGTTCTCCAATTTATAGACTGCTGAAAGCTTTCATAGTTTGACATTTACTGCATTTTCCCACGCATTATAATTCACTTCTGTTGACCTCAGAACTGACCTGTCGAGAATTTGCCATAAAATTTTCTTAATAATGTATGACCTGACCACACTGCGGGCACCAGGAGCACCTGTGTCTCACTCCTACAGTGTGCCATTTAGGCTCTTAACTACTATGCTTTCATTAAACATGAACGCCTCTTCCCCTGCACTTTCTCTATCGTTGCATTCTCCTGCCAGAAATACATCCTTCCCTTCTTTTCCCAATTCAAAATGCAGTTCATGTGCATCCTTGTGTCAACCTCAAACCTGACACAATGGCATAAACGTCGGTGTGTTGAGGGCTGGGCGCTTAGGATCTGTGTCAGACAGACTGGAGCGGCAGAGACCAGAGAGGGAGGCTGTGATGTAATCTTTTTAACAGACAAAGAAAGTCGTGTAAGAGATGAGGAGAAGAGACAGGGAGAGATGTGGCCTTTTCCGCTTCAAACTAAAATCCACAGAGACCCTTAAATGAGGCATTTCGAAGTTAATGAGATCGGAGGGCTTGTGTGCATAATACATGGTGTGGGAATTTGCAGTATCCGGTTTTATTTAAATGTGAATTAATGTATGAAGGTATTTTTGACTGTGTGTATTTGATCCTGCAAATGTTTGCACTAATGTTAGTCCTTTGCAATGTTTGAACAGACTGAGGGAAGAAAAGTGGACTGTGACTATGCAACTTTGTTGCCATTGATGCAGCTTTAGCTATTAGAGTTACTGTACTTCAAGGATGGTAAAGCATCTGGTGTAATGCTGATGGGGAGGCAGTTACATAATCATCACAGTGGCAGAGGACTGCAGCAATCACACAAAACAAATGAGGGACAACATATACCAAAAACAAAAATGCACTGCAAATCATTCATCAAAATACATATAAGACCCTGTGATTTTATGTTTTTGGCCACTTGGGAGCAGTAAAACAGGCTGTAAGCACATGTTACCACCTTGTAAATGAATATGCAAATAAATGTGTTGTGTATTAACACATTTAGCACAGTGCAATATTCAGTCTTTTTTTATATCTGTTTTGATCTCCACCAACGCCTGGTGAAAATATCTGGCAATTTAGCAGTTAAATGCTTCACTATGTTCTCCAGCTAGTCCCTGTCTTTGGCTGTCTGCTGTTTGGTGCTGTGGAGGTATAGTGTCAAGTGAGCTTTATTGCTGAAAACAACTGGTGAGACTAAATCAGCACCACAACAATGAGCTGCAAGATACTAAAATTCTCTTTTAATATACATTCGCTTGTTGGCAAGTCATCCTGGTACATGATGGTGTGTATTAATGCATGCCTGTGTTTATGTGTGAGTGTGAAAATTATATGGTTTGCCAGAAAAAGATTGAATAATGTTTATGATACTTTATACTGAATTATAGGCTTTTTGTGCTGCAATTGCTCTCAACTCGCTGTTAGTCTGTGCTGCATCATTTCTCCCATAACCCCATCAGCAGGAGACTGGTTTTAAACTGAAGGTCATCAGATTGCAAGGTAATCAGTGCTTCATCACTCACTTAGCTGCTCGGCCTGCGTGAAAGAGTGAAAAGAGAGTGATTAAGGAAACTTGAAAAGATGATAGGGAGCTAAAAGTCAGAGAGTAAGTGTTACGATCCATAATGTATATTATGTATATTAACATATATTACATAAGTGTATGTAAGTGTCCCCATTGTGGGACTAATAAAGGGATACTTTATATCCAAACTGGAGTTAAAATCATAAATAAATAATCTGAAACTAATGTGATTATCAATTAATTGATTCGGTCGTTTCTCAATCAAAAATAATGAAAAAACCCTAAGTATTTTTTATTTCAAACTTCTCAAATCTGCTGCTTTGCTTTGTCAGTTATTTTAAACTGAGTATCACTGGGTTAAAATAAGACATTTGAAGATGCCATCTTGGGTTCTGGCAAGTTGTCGTGAGCATTTTTTTCTGTGAGCTGTTCCTGGTAAACTGCCCCTCCTCCCTGCTTGGCAAGGGAGGTTAGTATTACAGTTTAAGTGGTTATTAATTCTACCACGCTGTGAGAAATTGAGTTTTTTATGGATTGGTTGATTAACTTTGATTAGGTAATGTATCAAAAAATAGAGATCAATGAAAAAATCAACATGATCTAAAGTGTTCATAGCACAGATAGAAAAACACAAATGTAAGAAGAGACGAAGATCACACAAGGTCACGATATTGTAAATGGAAACAAGACTTCGCATGCTCCACTTATGAAAGGTGTGATAATTGGTGATAATCAGTGCCAAGTCCAATAATACTTTGTCATGTGCTAATTATATTCATTGCTGGATGTGTGGTTGGATATTTGTATCCAACCTGCATTACGTGGCTGACATGTCACATCTGTAAAGAATCATCAGTTAAACACGGAGTCACATTTATGGCGACATGGAACTTTTTACAGTGACATTGACATTTAATGACACTTTGTTAAGCCTTAGCTTGGTATCTGCTGTGTTGAGGCAGAGAAGCCATTATTTAAAGAGCAGGTAGGGAGGTAGATAACTGTGAATACAAACTATTAAGTTAGTGGCTGTACCCTTACCAGTGGAATTTACTGTGCAGATGTGTGTCTGTGGGTGTATTTATGCATTTGTTACTGAGGTGGTGTCCATGTGTCTCAGAGCTTGTTCATGTTGTTCTTACAGTCTGAGCTGGGAATGACAGCCTTATACATAATGCACACAGTACATGAGGATAAGGATAGCTGACATTTGGTTGCTTGTCATTCAGGATATACAGTATCTACCCTGGGGGAATGACCATGCTCACAGATAATCACACACGGGTATTTATACACACACGCACACACACACACACTGACTGTACAGAAGTCAAAGTGTATATCTCTGCAGGGTAATGTAAATGGCAGATGTCCCTGTCAGAGTCAAAGGCTCCATTCAGCTCGGAGGCAAATCAGCCGATCTCTGTCTAACATCATTAAACAATTGTTCAGCTCCCCGTTCTCTAACTTGTTATACAATTTTCCGTAAACTGTATGTGCATCGTGGGCTCAGAGAGGTTGCAGGGTTCGATAATGTGCTGTTAAAATGTTAATTTCACAGTTAAATATCTCATTGTATAGCAGATATGTTCGTTTGTAACAAGGGTGGCTAATGAGTGATGACAAAGAAACGAGGGAGGGAGACAAGAACGGGGGAATAACAAATGATGATAAGTAATAATAATGACGTAAATGGAGGATGTGGGGGATTTTAGTCTTATGGAGTAGGGCGTAGGAGAGCAGGGTCCACCCTGGAGATATGATCATTAGTAGATTATTTTATTATTATCAGGAAAAAAAGGATGTGGGTGTTTTGTGGGAGTTCACTCCAGTCTGATCTCTCCATCCAAACAGTCCATTCTTGATCCCAATTATTTTATTTTTATTTAATAATTTCCTCCTCTGGGTTTAGAAGTCAAACTTCCCGCCTCCAATGCCACCATGTTGGTTTAGCCCACACGTGAACCAAACATCTGCCGGGCACCAGACAGCGGCCTGCACATCAGTTACTGCCAAACTAGACTATCATATATTATTAATGAGTAATTTAGATTATTTGTGTTTCTATTATTACTATCCTTGTTATTGTCACCATTACCACTAACATGATCCCATTCAAAACCAATATTATCTGTTTTGTTTGCCTTAATAAATAACTGTGAATAGCCATGAGAGCAGGAAAAAGAAAGTAAAAAAAAAAAAAGAAAATAATAATAACATGATTAAAAATAAAAGTAATACTATTGGTGCTACTATTACTACTACTAATAATAATAATTATCATAACCATGTCATCAATAATGATGATGATGATGATAACAGTAACTTCAATTACAATTGACTAATAACAATATCACTGATAGTATAAAACAATAACAATGATTATGACAACACCACAACAATATTGTTAGTAGTAGTAACATAATAAAAAAACATATTTGATTAGAAATGGAAAGAATATGTAAGTAAGTAATAAGTGCACGTAATAAGAATTCTTTGGTGGAACAGATGTGAGAGTGAATCTATGTCGCCTGCTGAAGTACACACAGGATTACATTGACACAAACAGAACACTATCACAGAGTCATGGAGAAGGCAGCTGCTCAGCCAGGGCTTACTGTTGAAGTCATGCTTTTATTTTTAAACCGGCTGTTCAGTGAGACCAATGCGAACTTGTCACAACAAAGCATTTGAAGTGTTGCTTAAACGCTGTCAGTTTTCCATCTCTTGTGGATTCTCTTCGGATTTTTCTTGTATTCATCCAAACCTTTGTCTTAATTACATAACAACACACTCAGAGTGCCCACATTTGGTTTGAGAGTCTTGGCAAAGGCATCAATTCTGACCTGACCTGACTTAACGAACCAGGATTTAATGACACTGAGACTCATTAACTATTTCATACAAGTGTCATATGTTGATGCCGATTTAAACATTCGCTCTAATTATCACCGAGATTTTCACACTGCAACGTTTAGGAGAATACATGAATAAGAGTTTAATTACAAATGCAGATAGAAGCCAGTCTTAAAATTAATAAACCGACACCAGGTTGATTGATTTTCATTTGAGAAACGCCATTTAAAGAAATGTCCAAAAACTGATATTCCCTTCAATCCTCAATTAAAAAACATGCTGCAGGAAAATAAACTGAAATGGAGATGAGTGTTTTTGCTGCTGAATGTCAATACAGAGAAAGCTGGGGGGGGGGGGGGGGGGGGTTAGCTGTGCAATGTTAACATTATGCATTTTCCACGTGCTCTGACTCAGAGAATAATATATAGAAATGAAAGGAAATTTGAGGATGGATCCTCGTGAGGCCAGAGGAATTACCAGAAATGCGGGCCCATTTCCTTTAGGCTGAAAGTCAAACTGTCTAATTGGAGTACGAGAGGCAGGGGGTGATTATGGTAATGTACAATTGACTAAATCGAAATGGGTTTATAGCCCCTGTCCTTAGTGAAACCATATACACCCGTGGCATCCTCATGTGGGAAATTAAAGAAACATGCAAATTACTGCCATGAGCTGCTATGGTGGAATTAATGGAAACACTGAAACAGGATGTAATGCTATATGTAGTACATAAGCTAAATTAAAAGTTGCAGTTAAGAAACCCTGTGTAATTAATGCAGTATTCATCTTTGTTGTCTTCCACAGACAGTTCAGTGTTGACAATGGCTATGGCCACAGCTGTTGACAGTGTGATCTCAGCACTGTGTCTGGAAATTAACCCCTCAACAGCCACAACACAGAGAGTGACTGCACTGCTTCACAGAGGTTCTCTTTTAAATCAGCTGATTTCTTATATCGTGCAAGAAAAACACAGTACAGGTTAAGACACATCAGGCAGGAAAACAGAAATTTAATCTGGTAAGGGGCAGGTGAAGAATCGAAGTCTGGGAATCAGGCAGGTGAGCAGGATCAGGAAAACAGGAGACAATGAATCAATGAATACTGGAATGGTTAGTAAAATGCAGCAGACAATGTGACAGAGGACGAGTGGGAGTGGGTGGGTGTGAGGCTGCAATCACACATGCAAAATTAGACCGGCACGTGAGTGAATTTGAGTTCAACGACGGTGACCTTTTAAGTGTGTGAGGTAATCGGAAGCAGTGGGGAGCAGGTAAAGGGGGGCTGGGTCTGCAATGACAAGAGAGTCAGTAGCTGCTTAGCATGGGCCAATTATAGACACACCTTAATTTTTTCTGTGAATATCTTGCAGTGTAATTAAATTCAATAAATTCATGTTCGAGTTCATGTTTGAAAAGGGACTTTTCTGTCCTTTCAAGATTGGATCAAAATTTCAATTTAATGGCATTCTAACAAAAATACATTACTTAAAAATAATGATTAAAGCAATTTCTTCATCGTCCTCCTTGACCACCTTAATTGTTATTTTTGAAAATGTTCTGATGATTTGATTAATGATTAAATTGATGGGTTTTTTTGTATTGCTGTCATGTCAAGGTACAAATTATAATAGAAGAAGTAAGCTGTGAAATATGAAATGAATATCCGGCTCTTAGTTGTCCTAGAGGTGAATCTATAGATTTGCTGGAGTCATCATGTATGTAGGATGAAGAGGTGACAAATCCAGTGTACCTGCAGCAAAATCCGAGCTTTTGGATCAATTTTGCTCAGAAGCATCTATGAATAAATGTGAGACTATAGCGAAATGCAACATACTGTGTATCGAATCACAGCCGGTTAATGTACTGTGAGTTGTTGTTGTTATCCTAGTCAGTGAGTGGAACAAATGCAGGAGGCAGGTTGGAAATTTCATCAGCTTTTGCTCCATGTGAAATATATACTGTAGTAGTTTGTTTCCCTTCATGCGTATTTGTCACAAATCCCTCCCCAGCTCTCTGTCACGCGGGATGACCACCACGACATGAGCCGACAGAAGTGGACAGAAACAAAGCACAAACATCTTATACAAGCCTCTGGGGTCACAGTGAGATGCTAAATTACAAAGGACTGTGGGAATTGAACAAGAACCATGTAAAAGGCAGTGCATAGATGGTGGAAAATGAATCTTCGACGGTTGCTTTGTGTGTTTGTTCTCATGTTCTTAACTATCCTTTCACAAGGGCAAAGCACAAAGGGGTATGAATATCAGTATGTGCAAGGCATACCTGAGTTCCGGGACTGACGAAGACTGTAAGTAGCATGTTTTTCTTCTCCACATGGAGGACAAATTGATTTTCAAACATAAAAAAAACGCCGGTGTCGAACATAGATCCTTTGCTGTCTTTCCATTAGGATGCTCAGAAGCTCTTTGTTTGTTTATTTTTAATGACTAAAACTCCAGACAGGCTGGGTTTTTTGCTTTATATGTTCAAAGACACAACTGAGACTGAGACACATTATTCTTCAGCTGTAAAGAATCTGTTGTGCTCACAGGCCTGTCCTGTGACTCCTGTTGATTTGTAACAGGAATGAAAAATGTAGCCTGGAAGCTGGAACCTGGAACACTGTCGCTCAGAGATAAAACCTTGTAATACAGAGGAAATCATAATGATTGCTCTGTTTGGAAGTGAGAGCTCTTATTGTCTCCCATTCATTATGAAAACATTCTTGTGCTCTTTCCAAGACCTGAAGTCAAGATCCAGCGTAAACAACACCGAAAACCACTGACATTCTGTGAATATAGAGCACATTTATACGATCTGTTATCTTGGCTTGAACAAGCCTTTATTGTCTCTCTAAGGCCAGATTTGTTGAGAGAAACACAGTCAGTGTAAGATGGCACGTCCATGTCCAGCTTCATCAAACCTGATCCATTAATAGCAGATCTTTAGAGGACACCTGTGGGGCCAGAAGGTTGTACATTAAAAGGATTACTGCTGCATTTATTAGTTTCCACCTCTTCTAAACTTATCACTCATCTAAAATCTAAATATATGTTGTCACTTTTTTTAATTGCTGATTTCAGGTGGTGGTTGACATATTCTGTCTTTTTTCTTCATTGCACTTCAACAGTAATGTGTGTGTTATCTTGAACATCTATCCGCTCTGGCATCATAACACCAATCTGTGTCTGCAGTGAGTGACTTTGTTAATAGCTGTAATAGTAAATGTGTGCACTTCTAAAGTTGTATAAAGTTCAGCTGGCCTTTTAGCTCTCCATTAGGTGACTACACAGCATAAATGTTGCTACGCTGCTCTTAATGAATTAAATTTAATAGTACAAAGCAGTAAAGATTAAGACTAGAAAGACTTTCTTCCATTGTGCAATAACAGTAAAACTGTTGGCATAAAGTGGATTAAAAATGTTTTAAATGTCTGTTCTCAGAAAGAAATAACACTAACAGTAGCAACCACATGGAGCCACATAGAGATATGTCACTTAATGAGCTGGTCATTTGCAGCACAAACCACAAAAGGAAAGCAAAGGCTGACAGTATATGCATGTGCATGTCTACATGTTTGTAAAAGCCAAACACTGTAATCCAGCTGTATCTCAGACATCAGTTCACTGGTAGATCATAATCTTCCTTCTGGATCAGCTGTCGTCTTCCGAATTGCATATTCTGATACTTTTATAGCGTATTGTTTTTGTCAGGCACAGACAGTGTTTGGCTCCAACTTGGCAGAAGAGAGACAACAAGCTGCAGTCCTGGAAACAAGAGCTCTCACTTGTTGTTTTCTTGGTAATTCGACATTCACTCTCACTTGAGAACAACAATGTTTCTCTCTTCAAATGCGCAGGTTTACCATATCTCATGCTAACAGCTCTTTAACCTGTGCAACACGATCTGAAACCCTGCAGCTTAGGTTACAGTGCACGTGTGCAATAACACACACACACACACACACACATGCACAATATAATGTGATAGTTGTAACAATATAAACATCTCAATGTAAAGCCTTCCCAGGAAAGCTTAGGTTTCTGAGTTACATGTGATTAATAATGTACAGTAATGTGTGCAAAAGTTCTACAACCCTCATTCTAAAAAAGTTGGGACTCTGTGTAAAACATAAATCAAACAGAATGTAATAACTTTTTAATCCTTTTTGACATAAACAGTTGAAAATCCAAATTCATTGATTTTATTGAATATGTGCTTTATCCTGAATTTGATGGCAGCAACGTTTCAAACAAGTTGGGACATGAGCAACAAAAGACTGTGAAAGTTGTGGACTGATCCAAAAACATCTGTTGGATCATTCCACAGGTAATCAGGTAATCATTGGTAACAGGTGATAGTATCATGACTGGGTATGAAAGGAGCATCCTGGAAAGACTCATTCACAAGCAAGGCTGGAAAGAGGTTCAACACTTTGTCAAACACATGATTGTATGAAGGAGATTACCACATTAACGCTTCATAAAACTGTTGAAAGTAAACACATTTTGTTTGCAAATGATTGCATTCTGTCATTAGGTTTTAAACAGCGTCCTAACTTTTTAGGACTCAAGAAAAGAAGATGGCACATTTTTAAACGGATAATGAAAGAAATATTCCATCAGTGCACATATGTCAAACTGTACAATATACATTAGCTAAGAGTATCTAAGGTCTACCTCATCTTCTCAACTCAAAGTTTCCAACCACCCTCAACTCTCTCTTTCAGTTTTTACAGCAGAAAGTTGGAAAAGATGGAGCTTCGGATGAGGAACATCGTGCCAGTTAAAGTGAATGAATCAAGGTAAATGGAACCAGTTTCACACTCTGCAGCGTGGTTGTGGTTTTATAAGTCAGTAGATGAATGACGATTGTGTGGTGTTATAAAACAAGTGGTGTATGGAGTTAAGAAGTGAGTTCAACCCACACTGAGACTATAATGAATGATCATTCATTATGCACTGCCTACACACTATGACAGTGACTTCTTCCATTCATGTCTGCATACAAAGAACAGAGTAAGGTGTATAAGAGTGTGTATATGTGTGTGTGTGTTTGTGTGTATATGTGTGTGTGTGCTCATGACTGCAAGCTCTCCTTGACCATGATGAATGACCATTGTTCCAGCATGGAAGCATATAACTGCGTACTAGGCAGATCAAATTAATTTGTCCTTACAATACAGTTCCTCTTTGATCCCTTTCTTCAAGAGCACATGACAACAAACATTAGCCAGGAGCAAAGAACGGAAACAGAGGTATAATCTGGAACAGAATGACATAAACATGATGTAATCACCAAAGAGCAAGAAAACATGCGCAGCTTGGTCTTATAAAACATCACCTTCCTAACTCAACTCTAAATGGGAGTTCTCCTTCATCTGCTCCATAAACCTGATTAATTGTGGAGTCAGCCTTTCACCCCCACTGCAAAACACCTTCCCTCCCACACTGCTGCTAACAATAACACCTCTATACTGTCACGCAGTGTGACTAACTAAGTTATATCACGTCCACGTCGAAAGTCAAATGGCACACAGAGTGGATACAGGCATGTGCTAAACATACAGCATGCATGTATGTGTTGTATGTTTGTCTATAGAACAACAGAAAAAAGAGACAGTTTCATAAGAACCCAATGTGATGTCCTCATATTAGAGCTGCGACTGATGTTTACTTTAACTGTCAGTCAATCTGATGATTATTGTTTCAGTTATGTGATTCATAATTTGGTGTATTAAACATCAGAAAATAGTGATCCCCATACCCACAGATTGCCCATTGTAGTTTCCCAGAGCTGCACATAAAGCCTATAATGTCTTATTTTGTACAATCAAAAGTCCATAATCCAAAGATATCGAATGTCTAATGATACAAAGAAAAGCAACAAATCCACATATTTGAGAAGCCAGTCAGCAAATATTTATCATTCCCGCCTGACTTAAACAATTATTCAATTACCAAATTAGTTGTCAATTAATTTTCTGTTGACTAATAATTTCAGCTCAACTTCATATTGTTTGTTTTGTCCAAGCAGCATAACTGATGATGTTTAACTTACAGTGATTTCAAACAGAGAAAAGCAGGCAGTCACTTGAGAAGCTGGAACCAGCCAATGAATAGGATGTATACAAATGGTTGGTGATTAACTTTCTGTCCAGAGTGTCTACACTAAAACCCAATTTGTTTAAGCCAGTCTTGGGCAGGAAATCTAAGACATCTCATCTTTGCCAGCTCAGCTCTCCAAGGACCTTTGTTCAAAGTCATTCTTTATTTATTTCTCATGTTTCCTGTTATTTTCTTCTGCAAACAGTTTAATAAAGGCAGAATCCAGGAAGACGACGCAGCATTTTGCAGAGCATCCAATAATGGTACAAATTTTTTTTTTTACAACTTTGTCCTTTCCTGTGATACATCATTTTGTTCAGTGCAGTCTTTTCTCACACTGAAACATTATTACTTTTGTGGTCCTGAACATCATGTGAACCAAGCATACATTTGCCAGAGAGCAGCGGGCATTACTGATTTCCTCCGGCCATGCTGGCAGCCGTGCTTGACAAAGCTTGGTCTCTCATGTTGGATATTGGATGTGGATTATTATTATGGTTGGCAGGACCGGTGTAGAATATCAGCAGCATAGGATGTTTGGATGTCTTGTCCTCGAATTATGAGTGGGATATTTTTCTTTTCCAAATAGTCCCATGGCTTTGTGAATGTCAGGCAACTCCAGTCCTGTCACTCATGATGCAACAATCCAAATTAAGATCAGACAAATATAAAAAATTTAAAATATAAAATGCTTTGGCACATAGCAAGTACCTTGTGCTAAGATTTATTCCTGCTGTGATTAAATTAGAGAACAAAAAGCCTTGAAGGCTGTCAAATTGGTATCAGTGATTTGCGCACTAAGCACCATGCTTTTGTGTTATACAACAGCTTTAGCTCGAAAACTAAGCAGAGTGACAAATCAGATAAATCAAATTAACGTCTCTTCAGTGAAGGCATCATTTCAGTCAGCTAATCAGTCAGAGTGTTCCTCTAAAATTAGATCATTATCTTCAGAATGACTCAAAAATCATGCAAAAGCTGCACAATTGTGTTGCTGATGAGCTTAATGAGTTGATGTTGTTGCTTAATGAATATAGCACGTTAATGCCCATAGCTCTGTGCTTATGTGACGTGACCATGGTTAAGCATGCAAGGTACATCCATAATAACATCCAGTCAGAAAACACATTATAATAAATCTGAACGTGAGACGCAGATGCAAAAGCAGAGAGCGCTTCACATGGTTATGGGTCATATTTCAAAGGGAAACATGTATATTTAGGAAAGCCTGAGGCACTGAAGCCCTTAGTTAGGCACTTTATTATCCCTATTTGTTTTTTACGAGACAAGCACGTTCATCGCAACTTCCCTCTTCCTCTCGGTGCAGGAGCGGCAAGCAGGAGCGCCCGACACGTGGGACAGGGAACCACTTTGTTGCCCGTTAATTAAGATTTTAAGCAGTTTAAATTGTTTAAAGCACGCTTCCTATCGTGACGCACGCTCGACACCTACTGAATAAACAATATGTACATGAAGTATTAAACGTGCACTTACTGTACAATGAAGTTAAATGTAGTAAGTTTAGTGTTTGTTGACATGACAGGACAGTTATGCCATAGCTAATACAATCCACATGACAAATTCCATCTATCTTTCCCTCAATAAACTGTCCTGTAAGACTGACAGAAACTTATCACCACTGTCTGTTAAAGCCAAACAATCAGCCAGCTGCCTTTTACTGCTTTGGCCACCGTAAGGCAAAGGCAATAATGTTATGTACAATAATCACATGGAAGCCAGGAAGAGATAACACAAGGGTCATCACTTGATACAGGCAAGTCCATTTGGACACAAAGCAGGTCAGACCAGACACAATAAGCAATGAAACCAGAGCCGGGGACAAACGCAACGTGATCCTCTCTGCTGTATGTTCAGGTTCATGCTTGTTTTTCTTAATTAGCCACACATGCCTGGATAAGAAAACTCTCATTGTTGGTGGAGTGAATGAAGAACAACAGTCCCAGCACAACACAGGACAACACTCAATAAAACACTTTCTTTGCTGCTTACCTTAATGAGAGGGTATGCCAGAGATGGCTGGGGATCATGGGTGTTGAGTCAAATCCGAGCCGGTCAGACCTTCACACGTGTGGCGGCAACATAAGCAGAGCAGTTGGACGCGGACTTGTGCGTAGCCACCGGGACACTGTGCTGTGTGTGTGTGTGTGTGTGTGTGTGGCGCTCAGGCAGCTCCCTCACACAGCCTCTGAGCGAGAGGATCCACTCGCAGGCAGAAGCAGCCCGGCAGCTGTGTTCAGGGAGATCCAAGAGGCGACAGATAGAGACAGACGTGCTGCTGGTCTCTGCTCTCTCCTCCTCTCTCTCTCTCTCTCTCTCTCTCTCTCTCTCTCTCTCACTCTCTCTCTCAGCCTGCAGCTCCTACTCTCTCCCCCAGTCCCCTCTCTGTTGCTCTGCTCTCCCTCTCTACTTAAATCTCTTTCTTGTACACACATGCATTCTCCACACACTGCCTCTCTCTCTCTCTCTCTCGCTCTTGCACACACACACACACACACACACACACACACACCTCTGTTGTAGTTCCCTACATGCAGGATGTCTTTCAAAGGGGTTTAATGTCACCTCTTTAACAAACTAACCACATTTGTAACTTGACCCCTGGACATAAACTCACCTTGCTGTAACAAGCTCAGTGGACCCCTAATATTAACTGTAAATGTTCTGTATGAGAAAGATGGTGGAATTGAAGCGATAAGGAGACAATACAGAAAGATAAGAATGAATAGACAAAGGGATAATGACATGATATAAAATGGATATCTGGATTTGGAGAGGTCTGCAGGGTGGGGCTGAGACGAGGGGCACGGGTTCGGCTTTGAAGTGCAAATGAAAGCAAAATGTCATGGTTAATCTTTGCCAGCGAGCTCAGTTTTTTTCTTTCTTTTTTTTTTTTTTTGCCACCAGCAAAGACACATAGTGAGTGCCCTTGCTCCCCAGTCCGTTGGAATGCAATTTCACAAGGCACTGGAGGATCTACTGGGAGCGTTATTCATCAAGAACAGAGAAACAAAACACTTCACATCAGTCTTCATTCTTTGCTTCGTTCCACAAAGCAGCCGGATGCATGTGTGGCCCTAAAGAATGTAAATCATACAGGCAGGCATAATGAAAACGGTAGTACTACTGCATTCATTCATGCATGTATTTGAATGTAAAATATGTCTTCATTCAGTGTAGAGCTTTGTAAGTGGAATAAATAAGAGGGAATGGAGGTGGGGGCAAAGTAGCAGCCAATCAAAAGCCACATAATCTTGTTTTTTAAAATCACATTTTGATAGCTATAATATCAATACTATGAAAATGAAAAGATTTATTGGTACAGATATTGTGTTTTTATTTTAGTAATACTACTTACCAATGAAGCCTACAATGTGTCATGTTTATTGTCTTACAGGTTCAAACTGAAAATAAATCAAGATTGCAGCCAAAAACAAATGAGAATACTAAAGGCTTCATTTGTAAAATCAGATATCTCCCTTTATATTTTCATGTTTTTTGCGCTCCATATCAATCAAACTAATGCTGGATTGTTTTGATAATATAACAATTTCATAAATCCCGTTCCTCGTCGAGCACTCAAGGGAATATCAATCAAACCGGTCGATTCATTTCGAGAATGACGTTTATCTGTTTTTCGCAGATGAGCGATGTTTGAGTTCTGCAATGCTCGCAATCCATTTCATCCGTTCCTCATCGGGTCTGTCTGCGCTGACTTTGTGTCCCTTCTGTCCGTTCCACAGCACCATCTGCTCAGTCTTAGGCGGGATACCTTGATGCCTACCTGAATCAGCAGTAAACAGAAACACACCTGGTGAACGGACAGACAGACCCAGCTCCTGGCTCCAACATGGCGAATACGAAGGTATGCACAACACAAGGACAAACAAAAGTCTGATCAAAGAACCACGTCCTGTTCTATCACACATTTATTCTTACCTGACACAAAGATACTATATGAAGGTGATTTTCAGAGACTAATGACATCACATCTTGGCAAGAGATTTTGTCATCAGTGACACTCTGGATACACTCGCCATGTATTGCTATTACAATCTACAAAGTTGGATTTTGGCCAGCTGTTCTATTTAATAGGGAGGTTTTTTGTGGCCCCAATCCCAGTGAAAGTCTGATACTTACAATAGTTACTCAAATGTTGATTAAATTTAAGACACATTGAGATAACACCGTATTTATCACAGTCTAAACTGTTGGTTAACCAGCTTAAATGTAAAAGCTGTCTGTCTCAAATGAGTGCAGTGCTGCAACACCAACACCAGCTGGACAACACAGACTAGAGTACATTAATGAAAGGATCAGATTTTGATTGGCTGCTTTTTAGCTGCTCCCAATACAATACAATATGCCCAAATTAGCCTAAAACCACTCTGGACATCTCTATTGTTTAGTGTGTTCATTTAGCCTTATCTAATTCTCAGAGTTACAAGCAGAAGCAATGCATGTCTTTTTGAGTTAACTGAGACTCTTGTGTTCAATCCACCATAAAGGCGGAAAACGTTTGCTCTGATTACACATATTGAAGAGGAGTCATTCAGGCTATTCCTCTCTTTGTTCTAATGCATTGTCTTAATTGATTTTTTGGTGAAAATCATCTATGAGGTGGAGTTACATATGTGACCCAATGGGGGCTCTGACATTGTTGTGCGCCTTTAAGCACAGTCAAGAGGACTCCAGCTCAGACCACGCTCCTCTCATCCCCCCTCCGGGCCATCTCTGCTGTGTCTTGTGGGCCCGTGTGACCACTTTAAAGACGGCAGTGATGTTCATAGTGGTCACTTGAAAGGGAGCATTTCGCACACGTGTGTAGGAAGAAAGTTGACGAACAGAACCACTATTGGAGCTCTAAAGTTGAGGGGGAGGCCAGCTCTTCAGATTAACATGAGGTTCGCACGCTCCAAACAAAGGTATCCTATAAATCACAGTGAGACTCAAAAAAAAAAAAAAGCCAGAGGCCGCGCCACCGAGCACACCAATATATCATGTGTTTGACTTTCACAACATAGGAAAGTGCATGTTTGTTTTTTCCTGGAAATGTTACACATGAACAGTGTGTCAAGTTGTTTAGTTGTTTGAGTTATTGAAAGTCTTCTTTATAGACCCATTGCTTCTAAATCTGGCTTTTAGTGCAACCACTTTTACCGGCATATCAGTCTATTTACACAGTCATCTTTTTTTTTTTATTGGAAGGGTTTAGTGTTAGGGCTTTCTAAACACAATCTGCTGACCATTCCCATGCAGCTCAGATTACACATCCAGACAGCCACATGTCTTCTGTGGTACCAGTAAGAGAGCAGCGCACACAATCTCTATCTTTCTTTCATGTTAATTCCCATCTTCCTCATCATCATGCATCATGGAGGTCGTCATCATGCATCACCATGATGATCCCTCCCTTAAACGCACTTGCATGAAGGGGAAAGGCACGTTTCACCGATCACATGCAAGCGGAGCATCAGATGATAAAGTGCACTTCCAGGCTGGTGTGGCTTTTGATGAATAGCACACATGTCTATGGGTGCAGAGTGTGTCTCATAGGAGGTGCAAAAGGTCGAAGTCTAAGACTGTGGACCTCCCCTCAGAGAAAGTTTACTTTACTCGTCTAGTTTCACTCAATTCCTGGATGATTGTGGATTTATGATTATGTTATTTGATCCCGCAGACGCTCGACAATTAAGCCACAACAGCCTAATATTGCTGTTTGACATAGCTTCACACTACAGCAAACACAGGGGTCAAAGGTCGGTCCTAAGGCATTTATCAGTTTCTGACTCTGCACAGTGTCTCTGAACTACCTCTGTAACCAAATCACATGCACATTAAGGCTCTTCTATGTGATCTCCTTTTGATAACTAATGTAATATTTGTTCACCTCCCCTGAAACTGTGTGGAGCCCCCCCGGGGAGGCTCACATCCCACTTTGAAAACCTGTGGTTTAGTATATCAAGCAGTGGTCCACAAGAAAGTGTGGTCTTATCTTGTTTAGGTTACATTCTGGATTAATACCAGAGAAAAAGACAGGACAAACACGTGGTCAACAAAGTGAAATGGTTGCAACAAAACTACTTGGTTAGGTTTAGAAAAGATCATGGTTTGTAATAAAATAAGTTGGTCACGTAAAGTACACATGTATGTTACATAGCTGAATTTTGACTTAAGGTTTAACACATAACACTGGTCTCCTGAGTGAGAGTCCTATGATTGACCAACCAGGAGTCCATAGTTTCCCTGAATGGGAAAGGAACAGCACTGGCTTTTGTGCATGATTAACTTTTGGCCAGGTAAAGAGACGAGACTTCGGTGGGTCCCCTCACAGCATACCTCAGTGTCTTTGTCTTTCATCCCTAGTTCCCAGTCTCTTCGGTTCCTAATAAGCTCAAAATTATTAGACTGTTGTCGGTCAGGAACACTTATTTTCAACCTCATTAGAATCCAAACGAGGATTCAGATTTGAATTTTTTTTTTTTAAATGCTTCCCCCCACCCCCCATCATTTTCAGACCATAGACTGTATAAAATATGGACGTAGTGTCCGTGACGTCACCCATAGGTTTCTGAAGAGCAGAAATGAAGCAAATCGTAGTGCGTAGCCATCTTGGTAGCCTACCTCCGGTTACTCCAAATATGGACAAAGAGGTGGAGTGAGGGCGGAGCTAAGGCGGGTCGAATGAACGCTATTGGCTGAAAAAAAGCCGCTGAAAAAAGCCGCTTTATTCGAAATAATCAAACTAGCTACGGCTAACCAGCTAGGTTAAATGCTAAATAGCGTTGCTAGCCGGCTAACCCCACGACGATCTCTTTCCGAAACTCAGTGACTAGAATTAGCCGGGGTGTCGCCCTTTAGACCGTCAGTTCATAGCTGTCAATCAAAGTGGCGCCACTTAGATTGACAGCTATGAACTGTGCATAATGATGTATGCTGTATATTTTAAACGAACGCCTTATAAAAAAATTCGCCCCCCCCAGAGTTGTCATGGAGTAGAAAAACAGCTTATGAGACTAGAGCCATGTTTTGAACCAGGCTGTAAATATGTTTTTTTTCTGTCGTAAAGTCGGACATTTTAACATGGGGCTCAGATCGGCTCAGATGTAATTGACTCACTTCTGCAGCCTGCTCTAGTGGTTATTCGAGGAACTGCAGCTTTTTTGCACTTCCTCATTGGCTTCATTTTTCAGTGCCGGAGGTTGCCGCTTGTTTCAGACACATTAATTAACTGGCAACACCCTAAAAATAGCTTGTTAACAAATGCTGGTGCACTCGAACACGTCTCTGTAGTTTGTATCTACTGATTTTTGCTGATTTAGTTTATTTCCCTAGAGGCCTCGTTATTTTACATCAGTGGTGAAAATATCATTGTGGCAGCTGAATGGCATCACACTGCAAATTTTCACTTATTTCAGACCATGTGATGTCTGCTGAGCTAACAAAGTCGGTAATGTACAGCATAGCTATGTTCAACCCCGAAGGCTTTGGGGCGCCTTTATAGAGCTCTGTCTGCATTCATAGATTTATAGCTATAATGCACAGACACAGACAACATCATCTCACTGCAGGATGTATCACTTTCTCTGTCTCTCTCTCCCTCCCCCCTCTTTCTCTCTTTGTCTTATTCTTGAGTTAGTGAAAGCAGGCCTTTTAATATGTGGGTCAGGGATCTGTATGTTGGACGGACTCACAGGAATAGAGCGAGTGAATTGTTTTGTTAGGAGGGTAAAAAAAAAAATCACGTGCCGCTACACGTTGGACTGTAACTAATCAATCAGCGTTGTTCCTCTTGTAGGAGGTTCATCGGGGATTCAACGGGACACACGCAGGTGCACTTCCTGTGATGTTGACGCGAGGAGGTAATCGAATATGAAGGTATGACTTCAAAATGGTTCACATGCCGATTGATGTGAGGACACGAGCGCCTTCTGATAGATCAAAGCTTGTTGGAATTATCGTCACACGTAGATAATTTTCAAAATGGCCATGTATGTTCTGCGTGTTCTCTATCATTTTCTTTTATGCAGTTACCAGCCACTCAGCTATTATAACAAGATATATAACAAGCTTAGAAAGTGACACTAGAAAATATAACACTTGCTGCAATCAGTAGTTCATAAGGCGTCACTTCTCCTGTCATTGCAACAACATATATAATATATGTATTTTGTTCTCTCATAATGGCTGTGATATGCATTCCCACTCAGTTCTTATAGCAGGGCACAGCAGCACTGACAACCTCAAATAAACTGTTTCTTTGATCATGACTTAATACACATGTGTTGTCAAGCTGCAGACTTGAGAGCTCCATTTTCAAAAGGCTCATTATATCCATGAGCTGTGCATCATGTACAATAGCTTCAGAAGGAAGCGGAAGCACTTTAGAGTGACACATGTGCAACATAGATTTATGGCCATTTGTGGAATATGTGTTTTACATATTCATTAATCTAAAGTGCTCCCTCTCAAGTCATCATACTTGTGTCTGCTGTCTAACATAGACAATGGCGTGTGTGCGTGACACAGAGAACAGTTTTTTTTTTAGCGGCCGATTACAGTAGGAGTCGCTGCCGAATGTTTTGATTCCCTCCTAAATTCCTTACTTTCATCTAACAGACAGACGCAACTGTCACAGATCAGCAGGAGTCTGACACACGTCTCAGCATGAAGGCTGAGGCGGGTGTGCTCCTGACAATGGTCACAAAAATAGGAACAGCTGGCAACAGGCAGGCAGACTAATCCAAAAGTCCTGAGGCTGGATATAACAGGAAGGCAGCAGGTAATGCTCAGGCTGGCAACAAGCAAAGCCAGTAACAAGGCAATAGATAACAGCGGGGATGAAGACGCTGTAAAACTCGAGACACAAAGGCAAAATGGCCAACTGAGCAAAACAGCCCAGAAAACTGGCTTCGATGACTGTGAAACCAGGAGGTGGGTTTTAATGCAACGTTAACAGGCGGTTTAGTTGGAGGAATTGTAAACCAGGGGAAGGGCTCCAGCTGGCTTCATGTGGCGACCTGCGGCAGCTCCTCTTCTGCATACTGTCTCCAACAGGTTATCTGGCCGTGACAGCACGAGTCGAGCTCTCGTCCGTGCTGGATTTGCCGTCGATTTTTGACCGCGTAGTGTTCGCTGTGGATCGATCGACAGCAAGCACACAGTGAGGCGGCAGTAAAAGACGAACATGACACTTATTATATAACGTTTATAAAGGCTGTGTGTTGCCACTGTACATCGCATGCTTGTTTTTATGTTCTGGTCATAAACATGTTTGTCTGATTATTTGTGTGTTTTGGACGGAGGCAGTGATTCAGTCAGGCTCCCATAGAACAATGAGCCAATTGTCAATAAGGATCTTTGCTCATTTAGCCAGACTACAGACCTTAATGATTAAAAATTAGGCAAAATTAAACAGATGGTAGATAAAAAGTCAACTGATGATAGCCATGTGCATAAAGTCAAAGATTCACTAATTAATCCTAAAGGGAGCATAAGTGTCAAAATTTCATGGCAAATCCATCCAATAGTTGATAAGTAATTCACCCAAAGTAGATGTGGAGATATTTCAGCCAACTTAAGTGATGGACTGACCAACTATAGAACCATGCATAGCTAAAAACATCGCTTACAATTTGCAATGGGCAGGCAAGCAGGAAATAAGCACGCAGGTAACAGGCGAACAGTTAAAGCAGAAAAGCAGATTTGGCTTGAAGTTATTCTGAAAATTTGTGTTTTTTTGTAGTGACAAAATCGATCGACCTGCACCAACTGACATGCATTGACTACAACACTTCCAGCAGATGCTCGAGCTTTCACATCCACTCGAAATCAAGACCTGATTCCTCTCATGAGCCACACTGGTCGGAGCGGAGATGAGTTTGAGTGTCAGTTTGAGTCAAATCCCACAGACGCACCTTATCAGCTCGGCCGACTGAAACAAAGTAATTAGCGACTAATTGAGTTTTAAAACTTGACGAAGAGATAACAGTGACCTTGGGCTGCGGATAAACAAACAGTACAGTAAAGGCAAAGGCCTCTGGTATGAACAAACAAACATTCACTGACAGCTAACTCGTGCACATGACCTGCACCATTAAATGCTACAAAGAAGGTCTCTTTCTGTTTCTACTGTTTCCTGTTTTTAGCTATGTAGTACATCAACATAATGCCTGTCTTGTTTGGTCGGACACTGTACTCTACTGTACTGTATGTGCTTTGATAGACAGTGCCATAAAACATCTGCCATCTCTTTATGCATTCTTCATATATTGCGCTATTCACGCAAGCCCCAGAGCCATATTGACTTTGAACAAATCAAGTTGTTCCTTATATACATTGCAGCCCACAACCACATGCAACGTCAGCAAGCTGTCTCCTGAGGCAGAAGAAGCTCTGAGGGCCTGCTTTGAGTCTGCAGACTGGAATCACATGGTGAGGTGTCACACATGGCACCATTGACGACCTAATGGTCTGTATAGATGTTACTTTGACATAATAAGCCGTGCATTACCAGAGTCAAGGACCTCTTCAAAAAGAAAAAAAGAGGGTATTCAAGGATGAAGACCAGGCAGAGAAATCAGAAGAGAACTGAGGGGACTCCATCCCAGCAAGGCGGCCGACCCAGACAGGATGTGTCCAACGAAGGATCAAGGCCTGTGTCCTGGGGTGTCCTGTACCATCAACAACATCATGTCTTGTTCATGGCTAGTTCCGTGACATCACAAGACCTTGAACAACAACATCTCCTAAGACCCCAGGTCCACCGTGCACCCAACACAGTGCAGTTTGCTTACTAGGAGAAAGTCGATCCTCTAAGTCCCTCCTACTGAGAGACAAGCTCTGGACTCACACCTGGTGACCTGGATCAGGGGCTACCTCAGCAGACCTCAGCATGGCTGTGGTCAGTAGCACTGGTTCACAGCAGGGGACTGAGCTCTCTCCTGGCTGGCTCACCCTTTACATATATAACCCTGAGTCTTGCAAAATGCCGATATTCTCAGATGACACTGTGATTATGGGGTGTGTTAGGGGGGCAGGAGGGCGGGTACAGGAGCCTGGTGAAGGACTTTGTCATATGGAGCAGGTCGTAGCATCGGGCCCATGTGTAACTGGTCTCTATTGAAAGGGTTAATGTGGAGGCAATCAGAGCCTAATCTGAGGCAACAACTGGACGATAGACTGGACACACTGATTCTGAGAGTTCAATGATGACAGCATGAAAACAGGAGAAAGAATTAACCATGGTAAAGTTAGGCCAGAAGAGACTCACATGGTTTTGTATTTCATTTGTGCGGCGCATATTCGGTCAAAATCTACCTATGTTAACTTGTGCGTGTTGGTGATAAATCACACTTTTGCAGCCGGCCGCCTTTAATCTTCTCTTATTGTCTTTATTGCATTTGATCCTCTCCCACATCCTGTTGACTATGTTTCATCTTTCACGCTCACTGCACATGTGAATTTTTTCTTGCCCTTCAGGCAGAATGAAACAGCTTCACGTCCTGCACTGCTCACTCGCTCGCCCCGCTCCCTCCTCCTCCTCTCCCCCCCTTGACATGTCTCGTGTCGCTCGTTCACACAGCCCAGATCTTCCTCTCGTTTGTGCTCGTGCTCACTCAATCATTCGATCCTTACTCCTTCGAAACTACCCTCCCTTCTTCATGCTGCAGTGTCATCTGTGTGCATCCTAAAACAACCTTGGCTAAGCATTAAAGATAATTGAAAGGCTTAGGGAATGCTTGATCATTTCCACCATAGGTCGACTTAATCTATATGATGTCTTCATGGAGCTAAAGATTAAAGGAACATTTTTGCAACACAATAGATTTATAGCCAAAACTATACAGCGCATTGATAATCTCAGAATGCTGTTTGGCAGAATCAGGCAGAGCGCCCCCTATTTGTCAAATCTGACAGACGTAATGAACAAGGAATACTAAAAATGTAGAAGTAAAAAGTGCAGAGTCATCCAGTGTTGCCAAGTAATATTTTTTTCTTCTCACATTAGTTGATTGATTGAACCTATATATAAATTTAATTTGGTCCTATATTGGTTTCTCCTATGTTGGAGTTATATAATGAAAGCATCCTGGTGGAGTGAATAAAGCATAGTAAACCGCACACACACACACACACACACACACACACACACACACAGACTGCTGGAATTTGATAGCTGGATGTTTGATATTCTTCATTCTTCTTCCGACTTGCCTGTTTGGAAAGTTTGTTCAGAAGTTGTTTAGCTTTATTCCAATGAACAACATGTCTCCATATTTATCAATGAGCCACCAGAGCAATTCTCAGAGAGAAGTTTGCAGACGATGTTTTTGAATTCAAACTATTTTTTTCTGGCTTGAAGCACCGTTTGATACACTCCAGCAGTCATGTTTTTTTTTTTTTTCTCCACCCTAACTTAGCAGCTTAAAAGTTTTGCCAGTACTGTAGGTTATCAAGTTCCAGCTGAAGTAAAAACTTTGGCTGCAAATATAACTGCAGGTGATGCAGAAGGACAACACTCATATTGAGCTCTTCATAGAGTGACGCAGCCTGAAAGTCAAAGTCTTATAGAGCAGCATGTTGTGATGGGGGTCAATATGTTTACTGGTCAATGTACAGAATTGATGACAAAATAATGGACTGTAAGCATGTCCCACATAGCAATAAAATGAAAGAGTGTTTCCTGCTGAGACGGAATAATCGTAACAGGCTTTGCTCGTGTGACTGAGGTTTTCCTTAGACCACCTCCAGTTAAAGTCAACTGGAGACTTTTACCCTCTGCTGCGGTCCTTTGATGTCGTGAGGAGCATGTCGGCAGGTTTCACAGGAACAAAATGATTAAAAAAAAAAATAAAAAAATCCACATGCTGGTGGTCTGCCAGAAAAGCAAAAAAGGTCAGGGATTATGTTTCTTTTTCACTATCCCAAACCTGCCACACACAGATTAAAAAGGAAATAGAAATTAGGCTTTAGTTTCCATCAAAATGTAACAATTTTTGAAAGAATTTTTCTGACAATCCAGGGAAAAAAATATACAAATCAATAGACATTTTTATCCACTACTGCTGTGTGAATATTCAGATTAACTTAATTTTTATTCCAGATTATCAGTTGATGGTGCTCATTCGCTAGTCCAGTGCTGCAAATTTCCCCACTGAGGGACGAATTAAACTTTATCTTATCTTATAGGTGCAATGAGACCATGCAATCATAAGAGTGCCAGTCAAATCTGGAACAATAGAAAATTGTGTGATGGAAATCTGAGAGTTGGTTCAATTAAGTCAATCAGCTCAGTTTTTTTTCAGCTTCCTGCCTCCAGAGTCTCTGGTGTCTGTATTTGTGTAGAGTCTCACAATTCTATAAAAATGCAGTTGACATTTTGTAGAGCGAGCCTTGCACAGTCCCACTTACAAATCCTCAGATGCACAGGAGTATTTGTCATCACCAGCATCCTCTCCGAGGGACTTAACTCTTATTGAATGCATCTGTCATTTCCTTCAGTTCGACCTCAGTCCTTACTATTTGTGATGGAGATGGGGCTGTGTGTATAGTAGTTTCCTACTCCACTTCACTGTGATAAAGACATGGTCAACTACACCTACACCTTCACCCAGTCCAGTTGCCTTTGATTCAACTTGCACTTTGTATAGCATGACCTGGATCACTGAGAACCTTCACAGACACTTGTATTGCAATTTAATGTAAGTTAAGGCTAAGGTTGTTGTTTTTTTCACCATTGTGGACATTTTCATTTTATTACTATTCAGATCAGGGTTATTGATTAGTCAAAAATGCATTAATCTTTCAGCAAGTATTATAAACATGCTGTGGAAAAACAACTTTACTGACCAAGTGGAATTAATTCATCATATATATCCAAGCACAAGTTTGAGAAATTCGATGAAATCAGATGACATCATCATTAAATGAGCAGTAAAGAACTCCACATATTCCAGCTCTATTGCTTCCTACACTTCAAGTCCACGTCAGCTCGGAATCTCTTTCCACTTCCACACTTCATCTTTTCTATTAGTTGCTTGTCTGTGGTCTCTGTGATATGGATTATCCCTACCAGGGGCCAATTCATCATTTCCAAACAGTATGGCTCTTCTTTTCATGACAGCCCTGCTGTTCTTCGCCGCTGCTGCCGCTCTGCTGGCAACTGTATGTTCTCTGTATCTCTCTCCGAACTGTCAACGATTAATCAGAGTCCTTCCTCCATGTCTGTCAGAAACACTTACTGTAAGTCAGATGATATAGAACAATTTAGTATAGGCTCCTGCTCCTGTTTGTAGTCCCCACTGAATCCAAGCAGCAGCAGCAGCAGCACATTCTGATATATAGAGCAGAACCCAGCAGACGCATGTCACTGTGAAATGGGATCCAGAAACATGCACAACACAGGAGATGCGAAAGTAGAACAAGACGAGGGATGGGTGGTGGAGGGAAAGATGATTTCCTCATTGTCTCATTCAAAATGATTAGTGACTTGTTGGAGTGTGATTTCTGTTTATAAAAATTGAGCAAGCCTACATCCCAGATCCTACGCCGCTGTTAGTGGATGAAGATATCAGATCTACATCGATGCTGCTGACAGTCTCATTCTGACTGCTGAGTTGATGTTATATTCTGTATCTAGTTTATTACAATTTAACAGACTGACAGAACAGGCTCAACTCTGAATGCCTGGAGATCCATAGGTGATGTTGATATGATGCCCTTAAAAGCATAATAAGGATTTGGACAACAAAAAGACTGCTATATTATTATACACCAAAATAGTACAACTGTGTGGTTTCTCTAAAAAATCCCTCATCTTTGGCTGCTTTCCAATGCACAGAGCACAAAGCTCAGGATGCAGGCTGCAGATGGAAGACAGAGACACCCCCATGTGATTAATCAGTGTGACAGCCTGCCACTTATCTGCATCTACGACCCTATGGTGAGGGGGACTCGGGAGCTGAGGGTTCAAGTCATCAGTTATTATTAGTTGCCCTTCTTGCTGGTCTTCTCTTTGCTCCCAGAACCCTTTTTGTTTTACCCACTCTTTTGAATCTCTCTATTTGTTCACCTCTATTTTTTACACTTATGGACCTAAATATTAAGTAAAAACGAACAAGGGCAGAGATTAATATTGTTTTGCCCTACGATAAATGAGAAATGAACAACACTGGAAAAGTTCTAGACAGAGTAAGTGAAGCGAAAAAGAAGAAACAGAAGCAGTAATAAATCCTCTGCTACTGACTTTGCATTAGTCCAAGCCCAAGAATCAAATTCTCAGTGAACCCACAGAATTATACAGTAATAAAATTGGACTGTTTGCAAAGTTTGCATTGCTTTGTTTGCTGGATTGTTGCCCATTGTCGAACATTGAAACTGTGCTTCCCATCCGTTTCAGACCTCTACAAAAATGCAGTGTCTCATCAGGGCCCCTTGTCACATTTCAGATGTCTGTGAGTTGTGAGCAGTTCAACCAAAAAATGATTTGCGAAGAGACATTTTAGTACTTTTTTTTTTTTCGTCTTTTCCGTTTGAATAATCATCCCACTAGATTTATCTTGTGACATTTTGGTAGGCACTAGACCCCGAGGTTGGGAGACTCTGAACCCAACTATCTTACAGTATAGTTCTTCTTATGCACCAATGCATCAGTATTCAGTATTTTTACATTAATGGACTAGTAACTTTACATGAGTAAAGAACCTCAATACTTCCTCCAGCACTGGCTGCGTGTTTGCTTTAACTGCTCTTTAGTGTCTTTTGTTGCCTGGTGGTGTGTGTTTGCACAGATGAGGGGATGTGCTATCCAAACAATAGAAGCACACCCACATGACTATGCGCAGCGTGAAATATTACTGAGTCACTTCCAATAAACTGTTGGACAAACATCTGGGAATGCAGAGCAACCCTGTGCTCAGGCGGCTGACAGATAAACGGAATCAATTAAATGTACAAATATATTGTATTGCACGTAATTAAAGGGGTTATTAATCAAATGTCATTGCTAATGGGCTGTTTCACTAAATTAGTGAATTACAGCACATTAATGGGGTCAATGGATAAAAATACATTGCCTCTTTCTAGAACCTATAACCCCTGGACCTGTATATAAGACTCTACTGAGCTCTTTGAAGAAAGTCTAGAAAGTTTATATGGTCACATATAATTTTATTTCATTACTTGGGAAAGACAGTTAAGTTCTTACGTGTTTAAATAGCTTATGAAATGTCATAATGTTACAGTGATCCATGTGGAATATTTAAACACCTCTAGTGCTTCTTTGTGTGGTGCAATAGCTCTGCACTGCCATAATGATAAACTTAATTTGTGTAGCACCTTTCATACAGCTCTGTGGTTTACGCCAAAGAAATTAGATGCTCCAAGTGCTTCAGCTAAAAAGACTGAATGTACAGAATGAAAACAGGGATGGAATGTCATAATGAATGTCAAATAAGATGGAAATTAAACCCACCCATGATGGCAAAATGAGATTCATATCAGAAGATTGAGAATAAAACCCACTGAATAGTAATAAAAAATAAAGTTAAAAATCATGTAAAATACTTTTTAAAGAAGTGCATCAAAGGTGCAAAGTGCAAACAAGACTTTCAGGCCTGTATCAGGGAAGTCATAACAACCGAAAGAGATACTGCTTAAAGCTACAAGCATAATCATAACCATTAGTAACCATGCAGTATCTGACCTGTCTTGACAGAAAAATCAGCATCTCAGGACAGACAGACAGAAATAAGTGTTGCTTTGACTCGTTTTGAATAGCTCCATTTAGCAACCTTTAGGCGCTCGCTCTCTTAAACTGCACTAATAGGAGAAAAAAAAGACCTGAGGAGCAGCAGTGTGAGTCAAAAGAGGCTGACTGGATTAGTTAATCTCTCTGTTAGGACCGAGGGGAGCTGAAACCGGAGTGGAACTCGCACTGAACTCGTGCTGGTTTTCAGGCTGTAATCGCGCCGGAAGCACGTTGGATGCCCTTCAGACAGGTGAGTAAACACTGTTATGTAAGTTGTGTGTTATGCTCTGAGTATACAAGGAGAGGGAAAAGATGAAAGCGAGTTTTTTTTCTGTGGTGCATTACCTATTCTCCCCTTACATGAATTCTTCAGTGCAGTCTTGTGCTGGAGAGCAAACAAGAGCTGTATTTGTATGTTTATTCTACAAAAGTTCTTCTGTGAAATATGAACAGTATTACTTCGTCAACCCAGATTTAGATTAAGTCTAAGTCCAAATGTTGGATGTATTGGCACTGGCCATTATTCTGATCCTTCCTTCTTTGTCATGAACAGATGTCAATGAAAGCCACAACTATAAAATAGCAAGTAGATTAACAACTGTTCTCATTATTTGTTTATATGTAGATCATTTTCTCAAATAACTGATTTGATCTATGAAACATCAACAAATCAAAACCCAAATAAATTTAATGTAATGTAAGTACAAGAAACGCAGTGAATTTTCTTACTTGAGAACACATTTTTTGCCAATTTTTTTGAAAAATTATGAACTAATTGACTAATCAACTCATCATATTAGCTTTAATAATAATAATAATGGCCAGTAATAAATTAGAAGAAGAAGAAATAACCTAATTTCAGCTACAATACTGTCAATATGTTGTTCTTGTCCTGTCTCAGATAAATGTAGAATAAGTAAATACAAGAAAATATTGTTTTTTTTTAATTTAGGAAAATAAATGACTAATGTGAAAAATGTTCTTGAAACTTGGGAGGAAGAGACTGACTGAGCCAATCCTTTCTCAACATACTTGAATGAGTAAATGAAAAGATAACACTCTCTGTCTCCATGTATACTGTATATAGAGAGATATTTATGAGGTATATCCACCTCCCACCCCTGCAGTGCAAAAGTTCCCTAAAGCCCTTGAGCTCCACACCTCCAGAGAGGGTAGAAATTGGATCCTGAGGATAATGTGCAAAAGAGAGATTATCTGGGATTACGGCATCAGATAAATACTCAATGAACTACTGCAGTGCTACTCAGGGGTGTTGCTACGTACAGTACTACTGTAAAGACAGAATGAGCAAAATTACTTCAAGTCAAAAACGTGCTGCCTCCACCTTCCTGCTTATCAGGATGCAGACTTGGACAGGAATGGGCAAGCATGAAACTTATTTTGAGACACTGAAGAGAGGAAAAGAAACATGTGCCGGGCTGGGAAATCAAAATGATGTAGTGGACACCAAAGAAGTGAACATGTTGATCCTACACCCTCAACTCGTCCTCTTGCATCTCTCCTTCTCCTGCTGTATATTCCCTGTCCATTCTTTGAATACATTTATGTTTTTTTAACTGGCTGTATGTTCTGTCCTCTTGTTTCGCTTTTCTATCCCTTTTACCATCAGATAGAATGTTGCTTCTCTCTATAGCTAAACTTGGTCTACAGTACTTTAGAGGAGGACTTGTTTATTGTCATATGCACATTTAAAAATAATTAAGATATTTTTTTATTGATCCCCCATAGGGGAAATTGAAAAGTTTCCCTGTACAATGAAACAAAGAATATAAATTAAAATGTAAAAGATACATACAGGATAGTTACAATACAATACAGCAGCAGCAACAACAACAACATGAGTGTCCAGTAAAAAAGTGTCAGTGCAACATGAATGTGCAAAATATCATATCCAGTGATCAGTATAATACAGTGTACAGTATTATACAGTAGACAGACTGAGGTGATGAATGAATATAGGTGAATGTAAGATAAGATATTCCTTCATTAGTCAGACAACAGGGAAATTTGCAATGTTACTGCAGCAAAGATAGATAAATAATCTACAAGAAGTATGAAACAGTGTTAACAATTCTTCAAGTCAACAACTAAAAAAGTATCAACAATTTAACTAGAGTAGAAGTATTGACACTTAACTATAGAAATATACATGGATACAAGTATTAACAGTGCAAAAAACAGGCTAGAGCACATCACCAGTAGTGCAATGCAGTGTACAGTATTATACAATACAGACACAGACTGAGATGATGATGTATCTATATGAGTATAAATGAAACATAATAATACTGCATGAACACTAACAGTGGTTACAGAGAAGAATAAAGAGTTTTTCCTCTCTCAGCCCCATGAACTAGGACAGAAAGCAGATCGATCATCAATAACAAGCCTGACTTTGAAACAAAAAATAAAATGTTCACTCATATGAATAATAAAACACCTGCTCTTGAAAACCACTTAACTCTAATGATCTAAAAGGGTGATTTCTCTCAGTTATCTGTCTTCCCATTACGTATCTCTGCAGCACTGCTCCCTGTCATGCCTCGCCTTGGCAAGAGTGTTGCATGCATGTAGTCTGTAACCTCTATCTCACCGGACGCAAAGTTGCTTTCCAAGCAGCCCTTCCTGGCCTTGGCCTTGGGCCAGACATCAATGGATCATTTTGCTGTGGTGCTGTCTTTCTTGTTACATGACCAGCACCACAGCTTAGTAATCTAATGTATTTGAGAAAAGGTTAATCAATTCCGCCTCTTCCCCTGCTTTAATTGTCATAGCTAAGAGAAGTTAGGAGTTGTTTCGCTGACTCAGCAAGTACTAGATAACAGTAATCATGGTAATTTCCATTCCGGGAAGGACACTTACGTGGACTCAACTCTGTCTTCAGGTGCTTTCAGAGCTGCAATTTGATTCTTTTGGGGGAGAAACAAGAGCCAAAAAAACAACCCAAACCTTGTCTTTAATTTCTGATCTTATTCGTGTTTCGTTTGTTTCTTTGCAAATGAACCAAGATGATTAAACATGAAGTCATACAGACTGACAGGTAACTTATTAATTGGTTGACGGTTACGCTCCTTATGCCCACATTTATATATTTAAGTCAACATGCACTGGTGTCATTTAAAGCCAACAGTTAAAAGATATTAAGGGAGATATTTTAACAGCATTGTTTTTTTTGCAGTTAGTTTGTTTAAGATTTGGAGAATGTGAATTTTTTTGTCGTGGTATTCTTTTTACTTCACAACATGCAGTTGGGAGTCAGTTTGGATGTGATGATGAGCAACTGCTTGCTGATGGATTTCATCATTTTGATTGTTTGGGGGTTTGCTCTCTCACTCAGCATGTGATGGAACTGGGTATCGAATGTTTGCCACTGTTCACATTCACGTCACGTTTATTTGTCATATGCCGGGTCACAGAGGAGATACTTGAGCACTCTCCCACATGTACTTGGCCGTGCTATACCATTATGTAGGTTCACGCTCGGGAATGCAACTATGTGCATGAGCGTGTGAGACAGAAGAGAGTGAGAGAAAAGAACTGAGCGACGCAGAGGTGAGCGGGCTGAGTGCAGGTCATGGTGAGATGTTTGATGAATGTCTTCCTCAAAACACTCTGGCCTTCTCAACCAATGAAAAGGTCAGCGGACCAGTCAGCAACGTCCCTGGGGACGATGCAGGCTGTGCTGCCCGCTCACACTGGCTCTGAGAATAAGATAAGATAAGATAAGATAATTCTTTATTGATCCTCCATAGGGGAAATTTGTGTTGCAACAGCACAAGCATAGAATCAGATAGAAGTATAAAGTATAACAACTGTATAAAAAAAAGATATATACAAGGTATATACAACTAGTACAAGTACAAGTGGAATCGAAAGTGGCTTAGAGAAAGATAAAGTGACAACATCAAATTACAAAACAGCAGCAAATGTAAGTGGTGCAATATGAGAGGTAGATAATGCAGCATAGTTACGTCAGCAAGGCAGCATATGTACATAAGATAAACGTTGATATAATTGATATAGTTAGGATGCCTTTGTAGTGATAGGATACGTTGTTATGTGTGTGGTTTGTCAAATAAAATTTCTGAGCATTCGAAGATCATCAGTCATTTAGAACACGCTTTTCTTTGTTGTTACTTATATACTAAGTTGTATATACCTTTTTTTAAATATAGTTTTTTATGCTTTATACTTCTACCTGATTGTATGCTTGTGTTGCTGCAACACCCGAATTTCCCTTTAGGGGAGATCAATAAAGAATTATCTTATCTTATCTTCTTGACTTTGTGAGCTGACTCATCATAAAAACAATGTTTGGAAAGTTTTTTCTGTTTTGCAGCATAAAGAATTTTCGTATTGATAAAGGTCCTGATGATGATGTTGAAAGCCAAAAGCCTGTGTTGGATTTATATTCATTACAAGTGTTTGCTTGTTTGTAGCCATCTGCACTTGACAGAGTATAGTATACCATGCAGTGAGTTTTTCTGCAAACCTCTTAATGCAGCTTTACATTCCCAGACTTATAAATGTGTGTTGATGAATGGCAGTTCCCTATAACCCCCCCCTTCCCCAAACTTCAGCTATGATTATTTTCTCCTGTGCAAAGCCCTAATACACAATTACACCACAGTGTTGCGCTCATCTGTGCATGAGCGAGCGCCATATTAACAACTGTCAGTGTCACAATTGTCTCACAATTATTTACCGTCACTTTGATTATGTTATTTGTCAGTCACACAGACACTGGAAAAGACTGGATAATACCGTAGAGTCCTGCCTCATGCTGCTTGTCATCTCTTATTTAATGCCATCATTAGCTGGGATGATCCATGTGGCAGCGGAAGGTATGAACTGAAATCATGTGATGTGAACCGTCAGCCTCTAAAATTGCAAATGGTCTGTGCTTAGATCTTTATAGTCAATAGTGTCTATATAATATACAATAGCACATAATATTGCAGTCGTGATGAGACTGAAGGTATCATTATTGTTTGATCAATGTGGCAGATGCGGTGATCCATCCTCTGTAGTGTCACTGTTGGATGTTTGATAAATGTGGTGACGTAACTATCATTATTAAACCTCATGCACTGGCAAGAGAAAGACTTATGGTCTGATGAAGTAGATTATTCTAACTAGTTGGAGAATATGCGGAGGATATTTTATACTAGGAGAAATTCATCACATCTTTCAGTTGACTACATAGCCATTACAAAATACTATTGTCATATTAGAAGCAGCGATTTGGCGCCCCCTGTGGACAAAAGCAGTAGTGTTCCCACTGCCTTGCTTGCTTGTTTCAAAAGCCGTTGATAGAAAGACACAATTTAATATTAACTAATTAATTTTTCTTTTTTAAACAGCTGTTTTAATTATGCATAGAAATGAAGTAATGGATCTATTTGTGTCTATTTAAGATTAATAAATGTAATGTGAAGACGCTGAATTTTAAACAGTTAAGTATTTAAATCTTAATGGGGTGCAAAACATTTCTAGTGCTGTTAATTGATTAATAATGCTTTTCCGCTTTGAGGGCAATGCCACAGTTTTTACATATTAAAGTCTGTTAACAGATCTTGGGAAGTACTGCTGAAGATGTCAGTTAAAGTTGCATAAAGCTTTTTGTGAATCAGCTTTGGTACTTTTTTTCCCAACTGTCCATCCTGAGTAAGCATGATATACTATGTGCAAAATACAGATTCTATACTGCTCAGGTTTTGTTTTTGCTGTTAGGTAATCGATTACTTCTTTCACATCTTTGCTACTTTTACATTCCTGCATGTAAAAGAGTTTTGCAGTAGCAACATCACAGTCTACCACCTATTCTTTTACATCCTGTTCTTTGCCTCGGAGTGGACCATAATGTGACTTGAATTAATACTGTTCAATCAAAGAGAAAAAATGATTTGGTCTGCAGTCTACAATGAACTCATCTTTAGGTAGTTCATTGAAGAATCAAAGTGAGGATGTGAAGGAGGGGGGGTGAAGGGGGACGGAGGAGGGGTGTAGTATAAATTGAATGTCACTTGAGTGAGCTGTTGAGCACAAAGGAGTGTGAGGGAGTAATTAAACGTGTGTATGATTTAGCTAAGGGTCTCAGCCAGATTAATGAAATATGGTTATTTGATCAAAGAAAAATACAACAGCGTTACTTTTAGCCTTAACTCCAGAAGTGAGGTTATTCACTGCATTCCTCGTGTGTGATGAGCTGCAGAAGTAATTTGAGAAGTGAAGGTAAAGCAGCATGTGCAGTCATTGTGCTGGTGTTGGACACAAAAGTCATGGTGCATTTTTTAGCAGCTCTTTCCTGAGAGGAGAAACTGTATCAGTCACGCAACCATAAAGGTGTTGGCTTGGGAATGCACGTGCGTGACGGGGACATATTTCATTGCCTTTTTTTTCTCCATCCCAATTACTCCTTCACACACAGAACATGCATACAAATACAGTATGCACATTCACCACATGCATCCCCGGATGAATTCTGTCAGGCAGACACTGCTTGGTGGCTAATCGCTCCAGGGCACCAGCTGCTGAAAGCGAAATACATAAAAAGCATGGTTGGATTGCACCACGACGCTCTGGCAGCTCACAGCAGACACGATTTAATTATTCCATATTTTCCATTATAATCCAACCAGCTACATGATAGGAAAGGCGTGTATCCCACCACACAAACTGCCTGTAAGTGGTAAGAGGACAGGTGGAAATGCGTCTGCACACACGCCACTGTATATTATTATATGTGCGTCGGGCCTTCAATATGATTATGGCTGATTGAAGTGACACAGTAACCAGGCCACTCTGGCGATGTGATGACCTTTAATGCCTACAGCAGCCACGCTATAACCCATTGGATTGTGGGACTTTAATCAACATATAAGGGGTTTAAACTGCTCTGGAGAATAAGGTACAATAAGCCCTATCTCAACTGCTGCAATCACTTACCTCCTGCTACACCAGGCTGGTGTTGCACTGCCACATATTCAAATAGCTTAAGGGGAAAAGGAGAGTTTGTGCTTGTGTGTGTGTGTGAGTGTATTGTTGTGTTTGTGTGTTGTGTATTGGATCAGGTTTAGTGCCTGTTACTGGCATGAATACGATATAAATAGGCTTGATGAGTGCATCGGGGTGATGTATTCAAAACAACCTTTGTCAGCCTGTAAATTGGTTCTGCCTTCGCTGGAAGGATCCTGCAATCTGCATTCACATTGTGTGTGCAAATGTGTGCGAGATAGAGAGGTGCTTTTGGTCGCAGCTATTAAAATAGATATTTTATTTGGCAGTTAATAAAGATCGCCCACACTTGGTACAACCTAAATGACCAGGGGGGGTGTCAAATTCAGGCTGGCAGGTCAACAATTACATACAAGCAGAACCTCAATGGAATCCTATTACAGTGTAGATTGATATCCTCACAGTCCAAACTCTCTCTGGCCAACAAATGCAGACGTATGCACATTCAGGCGTAATCAGCTCACAGCCATGCCATGAGGGTTGGTAGGTTTAATGCAAGATTCAAATGTAATTTATCAACAGAGCTGATGTGGACCTGGAATATGGGCTTCAGTTTGTGTGAATGGTAACGAGTATGTCCATATTAATCTATGTGTTCATTATTTTCTGTTTTGTTTTTTGTTTTTTGTTTTTTAAATCTGGCATTTTATTCTGCTACAATGCAACCACTCTGTAGTCAATGCTTTTTTCATTTAATTAGATGAACTATTGGCACAATCAGCAGCCATCTCTCCTACTAGTAATATAGTATGTAATAATGTAATATCTTTCCAGTGCAATACCATAGAAATTTCTGTGCAATAGCATTCATAGCATCTTTATTCTCATATGAATATAGTATGTCTATTACTTATGGATGTCAATTACAAGGAATACATGTAACATAGTGTAAATACTCTACCTCATTTAATGTAAATACCTTTTTCGTGTCACTTTATTGTTCTATGCCACTTATTTTTCTTGTTACTGCTGCCTTATTTCTTACTTAGCCACTTTACTGGTATTTATTTTTGAGTTACTGTTTACCTGCTTCTGCTGCTGTGACAAGTAAATTTCCCCTAAGAGGATCAATGAAAGTTATCTTATCTTATCTTATCTTATCTTATCTTATAAGATCTTAGAAGATTTCCTTAGCCGTGCTCATCGCAGCATTGTTGCTGTAAACGTAAGAACTGCAGAAGGACATATGTCTCCTCTTTGTCGTTGAGATAAGCAATGCAAATAGAAATTAACTCATTTTACAACATCTGTTTTTCTGTGGCAATTGGAAGCAATGAACCTTAAGTTTATT
Organism: Centropyge bicolor; assembly: GCA_037975185.1. NCBI lineage: Eukaryota > Metazoa > Chordata > Actinopteri > Pomacanthidae > Centropyge > Centropyge bicolor. The sequence continues at coordinate 2,483,093 of JBBMOC010000056.1, read as the reverse complement.
GTACCGGTGCACCATATGTGTGCATCTTCTCAAAATTCATATTTCATAATGTAGCTTGAAGGGAAATGTGGGGGAGCTGTGTGAAACCTGAAGCATTGCCTCAAATTTACCTGAGTCAGCGGCTCAAGAATTTGAAAAAAAAGAGGGTGTAGAGTTAGAAGAAGAGGTCTAACCTGAACTCCGATCCTCATCTCTGCTACATCAGCTGCTAACATGACACACCTGGATCTCCAGCTGAGCTGTCAGTGGTTGAGTTGCATCAAAGTTAATGTGGGCACCAAGTTTTGACAGGGAACAAAAAGACTCTGATATCTCTGGTTCTGCTGCATTGATTTTCACCCTTGTCTGTCTAACTGTCCACTTAAAGTGACAGAATCATTTCAGCTTGTGCTGGTGGCATATACCCACCTCATCGCTACTTAATTATGTCTGTATTACACTTGGTGTTTGTGTCTGTGTGTGTGTGTGTTGAATGAATGAGCTCTTTTCTCATTTTTCTATAAGACACCTTCTGGCTTCCCTTGCGTTCCCCACCTTTCCTCATCCTGTACAGTTTTATGACTCCACCAAAAATTTCCTCTCTCTGTTGTTGGAGATGGATGAGGTGCAGAAATATTTGTCTAGTGAGGCATCTCTTTACTTGGCTGAATGTCTATCCTGGAGGCAGAGAAATGTGACACAGCCCCTGTCCGATAACTTAAATCCAAAAGCTACTTGGCAAAAACCCTATTGACAAACTGTCACCTCTAAAATACACGCTGACCCATCTATTTGTCCAAGCCAGCCTTGTGCTAGTGTGTGCCGGTGCAGTGGGGGGGGACTTCATTTGTCAAAGGGCAAATGCTGTCTAAAACACAATCTTATATAGAATGATGACGTGTGATGATGTTTAGTATCTACTTTTTGAAACATGCCTTCAATATATCAATATCTACATAATAAACTGTAGCTTGCATGGGTATGCTGATTCTGTTGCAGATCCAAACACACTCAATCTAACACTCATTTAATTAATCCGGCACTTAGGGAAATTAAACATGCCGTACTGTAAATGTGTCTGACAAGCTCACCAGAGTCAATTCTCTGGCATTTCAAACCAAGCAGGTGATTACAATGTAATGATCTACAGCACCTTGAGGACAGAGCACACAAATGGCAACTCAATAACCCGTCCAGTCAACACAAAAATCAACACGTTGACCTTTGGGCTTCATCGTGTTCTTCCATTGCTTAGAAGATCAAGACATACGCTGACTTTGATATGTCATTTATGTCATGCTTTGAAAATTTTTAGCAGTGTAATCTACATCACCAGCTTTCACTAATAGCTGAGGGGGAGATTCATTTGAACAAAAGACCACAGAGTGTATCGCCCATAAAGTCCTTCCCAGTAGTCCTTCCACTACTGCTGAAGACTATGTGTTGAAATGTGTGTGTGTGATTCTGTGTGTTGGTGTGTGTATGTATATCCTCAGCAAGATGTCTGCTCCATAGACTGTATAATACATAGGTCTGCACTGACCCTCCAGGGATTTCAACCACTGTGCCGCAGCAAACTAGTGCACGGTAAAAGATTGTTAGGTGTGCCGTGGGAAATTATTCCATTCCATCAGTGGTGTGCAAATTCAGCGTACATGAATAGTACTCTTCCATACCTGTGGGTGGCGGCAGGTAGCATGGTTAATAATGACCTTGTTGATTTCAGACAATGGCATTAGAGATGCAGGTAGACTGAGCAAGTGGCAATGCTTACAACAAAGATGGATAAATATTTGACAAGGAAAAATACTGACCCTGGATTAATCCTGATCAAAGTCCTTCCAGACCAAACCTAGATGAGTAGCACACAGCAACTGGGGGTCAAAAGAAAGCAATGGCAGTGACACTTATCTCTCGAATAAGGAGGTTTTAGTGGGATAACTGTGTGAGTGTCTGTACTTATGGAGCAGCAGCTATGGTCAGGCAAACCAGTGACTTTCTTACCAGATGTTGCGGTTACACACTGTGTTTTACACCACAAGGCATATGTCGCCAAGACTTTACCTGTGAACCTTGCTGATGTTTTGGATGGTGACATGCGTATGGCAAACTTCGTCAAAACAAGACCTCTGAAAAGCCACTTGGTCAGGGTCTGACTCTTTCACCCCAAAGAAAAAGAAAGTAGCCTTCACAAAGGCCTTGGGAGCTTTCCTGATCATCTATAGTAACCATTGATCATTCATTTACTGTAAGTCTACTTGGAAAATGTTGAGAATTTGACACTGTGGCATTTACAGTTCTTGTTGGATGCTGAGACTAAAGAAATGACTGCAAAAAACAAGCAGTTTCTTTTAACAAGATGTGACATGAAAGTACTGCTTGTGGCACCAGACAGAATTAAAACTGACATAACTTGTTATTTTTCCTTTTATGACCTCAGCACCATAAATGAATGATCTTGATCTTTTCTTGGAAATGTAAATAATGCAGTTCCACAGAAACACACAAACAATCAAACAAACACAGACAAAGAAATAGGAGGAATTATAGTTGTGTTATAATTATAGTTGTGCCTCAAGTTTCCAGCAGATCATTGCTTAATAAGTGGCATCATGATAATGGGAAACATGGTATCAGAACAAAGTGAAAGTGTCAGAACTTAAATTGTTATTCTACGGCCAAACTGATTATGAGATTAGAGTGTCTTTAGACATGAAACACAATTTGTGGCGTTCACACTTTTCAGTGCAGTAAAATTTTACGAGCAAAGATAAAGGTGATTGTCGCATTTGGAGAAATCAAGTCACCTCAGAGTAAAAAGGAGCCTGTCCTGTCTGGGGATGTGACCTCCTTGAAAAATAGCCCATGACGAGATGTTCCAAGGCTTGCTTATCAAAGCATGCACCTCTGGATTTATCCTTATATTCTCTCTGCCTATCTTTCCTTGCCTCACTTCCCCCACCTATGAAACCTCCTTCATGTCTTTCTTTTCCTATTTTTAAATTAAAATTGCCTTTAATAATTTGGCTATAATCAATCACTCGCCGCCTTATCATATTAGATAAGGCTGCAATTTGCTTTAACCTTGACCTTACCTACAACCATGATTTATAACCTTGTATTTTCAACATATTATCATAATTTTTATTCACAGTAGCAATGAAATATTGATAAGATTATCACGTGCCACAGAGGATAGAATAGCAACTTAATTATAAGTCAGTCTGAACTGAACTGAACTGAAAAGGGTAAATTAGCATAATATTGGAGAGATAGCAGAATAGTACATATTAGATTATTTGTTTTATTGTGGCAAAGCTGAGCATCTTACCACAGTAAACAAAACCTCAGATTCTCAGTCGCTTGTGTGACGATTTGTTTATGTGAATCTGTGTGTGTGTGTGTACAGCATGGATACACTTGTTAGTACTCCCGCATGTGACTGTGCATATGTGTGTGTGTATGTCACTATAAGTCATATCTCTGTCTGTGCTCCCGTGAACCGAGTTACATAATCAAAACCCCAACAGAGAGAAATGAAAAGAGGGGGAAAAACATTACAGAAGTCATTGTGAGATGAGGCTTGTTCTCCTCCTGGCTTAGACCCCTAACGCGATTGCCAGTTACTTAAAATAGCCCCCTGTGTTGTTATCTGCATTAGAGAGTCAACAGCATCCCACTGTGGATCGAGGCCAAAGAGGGAGAGGGAGAAAAATCAGTCGCCTGATGTGGGACAATCATGTTAGTTGTAGGCAAGATGCCAGGCTGTAAAACTGTGTGTGTGTGTGTGTGTGTGTGTGTGTGTGTGTGTGTGTGTGTGTGTGTGTGTGTGTGTGTGTGTGTGTGTGTGTGTGTGTGTGTGTGTGAGTGTGTGTGTGAGTGAGTCTAGTCAGATTCGTTAATATTATTAACTTGTCTGTCAACCAATTAGTGATGCCTTTGCAATTTTTACTAAGCAAATATCTTGTCAGCCTGTGTTTTTGCACAATATTGAAAGGAATAGTTCGACATTTTGGAAAACACACTTATTTGCTTTCTGTCTAAGGATCTGATCAGGCGATTAATATCATGTTCATGTGTTTAGTATGGAGCTACATTTGGGAAGTGTTTAGCCAAGTTTGGCAAAAAGACTGGAGAACAAGAAAATCCTCTTTTTAAGTGCAGAGCCTGATCAATACTGGATTTTCAAAGGCTGATAGCAATATCAGATATTAATTACATGACCTCCTTAACATAAACGCAACATTTTAATAAGGACTGATAATTATGACCAAGATACATACTTTTATTTCACGCTTGAAAAATTTACTCATTAGTGCTCTCTGGTGGACAGACTATGTAATGTGACGGGAAGTGGTTATGGCTCAAATGCAACAATAAAACAGATGCTTGGTAAGGTCCTTTAATATAGGGGAAATAAAATCTTGATGGAACTCACCGAAGGGCTTGTATCCAGGATTGCCAAAAAATCACAGGGACAGGCAGACAGGACCCAAACATGAACAGGAGACGAAGAGCAGATCCAAATAATTACACTGACGGTATGAAGGAAGAAACAATCCAGCAAAGGTCGAATGAAAAGGAGTGGCTTATATAGAGTGCTGATGGTGATTAGCTGCAGATGTAGATGAGGTGGGAGTGGCTGACAGGTGAGGCAGAGGCGGGGTGAATAGAAAAGTACTGGGACCTGAGGACATTTAAACAAATCATCCTCTGGGAACCATGAATGTCTGCATAAGATGTAAGGGAAATTCATCATGTAGTTTTTCAGATATTTCAGTCCAGACCAAAGCAGTCGATCGATGTTAGCATGATTAACAAATTTAAACATGCTATTGAAGAAATCATCATCATCTAAGCACTGAGGAATCTCAATGCTCATCCGTAAATATGAATGGGATGAAACAGTGGGTGTAAACAGATGGAATGAATGTGTAATGCCAGTAGTGGGTCAGAGGAATAAAACATGGGTTGGGAGGTGAAGCCACAGAGAGCAGAGCAATCTTCGCTCTGCCTGATATCCTCCTCTGTGACACCTTCTCCCTCAGGGTATTGTGACATCCAGAGGACACGTCTAAGCAACACTCACACACACACAGATTGAGTCAGGATGATTCCCACTCAGGTCCCAGCTTGACGAGAGCGTGCACTGTGGTAGGTGTGCAAAGACAGAAACTGTTCCGGGTGATTTATTCGACGTCTTTCCCTTTTAGCGCTGATCCATTACTGTTATGGTCTTTGGCACAAGCTCGCGGATCCTTATTCGATTCCAGCAGACAATTAAGTAAGAAAGATAATGACTTTGATGCGAGCGCTGTACGATGGGCGCAGACATGCATATGTGCACGGCGTCATTAGGAGGCCTCTCTATCTTCAGACCTCCAGTAAGCCTGGCGCTGTTCATGGTTCATTTAAAGAGGGACTATTTCTGTCCTGCACATCATCCGGAAAGCCCTTCAGTAACATGTACGAGGGGACATTTCTCACGTGTGACCATCATGTGCTCTGTACATATGACACTTACAGTACATGGCACTATGGGGACTATGAACGGCTGAAGCTGAAACGCAGATAAACGTCAGTACAGTTTTAGGCAGGCTCGCCATGTGGGCATGTAAGAGGTGAAGACAAGGTGATAAGGAAAAGAGGTGGGGTTTTTTTCGTTGTTGTAAAATGCTGGAGTGTGTCTGGTTTGCGGCATGGGAATGATAATAGACCATAAATAGCAGCGCATTGCTAATTACAGCGCTAATCTAGGAGACCTTTCGTGGCGAGCTGTTGTTGCTGTGGTGAGAAAATGATGATTGCATCCTTGTAGGTCCTCTGCCACGGTGAGTCACTAGTTCATGGGGAGTGGGTGAAGTCCCCTCCTCAGGATGTGTGGAGGGCTTGACAAAAATCTCCTCCTTATTGGAAGCTTGTCTGAACCCCCAGAGGAACCAGTTTATGAGATTGGAGTGCCAGAATAGAACAAGACACCATGAGAGGGGACTAGTCAAGGAGGTGGGATTAAAATCCTTTATTAAAGTAAAAGTAACAATGTCATAAATGTAAAAATACTCCATTAGAAAAATTCATATCCAAGTTCAATAGTAATTAACTGGTTAATCTGAAACTCATATTTTACCAAACAGTGTTTACTCAAGCTATAATGCAACCTCAAAATGAGACAAGACAGAACTCAATTAACCAGGAATTGCATTTTATTGGTTATTATTACATTATCATTGTTAACATTGGAGAATACAACTCCTTAAATCTGAGCTAGACATTCACACAGTCCAATTTTCACTCGCATAGAGAGCGAAATGCCCTCACTGTTGGCTGTCATTAAGGAGGATTATTAAGCCAATACCAGTCCATGAACACGTCTTCAACTCAGAAAGTCATGTATTTTAAAGTAGTAGCTGGTTGAGGTAGAGTCCATTGTAGCATATAACGTAAATGCACAAGTAAAGTACAAGTACCTCAAACTTTCCCTTGAGCAAATCACTGCTTATATGCTGCTGTTGGGCAGATTTACCATCAGACATTGTGAACAGGCAACTGCTCCTGAGTGCTGACAAACATTCCTCCACAGAAAGTTCTCAAAATGTGATAAGTGTGAGAGTGAATGAAGTAAAAAGAGGAGTTATCAAATTGAAGAATGAGAGAGAGGAGGACGATGAAAAAAGAGAGCAGGACAGTGTTAAGCAGAGCAGATAATGACTATTTAACAGTAGCTGAGTGAATGAGTGTTGTTTAGTCTCGCCTAACTAACAGTGCAGACACTCGAATGCACTTGAGCTTAAGGTAGCGGCTCTGCTAACTGAAGTGTGACAGGCGGAGCAGTTGGAGCGATGAAATAAATATCCTAAACAGTCGCCGTTAAATCACACCTACGTCGATGCTGCGAAGGCACAGGAGGACAGCATCTCTCTCTCAGACGTTGCCGTCGCTCCTCTCTATTTCACAGCTCAGTTTTTTTTTTTTCCCACCTCTCTCATGTTCAGATTGTGAACTTTTGATGTGAGGACATAGCAGCATTTGGAAAATCATCGCTTTATGTGTTGATGTGCATTGGCTTTATAATGAAGGTTATTTACAATGCAATAACATTGGTTTAATTGTTCTGGATTTCATGCTCGTCTATCTTTATATTTTTGAAAACTGCAAAGCTTTTAAGTTGATAAACAAAAGTTGGTAACACTTTATTTGACGCCAATCTCTATAATGCATTATAAATGTATTTATAATGCGTTATAATGACATTATAGCACTGTATAACTATAGTTATAAACACTCATAAATGATCATAATGCTTTATAGCAATAATCATAACACACTATAAAGCATTTTATCATCACTTATAAGGTCAGGTATTATAATACATTATAACTGTTGGCAACTCACTGACAATTCCCATATAGATAATGCATTATACATATATTTATGATATGCTTATAAACGTGTATAACTATCATTATAAACACTCATAAATCATCATAAGGCTTTATAACAATGAGCATAACACATTATAGAGCATTTTATAATGGCTTATAAGGTCAAGTATTATAATACTTCATGATTGCTGGTCATAGTTGTCATATATTAAAACTCTTTATAATGCATTATAATCACTGGTATAATGCATTATAATGTGATTATAAGTTACTCTAAATGCTCATTGGGTGCCTCAAGTAAAGTGATGAAACTGCTCAGGTGTAGGCTGATATAACACATTACAAGCTGGTCATAAGTCACTATAAGTGGTTGGCTTGAAGAAAAATACTCATCTTTTAATCTATGCAAGAACAACACAAAACATTGCAAAACTTATTTTTAATAACAATGTGACTCCTTCAAAAAACTTGATCACATTCACAGTGAGTGGTTAAGTTGATAAACAAAAGTTGGTAACACTTTATTTGACGTGAGTGGTTAATGTTCTTTATATTTCTGATTTCTGCTAATGTGAACATTTGAAATAGAAAGATTTGATTGGACACTGGAATTTTTTGCCTAAGGCCCCAACAGACTCTGGAGTCACCACTGAGACATGTATCTTTCATGTGGTATTCAAACAGGGTGCTGTGGCCACGGAGAACATGTGAACGTGAAGACGTGTGAATTGCAATTAGGAGCCTCTCCTCAGGGCTTGCTTCCTGAGCGCTGTCACATAAAACAAAATATGCTAATAAAAAAGAAAACGATCTCCTTATGACATCAGATCTCTTTGCTTTGCTTTGATTAATTTACTCCTGCGTCTGCGTTCAGCAATATTCTGCACACTCACGCATACACACAGCTGCATTTCCAAAGACTTTCTCCTGTGTGTGTGTGTGTGTGTGTGTGTGTTGGTGGGCAGAACAACAGCTGGAGGGAGCAGATGTTACATGGTGTCCCAGGGGTAGCAGAAGGCCACGCACCATCTCACCCTGTCCCAGCGCTTACACAGACAGGCTTCCTGACGGTGAGGACTAGGCGGGCTGGGTGCTGCAGGGGGAGCCGAGGCAGAGAAACCCGCACATCGTGGAAGCTAATTAATAGTGAGAGAAGCTCTGCTGCATGCTGTAACTCCAGCTCGCATCATTAAAAATGGTCAAATCCCATGGCCTGTCTTGCTCCCCTGTGATTGGTCCTTTTGATTTTTCCTCCCAAGTGTCCACCTCTTTTATACATACTGGTCTGAATCATCCTTCCCATCATTTATTAGGCAATTCTCTTTCACATAGCTGCGCTTGTGTCTGCATGTCCATCCACTTCTCAGAACCATCTCTCGAGCTATCTAAGCATCTTCTTCCTCCTGCTTCCCTGAATGTGGCTTTTTCTTTTTTTTTGAAATTGTCTTTTTATTTTCATTGAAAAGCAAATTATTACAATTCCAAAGCATTTTTTGTTTACATAATCTGCGACTTTGCTGCTTTTCCAATGTTTCCATTTAACATACTAAAAAGAAAAAAAGAAAAAGAACAACAGAACAGGGGAGCCTGTTAATTGTGGTCATTTTTAACTGTGAAAATATAATGGAGAGAAAAGTGGATGAAGAGAGCTGTATCTAGTTACAGGTGAATTCAAGTAAAATCACACCTTATTGGTTTTACATACTCAGTCCATTTGGACCAGATCTGGTAGAACTTCTCTTTGAGTACTTTCAGGGAAGATGTCAACTTTTCCATAATGTACACCTCATCTACAATGTCAATCCATTCTTCAATAGTGGGAGGTTCAGCCTTTAACCATGTTCTCGTAATCGTTTTTTATGCTTGTTGCCAATAATATACCAAGTAGCATCTTGTCATTAACACTCCAATTTTCAAACAATATATCACCCAAATACATAGCTTCACATGTAAAAGCAATGTTTGCACCAAATGTATTATTTATGTGTTCGTGGACCAGTTTCCAATAAGGTCTAATGACCTGGCAATCCCAGAAGACATGACAGTGATTAGCTTCGCTTGTCCCACAAAGCCTCCAACAAGTGTCCCCATGACCCTGCCATATATTCCAACCTGTTGAGGCCCATTGTAGCTGACATATTTTTGCCCAACTCTATTTTGTTACATGAGCCAGACTTAAGTAAGAATGTGGCTTTTTCCATTCAAAGCCCAGCACATTGATGCAAACTGTCTCTTAGTCGCAAGCGGCTGCATGCATCAATCATTCTGTCCGTTCTGCCTTCCTGATGCTGCATCCATCTGCCCACGCTGCTGGGGGGCCCTGTTCTCGGGGAGTGTAGGTGGAGGTGCTGGCCGCGGGAATTTTTCGACAGACAATTGATTTCTCCCATCCGCTCACCTTTTAACATGCACCTCATGTAGAACGCGAAGGGGGGGGTGGAACCCGCTGTGAACACGCCATATGTCCAATCCATCATATACTCAAACAAATATATAATCTCATGAAATCCATCTGGCATAGCACAAACTATCCCTGCTGAAGCTTATGCAGACTCATTAAAACAATTAAGTCCGAACGTGTTGCAGCCGTGAATCTCATTGGCTGACTCCTCGATGCACTGCCGGCTCAAATATCCACAGCAGGGGTTCCTCACTAACTTTCTTCCCGAGGAGTAGCTAAAAATTAGGAAGCAAGCAATTTATTACATACATATTTATACTGTGTGTGTGTGTGTGTATGTGTGTGTGCTCCTTCTCCTTGTGTGCAATAATGGTGTGGAAACCAGAGAAAGACTATGGAAGTAGAAGACCACAGTATCTCACATGGGCCTTAAAGTACTGACAAATATATTTTTTTAAATGAAACTGATTTTTTTTTTTTAAATTTGAAACATTGAAAAACACCTTTTCTCAAGCACTGAAATGTTGAAACACAGCTTTTAAAATAAACTATATACAGCAAATGGACAGTATAAATACATGGCTGAGGGGATTGTATGTGGATTGTAACTACTTTGAAACTTTTGTAGTTTTGACGGCAAAATTAGTATTATTATATGTATTACAATGTGGTAATATGTGTTATTAAATATATTCAAAATTAGAAATTAATGTATCCCTTTTCACACAGCAAACCATTAAGAAGTACACAGAGAAAGTAGTAATGCTTAGTTAAGTAATATCTGACTCATATCAAGAATCGTGCACAACAAAAATAGGTTAATTGTTCACCATTCACTGCTGTGACGAGGTCTAATGTCTGACAATGGCCTCATCGAACAAACACACACAATCACATTCTCTGAACAATCGCACATACGCAAGCTCTGACGTGCAGCTATATTGTATCTGTCAAGGTTACACTGCAGAAAGAAAGTACCACCCTTCTGTCAGCTCGACCAATCAGAGACCATCTCAACAGTTTCTGTGAGAAAAGCTGATAATAGATCCAGACCATAATAGAAGGAAGGAGGGATCCAATCAAACAGTCAGCAAAGAGAGGGAAGAGGAGCGCGTTTTATCACTCAGAATGAAAATGAACGGGCTTCGTTTTTAACAATATTTGCACTTATAATGTTAACTTACATCTTAGCACACTGCTGCTTTTTTCAGTGCCATTCACTTTATGCCATTTGACACCACCTGCGTCATCACAGTAAACTCACCTGTGCAATGTGATACAGCTTTGTGGAATGTGGCACAATTTGCAGCAAGTACAGTTTACAGTTGGTTCAAATCTTTACTTACACAAATAATTGAAAATGATTATGTCCTTGTTTGCACTAGAGAGAGTACCCTGCTGCAAACAAAATGGCTTGTGCAAGAAGAATCTCCCTAGTTGATGGAAAATACTGATACTGAACAAAAACACAAATTTGCAACTTTATGTCATATCTAGAAAAATAATTTAATTATTTTACTGTCTCGTCCTGTGTTTCATGTTGTCTTGTGATTTTCTGTCTTATTGTGAAACTAACTTCCCCTCTTGTTTCAGGTAGCTTGCCCTTCCTCTTGTGTTTCCCGCCGTTGTGATTGTCAGCCCCGCGTCTCCCCTTGTCTTGTGCCAGATTGTCTTGTCTCGTCATGAGTAAGTCTCTCCAGCCATTTTCCATGTCACGTCTCGACCTTGTCTTTGTTAAGTTTTCATTTGATACTTTGCCTTTTTGTCAATTTGTTCCTCTTTAGAGTGATTTTGAGTTCTTGCATTTTTTCACGTTTTGACTCTTTTTGTTTCCTTGTTGTGAGTGACTTTAATTTGATACTTTTAATAAACACTCTTATTTTGAAGAAGCCCCTCTCTTTGCGAATTTCCCCATGGGGATGAATAAAGTATCTACCTAATCTACCTAACCTACCTAACCTAACCTAACCTCTCTGAGTCTTGCGTTTGGATTCAGTGTATTCTCCAGTTGTGTCACTTTATTCACACTATGCATTGAATTTGACTTATTTTACTGTTTATCAGACACCCTCTGGTTTTCCCTCTGATGACCTCCAGTTTCCTGATGGATGATAGCTGTTGCTGTTGCTAAAATAACCTCTAACTGGTGAGTGAGGCTAAATACAGCTGTCTATTAGCAGAATACAGATTCATTTATTACATTTCTTTTGTCTTGATTTACAACTAAAACTATTGTATATTTAATAATTATGCATTTCCACCCTTTGTGTAGCTCACTGAGCTTGGGCCGTGGCAGCGACTGATCAATTCACACTGGATTTCCCCGGGTGGTGGATTTCACTTCAACACCAGAAGAACGCCATTCACAAAGGTCTTTCCAAGTCCATGCATAACGTGAGATCTCATAGTGTGGTGGGTGGTGGTGGTGGTGGGGATTTAAGCACCTGACTTGTAGCTCATTGTAAATCACATCACGCCTCGTAGTACTTTAGCCAGCCAGCAGCCTGCACTCATGGTCCATTATGATTCCTCTGCTTTATGGGATGCTGTTTGGTACCAATGCAAGGGGTGTTTATGTTCAAGGGTAAGTCCCCGCCGAGTAAATGACACCGATCCACAACCACCCCCCCTCCTCATCCCTCCTCATTGATCCAGAGTGGAGACAGTAAACAGCCTTACAGATTTCTCTTTGCAGTGACAACTTTCAAATATAAAGCCTGTGGAGGATCATCTTACTTCAATGCACACATGGGCCTAAAGCTATAACACTGTAGAGGTGATCCTTTTCATTTCACTTAAACAGGCCTTGTAATATTATTTACATTACATACATTTCAGCCCTTAAGTGTTTGGATTTGACTTTGTGCATTTTTGTATGAAACTGTTCAAACACTGCATTTGTTGAAGATAAAACGGAAAAGAGCATGACAGATGCATATTATTGTCACTTTAGGAAAGAGATGACAAAAGCATAAAGCGTTTCATGAATGCCACACACAAGCCGTGCTCACAAATCGGCCTTAATATTTAAAAAAAAATCTAGTGGTGCATGCGCTGTTTGACATGCATGAACGCAGTCAAGCTTCCTTCACACGTAATTTGCATTAAACTTGTTGTGTAGTCCAAGAAAAGCTCAACAACAGCCACGTTTTTACCTTCTCTTCCTCCCAAGACAAACATTACTTATAATTCTTGCCTTGAACAGAGATCACACACTTCAAATGCTGTGATACACATGACAGAAATCAGGGTGACCTTGGACAGAAAGGTGGCTCCGTTAGACAGATTTAATCAGCATAGATTTAATACCCAGCCATTGCCAGCATACGTGTCCTTTCGGCTCATCCTTCAGCAACTTCGGTGCACCATTTCCTGCTCAATGACTCCAAATAAGAGCATCAATTAGAGGCCTTAATATGCATTCTATCCAAAACCCTTTCTCTAAAATATGTCTGATTATTTTTTTGTTTTAAACTGAGTAGATTCTTAACATTTTGCCCAGACAGGCCAGAACTTACGCTTTCTAACAGTTCATTTGTTTTGCAAGATAAAGAAAAGCAATCCCAGAATGTGACTGTAGGAGCAGTAATAGTCTGAACATTCTCACTTTCCTTTAATAAAATGGGTACACGTCATCTGCATTACAATTTTATATCCAGCTCCCTGCTCATAACAGTGAGGGGAAAAAAAGTATGATGTCACACAGACGCAGCTACATATCGATCCTGCGCTAAAAGGGTGGACTCGTCTGAATTAACATTTACAGCTTGTGAGGTTTTTGAACTCACTGTTCCTTCAGTTAAGATAAAAAACAATTGAATTTCTTTTCCAACTGAGCCGTCACTGTTCCAAGATCTATAGATAGGGGTTAATTGTAAGTGAGCAGGGAGAACACTGTTTCAATATTTCTGACACATTTCTACAGCTCATCAAGCAACAGATAATAGCTATAGTTTTTTTAGTGTGCTCCCTGAAGGAAGACAACGCCACAGAGCATGTAGGTTAAGAGCTTTATAAACACTGAACAAAGCCAGAGTGAATCTCTATGGGCCTTTCAACCCAGTGACTTTAATTATGAAGTCACTGGGTTGAAAGGCCCATAGTGTGACCCACAGCCCTTCCCCAAGGGCAAATGTCACATATGCATGTTTACTATTGCTGTAATCTGCACATTTCATGGTGAGTAGGGGACATAAAATCGTGTTTATAATTATGGGGACGCCGGTGTGGTTTATGATCATCATCAGGAAGTGCCTCCAGGAAGGAGAACAGAAAACAAGGAGACAACAGTATGTGTCAATTGATTCTCCCCTCTGTAGATAAAGCACAAATCCAAATGACCAAATCCAGTCTTTTAGCTGTGTAGAGCTTGACCAATGAAAAAGGAAATTTGAGGCTGCATGTTCACAAAAAGATTGATTTTTGTGCAACATTTTTTTCCCACCTATTCAGTGTTTCCATCACACTGTAGACCTCAGACCTAACAAGTGGTAGTTTTTATAATGACAGAAGTTCTCTACAAAGGAAATTAACTGACTGATCAGTATGTAGAATGAAAACAGATGCCGTCTATAACTCACTAACAAGCAGGTTAATTTTCACATATGCTGAATGTCCTGATATGAGATTGAATGTGACCTTGCCCTCAGAGTCAGATCAGCACCATGGACAGCAGCCAGCAGCCCCTTCGACACAGAGAGGACACGGCAGCCAGGGAAAGTTTACAGCCACATCTGTGCACCACTGCATAAGGACAGGTGTAGTAGTATCCAGTCACTAGTGCATTGCTCATTTGTTTAACTAAATGAAAAACTGAAACCAAAACAAGTGTCTGTTGTGTGCAGTGCTGAAAAGTAAACTAAGAAAGTAAATGATTTTAATTTGATGCTACTTTATACTTCTATTTAACTACATTTATTTGATAGGTGCTCTTTTTAGATTAAGATCTTTGCATAACATATGGTGAACTTACAGTTAATAATTAAACCAGCGCTTCCCAAACGTAGAAAAAAAACTGTCTGACAGGGTTGAGTTGAGCTGTTGGCAGTTCAATCAAAGAAACATATCCCTGCTAAACTTGGATGACTTCATTTAAAATAATAGTTTGTAAAACTCTCCAACTTTTCATGGTTAGAGAAAAGTTCAAACTGAAAACTGAATAAAGATTTTTAGCAATTTCTCTTCTTTCCTCTCCCATTAATCATCTCACAACCCCTCAAATTAATCTTGTTATCCTATGGAGGGGTTAGTTGGGAACCACTGAGTGTGTTTAAATTTATCAAAAAGGAATCATAGTGTGACTTGAGAGAAAACACCACCTCCTCATCTGTCCTCATCTAACACCACCTCTGTCACCTTCCTCCGTCCAAAGCTTCCAGTTAAACAGAGGAAAAGTTCACAATATTTTTGTGCAATCGTCAACGAACTTTTGTCCAGCAGGGGGTGTTTCATGTGTCCTTGTAACATGACAAGTATTACACTATAGCGAATTATAAAAGACAAGAGGCCTTGACCTCAATTCAGTCTCAGAGGCCTTTTTTTTAGCTGCAGGGTGATGGGTTATGATTTATTACTAATGTGAGCATGACAGTAAAGGAGTGCACTGGCTGTAGAGGCGGAGCCCTGGTTTATTGTTCTGAACAGGAAGAGCTCCACCTCGATGATGTCAGGTGTGAATGTGACCGTGAGAGGTTTGTGACACGTGGCCTTCAACAGGGAGAACAAATCTCTCACAGACTCTGCTCCTTTTGTCTCAATCTCATTGTGTTTCTCTTTATTTCTCATTCTGTCACTCTTCATATTTCTCTCTCTCACTCACTTTGTCGTCATGTTCGCCAAGAGCAATTTGTTGATGATGAAAATCCTGAGGTTACTGTACCTCTCTGGATGCTTGTTGCTGTTCCGGGACAAAATCTCGGATGCATGTATATCTTCATTTATTTACATTCCAGTGATGCTACACACTTACGCACACACACATCTTTGCTTTATGCTCCGAAAGTGAAGGTCGACATGCAATCCCCTGCATTGTGAAACGTTACCTCAAGGGTAATGAAAGTTTAACGTGTATTGTAAATGAGTGCGTATGCATGATTACAAGCCCGTGCTCGGCCACACACAGGGAGCTGAAATTGAAATTGACTCGCTGAAATTGTGTCGCTTTATTTATGTGCAACCATGTAAGCTGTGCAGCTTATGGGCAGAAATAGGGGCCACTGACCTTAGCGGCGACTACGCATGCCGATCATGGATAAAACTGCTGCCTAATCAATGTCTGACGTGTCGTGCTCTGTGCTCACAGGACGCCACAATGAGGTAACAGCAATGGAGGCTGGAAATTACGTCGGAGCCTGATTTCAAAAAAGAGAACTGATGAATGTTGCATCATCATTCCGTCTGTCTATATTGTTGATATCGGAGTATGTGTGCAATCCCCAAGCCCACCCTAACTCCACCATATCACCCACCCCCACCCCACCCCACCCCCACAACACTTATGTAACATGTCCTCCTTGTCGTGTGTGTAACCAGAACATATCGGCTGTAAGACAATTACTGGATGGAGATGTGTTCCCTAATCAGTGTTGATGAGCTGGTCACGGTGTGCACAGCTTGTGTATTTTCTGATTGACAGTGCCAGTTAAGTCTTTTCATAACAAAGTCCAGCACATCAGAAGCCATGCATTTCACACCATGTTTTAATTTACATGCGTCAAAAACAGCAGGCTAAACCGAAGGGCAGGATGGATCCATGCTTTCATGTTGTTTACGCCAAATTCTGACCCTACCAACTGAATGTTGCAGCAGGAACTGAGACTCATAAGACCAGGCAATGTTTTTCCAAATCTTCTATTGTCCAATTTAGGTGAACCCGTGTGAAATGTAGCCTCAGTTTGCTGTTCTTAGCTGGTGTGGTCTTCTGCTGCTGCAGCCCATCTGCTGTGTTCAGAGATGGTCTTCTGCTTGATTGTAATAAGTGGTTAATTGAGTTACTGTTGCCTTTCTGTCATCTCGAACCAGTCTGGTCACCAACCATGCCACGTTCAGAGTCACTGAAATCACCTCTCTTCCTTATTCTGATGCTCAGTTTGAACTTCAGCAGCTTGTCTTGACCATATCTACATGCCTAAATGCAGTGAGTTGCTGCCATGCGATTGGCTGATTAGATATTTGCATTAACGAGCAGTTGAACAGATGTACCTAATAAATTGGCCGGTGAGTGTATCATCACTTCCGTACAGTCCGCCTGGAGTTGTTCCAGTATTCCCAGAGAAAGTCTGACATGATGGAATAAACATCGCAATGAAAAAACAGACATGCATTATTTGAGAGGATTAGCTGGGACACTCTCCTCATTTTGAAACAAGCTCTGCTCCACAGTGTTTTCGCCATGTTGTGAGGATGTAGCTCGATCGCTAAGAGATTAGCATTACACAACTTTTCCACTGTTTTGTTGTCCTTGTCAACATTTTTGAAACATGTTACTGGCATCAAATTCAAAATTCTACGAAAATGTTTCTCGTAGAACAATGACATTTTCAATTAAATATATTATTAATATTCTTATGAACATTTTACACAGCGTCCCTTCCACTTTTGTGGAATTGGAGTTGTACATGTGAATATAGTGATGACTCCAATTTTGCCAAAAATTACACTTAAAGCATTTTATTAAATTCCTTTACTACATGTATCACATTGAGTTTGAACAGACATGAACAGAAACTTGACTAGCAGAGGCATACAACCATGAGGGGGTAATTCTAGTTTCATTTATACTCACGTTGTTGCAAACAATACACAGAGGAACAGTCAGTGCTTCCAACTCAATTCTCATCTCGTCTCCTATGGACATATACGAGGTAAGCTATTGATTACACAGCAGATTAGAGCAGACTGCCTGTGAATACGAAGTTGGGTGACGAACATCACGTCTTATGACCTTCATGCTTTATGAACATTTTGTTAGAACACACCAAACATGCACGCTTCTTGTTATTCTATTGTTGGATTCCTGTCTCTCTCTCCCACTCTCAGAGTTGTCAGACCTCAGTCATATACTTCCCGCATCTCTGTCATTTCATCCCATCAATCAACTCTGGTAGCACCTGCTATCAGTAGGAGGATGCTGGTCTTTAAGTAGCACTTTTATTCCGCCTTGCTTTTCTCAGACTATGTGTCGTACCAGCCTCTACCTCCTTTATAGCCACCATGATCTTTAGCTTGTGCCCGGAGATTTAATCAAAGGGGTTCCATCATCCATCTGTGCTCTCGTACTGTGAGCAGAAAATGTCTCCTAATTCTTATCTTAATGGTGTTCACACATTTTATGAAGAATTCTCATCGCCAGATCTTTTCTCTGTATCTCAATTAATGATAAATATCATAATTACTTTCTATTTTATCTCCTCTTTTTGAAGTATATTCTGACTAAAGTGCATATTTAATGAAGTCGGAGTCGCTCTCTCTGTCCGTCCGTCTGTCTCTCTGTGTCTCACCATACATGCAATGAATACAGTGTATGAATACAGAGAAAAAAATAATGGCAAATAGCTCCATAGTTACTACAAGAGTTGGAATAGCAGCCATTAAAATCACAGCATGATACACCAGTAATTAATAGCATGGAATATCATGTGTGAGATGTGTTTGAAGTTTTAATCAGACAGCGGGGAGGAAACAGTTATTACATGTCACAGCACATAATATATGCACATAGTCATAGGAATCAATCTACCCCATCAATTAAGATGTGTTCAAAAGGGTCGAGAGCAGCGATACTCATCCCATTGGTTTATACTGCCGATCATTTTCTAATCCACATATTGAAATAGTGACTGTTTATTAGGCCACAAGATTCTGCAAACTAACCAAGTTTAGTGCAGATTTCTTTATTTTTGTCTTGACTTTCTTTTTGTGTTTCCACAGGCAAAAGGCTTTTTAAAGCAGAGCAGAGTAAATTTGCTCTCGGAGCTTTGTGGCTTACCCAACCACAGCTGACAAAGATCTCTTTTATGCATTTCTGATACTAAATTAATTATGCAGGCCTCACTCCAGGGCATCTGAGAGGCACAGTGGAGCCTGTTTGTATATCATTCTGCCATTCAAAGTGAATGAACTTATATGTTAATGCTGCTGCCTGCTGCTCTGTGGGCTGGGTAATGAATGAGCAGCAACCTGCCAGATAAGGAGCATAATGTAAGCTTGTTTTTAAAATCTAATGTGGCTTCAGACGTTTCTGCTAACCTGGCTCTATATGCTGCCTTTTCTGATGTTAATGCACCAAGTGGCTGGAAGATGTCCAGTTACAACGTCCATATATCAGTATGAGTAAATATTTCAAACCACTTTATGTTGTAAATCTGAAGGTTGTTTCAGCAAAGCTTGCTGGCAATGCCTGTTCATCAGTCCACCACTTTGCTCCAGACTGAAATATGTCAACTGCTTGGGTTTGGATTTCCATGACAATTGGTGCAGATTGCCCAACGGATTAATCTGAATGACTTTGGTGATCATTCTGGTGGTGATCAAGTTTTCACTTATCCAGCGAAATATCTCAACATCTACTAGATTGTTTGGCAAAAAAAGATTTGGTTCATATATTCATGGTGCCCAGAGGATGTGTTTCCTGTTTTCTTTTATCTGTAGTTTCAAGTGAAATGTCAACAACTATTGGCTGGCTCGCCATCAAGTCTGGTACAGACCAAGGATGAATTGTAAAAATCTTGCTGATCCTTTGACTTTTCATCTTGTTCCATAATCAGGTTTAAATTTCAGTTTTGCAATATTTTAGTTTATGGCCAAATATCTGCAAAGCTAATGACACAATCAACCTTAGTTGTACTTTGTGCTCACTGCTACTTTATGTGCAAGCACGCGTACATGCTACACTAAAAAGGTGAACATGGTAAACATTATACCTGCTTTGCATCAGCATGTTAGCATTGTCATTCTGACCATGGCAGCACGATAATCTTAGCATTCAGCTCAATGCGCCTGAGCACGGCTTTACAGGACCACCTGCTTGCTGCTCTCAGCCTTGTTAAAATACAATCTGCATGGACACCGCTGTAGCATGTATTCTTGCTCTTAAATAAAGTTCATGACATAAAATACCACACGGGAACACGTGCCATGTAAATGCTTTCCATAAAGCCCAGGCACGTGCACCATCAAGAAAATACAGCCCATAATATCTCCAAGGACCTTGCCTCAAGAATGATGTCTCGTCCTAGGAAAACAGAGGTTATGGATAGTGTTAGTGATTTGGGGTGAGGGGGGCAAAGATATAGGTGTTTCAATCCGGCAGACAATACACAGGGTGTAGCTATTGATGCTCCGAACGGATGGAGAGCCAATGAAATGTCAATTCAGTTTGCCACCATAAGCCTCTTAATCCTATCATCTAATTACCACCAAAACGTTAATCATCCGTCTGTACTATGTATTATTGATTGCTCTCATTGCCACCATTGACTTTATGCCTCTTTCTGCTGAGTGGTCAATACAACCTGCTCACATCCACTCCATGTTCTCTCTCTCTCTCTCTCTCTCTCTCCCCAGTGTACGTCAGTTTATCAAGTGGGCACATGTGCACACACACGTGAATACATGGGCGAATGTGCTCACGGTTACACACATCACAGCCCGGGAGGTGTATTGGAAAAGGGGCCGGCTGACAGGGCAAACACACATTCACGCATCACAAATTTGTCACCTCCAAGCCCAGGGTAGTCTCACTCAGCGCCAGCGGTCTTGTCAAGTTTTCTGTGAGGCCCTGGGTTTGAGATAATGTGATGCATGTGTGTAACAGTGTATGTGTGTTTTCCCATTTACAACCAAACATCTGTTTTGGTGCAGTCCGTTATATTAATCCAATAATCAGTGTTTTCCGTGGAATACACTCTAACTTATAGTCATAACTTGGATTAACAGAAGTTATGGCATTGTGTCCGTTGGTGCCTGTTAGCTAAATGATGGTAGTCAGGTTGGCCCAGTGTGTGTCGCCAGGACACTGATGAGAGGCAATTGCTGGACTACTGACCTGGTCACTGTCCATTATCCTAAACCAGGCTTCATTTGGAGGACAGGTAATGACTTATGGCACACACCGGCAGTCATTCATTAATTATTTTCGGCAAATTCTTTACAATATCGGCAAAGTGCCTGAAAGTTGATGTCCTCCAGGAAAGTAAAAATATTCATTTTGCATTTCGTTTTATCCAAAGTGACAAGCGACAACAAGCAAGTCAGGAGAAAACAACCTGGATAAGTGCCATAAAACTTAGGTCAAGCTAGATAGGGCCTATGTCTACAGGCAGTGAGAAGGGAATACTTTTTTTCTTGTTGCTTTTTTTGTTTTTTGGAGTTTCACCACCTTGGATCACTGCTGGAAACTTTGCAAGCATTCATTTGAATTCAACATATACTGAGGAAAAAAAAGACTTCAAAAGCAGCCTGAATCACTTCCTTGTAGCTTTGACTTTGATACTTTGCTGTCAAGCATTTCTTGCACTGTTCATGACTCTGGGATGTACTTACAGAGGAGGTTCCACAGGGCTCTATTCGAGGCCCAGGGAGAAGGTCATCCTGTGGATGATACAGATGATGATGGTTTGCCAGGCAAGCAGGTATCTGAGCCAATCAAGCAGCTGCCCGTACAGGTGTCTTCTTCCAGCTGGCAGGAGATGAAGGAGTTAAGGAGCGTGCTCAGGTGAGATGATTCTAGTAACAATTTATAGCAGGTCGGACTGAGCTGTGCATTTTACAAACAGAACAAACATTAGTGTTTGCCTCAATCAGCTTTTTACCTGGAATTTTAAAATCATCTCTAAACCTGCCTCTAAGTCTCTCCATCTCTCTATAATGCCTCCTCATTATAGTCAGCTACACATAAGGAAGATGGACTGATATCATTAGAGCTCAATACTCCCAAAGCTCCCATTTAAATATGTGGTCTCTTATTTCATTTGCATTTATCATATCACATCTTAGAATCACAGCTGAAACAGAGAGGCAGGAAAAAAGATTTCTGCTTGGCTCCAGTGTGTCAATTTTTTTCTGAACTGTTAGAACACGTGAAGATTTAACGAGGTGAAACATGCATCCCTCTGAAGGGCAAAGACAGCGAGAGGGCACTGTAGTGAATTTGAGTTTACTAAACTATTTCATGCATAAATAATGGGTGTAAAATGAGAATTTGTGTGGAAAGAATTGCAACGTTATTTGAAGTTTTTTCATGAGCGACGACAAAAAAGAGTCCCCCAAGCAGTAAATGTGGATAAGGCGTCGCCGACTTTGCTGCTGTCAGTCAGTACATTACATATTCTTTCAAGTTAGTGTATTGAAATGGGACTCGTTTGTGCTGTACTATCTTTACCCTGAGGCTTCTGTAGGCTACGTCTGTGTTTATTTCCAAATCTCTCGCTCCAAATCTCTTTGCCAATAAAGCAACGCAGGGGTTCTCCTTTGCTTTTCCCTGCTCGCTGGCTGTGCAGCTCCCCACCGCACAGATCCTCACAGGACAGTCACCCAGCTCTTCTCTGCAACACTAAGCCTTTATCACTGTTATTATATACTGGGTGCATGTATTTGTACTAATGCATGGATTTGGGGGAATTATACTGTGACAACAGTGTGTCTTCACCCCACAAAGGAAGCATTAAAGTGCTAAATCCCTGCTAGTGTCCCAACCTACCCATTCTAGAAAATGACACAATATTTTCCTCTGAGTGAGAGTGCATTTCTGCCATTAGTCTTTGAAGCTGTAGTTCTACTCTCCTCCATACTGAGAGAGAGAGAACAACCTATGTACTCTGAAGATTACACGTTGAAAGTAGTGGAACAGTTGGCTTTGACCAATGAAGTGACTTAATTATTATTATTGCTGTTGTTTTTGGTATTATTATAAGGTAAGATATTCCTTTCATAGTCCCACAATGGGGAAATTTAGAGTGTTACAGCAGCAAGATAAATAATAGGCAAACAATATGAATGAGAAGTAGAAAATATATATATTAACAATTTAACTCGGGTAAACAAGTATCAACAATGGAACTAGAATAAAAAGTATCAACAATTTAACCACAGTAGAAAGTATTAACACTTTAACTATAATAAAGTATTGGCAATTTAACTATTAGAAATATACAAGTATTAAGAGAGCAAACCAGGCTAGACAGTATTAACAAATTAACAAGAGAAAAATGAACAATGAGAATATGAAAACAATATATACACAGGATGAAAATTATTATCATTATAACTCAGCAGGGAAGACTTTCAAATGTACTGCTTTACTTTGCTTCATATCTTTTGTGAAACACAGTAGCATGAGACGGCTCCAAAGGTGAGATGTTTTAGTGGGGGGAAAATAATTAGTAAAAGTGAATTCATCTGCGATGGCCGGGAATCGAACCCGGGTCAACTGCTTGGAAGGCAGCTATGCTCACCACTATACCACCATCGCTTTAATGAATCAAGGTCAGAGGTTAATGACAAATGAAAAAAAGAAGTAAAAAAGTTTTAGTAAATAGAAAAAGCAAGAAGAGCATGTTTATTAGATACAGGCCTTGTGCAGATAGATTAGAATGAGCATCATTATGATTTTCACTGGCACCAACTTTCTGCATATTTCAGACATGACATACAGGTTACAGCCTGCAACACAGCTTCAAAATCCTCCTCCAGTGTCTCCAGAGGAAGTGGCTGCCGACAGCATCCCACTCAAAAAACTCTGACCTGAAGTCAGTCCTTATGGCAACTTGTGGACTTAAATCAGAAGAAGTGAAGTCTCTGACATCCCCAGACTCGGCTGCGTGACAGATATATAGCTGCGTCTCTCTGTGGACGTTGTGGGTTCGGCTCTGACTCAGATGGCTCAGTCAGACGGAGACGTACTGAAGTGCCGCCTCTATGTTCCTCACTGTCATTTGACCACTGTTATGATAGGATTAATGTTTACTTTACAAGATTATCTGCCCACTCTCAGAGCTGAGGCACAGTATTATATACTTCCTTTGTTTTGTTGAGGTAGGTTACAAAAAAAGTGCAGAGAAATGTCCCAACTTCATTCAGTTACAGTAAAAAGTTCAGACAGACTAAAGGGAACGGAATAAATAGTCATTTATGTTTAATGTAGATGTTTTAAAGTAAATGGATATTGTACTAAAAATACAGATTTCTTGCAGCACATTCTTCAAAGGAAAACATTTTAGTTTATTCTTATAGCAATTTCAATGAGAAGATCGATAACATTTTCATGTCTGTATGGTGAATATGAAGCTGCTGTGAGCATCTGATTACTCAGCAGAAAAGAGAGGAAACAGTTCACAACAGTAGCCAAACATAGAAAGAAATGGTCTGACATGTAACTTGAAAAATGGCCAATTGACATTTGTACACTTTGGTTTTGGTCCAGATTAAACAGAAAAGATATAATGTATTTAATACATGTATGATTAATTGCTGGTATGAGATTTTGTCAGAGCCAAGCAAACAAATACTAGTCTAGCACACACCTCCACCCTCCAAACGTGCGACCATGTGTGTGAATATGTGCGAGAGAGAAATTTAACCAATAACTCACATGGTGGAAATTAATCTTCTGAAGGCGAGGCAACCACAGCAGCTTCCTGGAAGGTGTTGGGCCGAAGGCTAAAATTAGATTTATTTCATAATGCCTACATACGAGAAGATGATATGCTGTAAAGTATACAAACCGATTGGACATTGGTGGGCATTAATCTGCCAAAGGCTCGGCTGACCCATTTGGACCAAAGGTTAGAATAAGATTTATTTTTGCTGCAAATAATCATATTGTGTGTTTGTTTGTTTTTTACATTGGTGCTGAGAGTAACAGAGGAAATCGATGCATGAAAAGCACATTTTGGAGCATAAAAAAATGCCAAAACATAGAGACAACAACATACAAAGTGTGGTGATGAGCAAGATTTTCTACCTCCAGCCGAGTTCATTTCAAATGCCTGCTCTGCCTCAGCTGACATTCAATTACTTCGTCAGTCTTCTCAGTAGTTAAACTGCTGCCTCTCTCACTTATTGAGACAGAGAATAAATGAGAACATTAATGGAGTGATTCGAGGATTCAGTCCCTGAAAACAGAGCCAGGAGCAAGTAAAAGAGAGTTGGCTGAGAGAATAAAGAAGACTATTAGGAGACGAGAAAGTGAGGGGGAAAGTAAGTGAGAAAACTGGAAGGGACGTTTTCTGTTTTTTGAGAAACACAATTTACTTTTTGATTGAATGTTTGAAGGTCATCCACTTTTGTTGTTCAAGTATCTTAATACTTAAAATTAATGTATGACAATAATGAAAATCTCACCTTTTGTGGATAAAGACTAACGTGCTGTAGAGGGCAAAGAGTCTCCAGGTGTTGGTTTCAACAGATCAATAGCCTTTGATTTCACTGAGGAGTTTGTTATCTCTGACTGAAGGTGTTCGTGAAAGCCCCTGATGTCGTCCATAAGCCGGGTTGGTAACTATGAAATCCATCACACATGCATGTTTATATAAGCGCATGTACATCTACATAATCAGAAGCTGCCGCTGTGCCAGTGTGAGATATTAATTCATCATCTGTGCAAACCAGGATGGTAATTGCATTCTCTCATTTATTCCACCAACATATTTTCACTTGCTATTTGGTGGGGGATCCGGCCGGATTCACTCAGTGCGTGCTTCCATTATTTCATCTAATCTCCAAAAAAAGAGCGCTGCAAGTCGTAAAACAAGCACTGATATCTTGAGTAATGATGCTTGTTCCATCCAGATTTAGAAGATTTGGCTGAGGTGACAGAGAGAGGATAGATCAAAGTTTAGGATTTGGGGACTGGAAGAATTACAAGATTTGTTAATTTCCCAAAAAAATGTTAAGATAATGAAAATACCCAGACTCTCTCCTGCAGTTCAGGGACCCAGAGTTCTAAAATATCATTACATTGTGATAAAACAGAGGAAATCTTTAAAAAAAAACAAAAACAAACACTAAATATGGAAATACTGTGACAGTGAAAACTGTATGTTTATGTTGCCTAAAGAAAAGCAGAATGATACATGACAGTATACAAATTATCTATGATAAAGTTCATGCTTTAAAAGTGTATTATTATCTGTGTATCTCATTAGAAACTCCAGATTGGGAAACTGCACTGAATACCAAGGTGCATGTGTATTGTTTGATGGAGAAAAGAAAATAGAGTCTTTATTCATACACAGTTAAATGAATGAAGGCTGAGCTTTAAATGCTGTGTGGGTTGTGTTCTGTTGTTTTGTAGACATCATTATTGCATTTGGTTAAAACAACTGGAAACTGTAATTTACTCCTTTTCCTTTGCCAGTCTATTACATGAATTCCATTTCATTTCCTTACAGGAGTTTTATTGTAATTACATATAATGTACAGTGGAGGGTATAACTGGGTATAATTGGCTAATAAATAGTAAATAATGTAGCACTGTCTTCCACTGATAATGTGGGATTATTAATTTTTCATGGAACAATGTGGTGTGTTTGGACCCCCCCTACTGGTCATACATTCTTATTACAAAAAATAAGCTGTGTTTTATATTTTCTGATGTTCAGATTTTTGAACAAAAAAAAGTGCTTTCAATTCTTCAAAAGTGGCAAAGCATGCATTAAAATCTACTTACTAGTGTGCTGTGATTTTTTTTAGGTGAAGTTTTTACGTTTAAAAAACGTATGTGATTTTTTTCGGTGAATTTTTTGCACCATCCCAGATTTGCTTCATATTCTTTTATTGTACTGTCCTTGTTACTAATAGCTGCTGTGCAAAATTTCAGGCCAAT
>JBBMOC010000056.1:2271655-2426664 GCA_037975185.1 Centropyge bicolor | reverse complement strand
CATTCGATATGTTATAGAATGTCAATATGTTTTATTATAGATTTTTCTAGAATTCTGAGGTGCTCATAGAGCTTATAAAAAAGCCTTTATCCCACAAACAGCACATAAACATTTGATAAATAAATAGAAAAAAAAATACATAAACACTTACAAGACATTTTCCCCAGTCACCCACACATTCATTGGTTTCCCATCTTCATTAGAAATCCAGAGTGAAAATCACAAAAGCAACATTTCAACTTCTACTTTATACACAATGTAGTGGCAGGAGCCTTGCAAGAGAATGAAAATATTAACGTTAAATTTAGAGAAGCCAAACTGGAAAAAGCAATTTCCTACTTTCTGGTGCATAATTATTCTCCTGTAAGGTTAAATGTTGAACGGTTTGAAAAATGATTAGCTTTAACAAACACATTTCACTGGTTTTAACTTCCTCCTGCATTTTTCTTTGTTGCCTTGGTGCTGGAGGGTGTAGTGGTAGCTCATGCAATGCTTTTGGTATTTTATCTTCATTACATATGTATGAATATATGTGGTAACTCAGAATCATTAATGCATATAAATGTGGAAACCCCGAGTGAATTAAATGTAGTTCAACAGGAAGCTATTCAAAGCACCCACTTGTGGGTTATTACAAATTCCATTTTAAAAATTGAGCCTTTAGCGACATTATGTTTCCTTCCCCTGACACATAGTAAAACGTCCAGCAGAGCTTAAATAAGCCGGTGCCACATAGCAGTGAACGATACAAAAGTGATGAGAAAAGGTGAAAAGGTGCACTAGTATTGCTTTACATAAAAAAATTTCTCTCTTAGCTTCCCTGACGTCTTCCCTTAAGACCTAAACCCTCATTAAAGAAACAACTGGGAAAAGGTTCGTAGCAGTTTCTTTTGCAAGTAACACTATGACATTCACATAAGGAATATGATTTTCACAGATTTTTTTTTTTGCTTCTTCCAGTGTTACAGTTTTCAAATCCTGTTTTCTGGGAACACACTTTGATTTGACACATTCCAGCCGGCTTTGCGTGCAAAGCGCACTGTGGGCAGTGACTGAGACTCCTCTGTCACATAAAGTTGGAGGCAGGTGAACAAACGAGAAGTGCATGTGACCGACACTGAAAAGAGTGCTTGTCTTCACAGACACACACACACACACACACAGACTGCCACACACACTCCCTCAGCCCAGGACACACAATGTCCATTCATTGTTTTCATATGAACTGAAAGTGTTTGTTCAGTTCACAAAAGTTCAGTTTCATCCTCGTCGTCCTCGGAGCCTGAGGGACCCTGGCGAACTTCTTCGTACCACTTGTTGGTCAGGGTCTTCATCTGGATCCGACCGTGTAACAGGTCCTGTGATACACGCAGTACAACACAAGTAAACTCATAAGTACTCGTGCGAGAATAAATGAACATGCAGAAATATATGATGGCGATGGTGATATGTCAAAAAATCAGTCAGTGATAACATCAGCAAGCTGATACAGCCAGGGATGTTATCAGGCCCAGCAGCTTCACTCACATTCACTCTAAGCAGGATTCTTCTCACATCTACAACCCCATTCACATTGAACAAACAAACCCACTAACACCCACTAACATCTGGCATTTGTCTTCAGTAGGAAATCGGCATTCATTCCCTGGTCAAATGACTCTGGACTCTGAAGTAGTCACGGGTTGTTCCGAAGTCTAGGGACCCTGATGGCAAATGCTCTGTCACCTTTGTTTTGTAGTCCAAATTTAGAAGCAACCAGGATCTAAGCACCTCAGGGCCTGGAACAGCACATGGGCAGGTAAAAGGTCAGAAATACAGTTTGGGGCCAAACTGTTCTCACAGTAAAGGATAAGTATAATGTCCTCTCATTTTCTGGGACGATGCTGTCCCTCTGGAGAAGTGAGCTCAGGTAGAGGTAGGGAGGGCATGCTATATGCTAACTCCTGGAGTGGTGCATAGAAGCTGGAGCATGGTAGATCAACAGTGATGTCATGTTCACTAGATCCATCACCAGACCAAGTGATCTCGGAGCAGTCCAGTCTCTCAGATGGAAACCCACAATTAGGTGGGTGAGTAAAGTCCATTTAAACTGCAGACACTTCTCCTGACTTCAATACTCAAAACACATCCCTCAAACACCCTCAACCAGGGTTAGAGGTGTAAAATCCAGGGTGGCTTAGCCAACAAGGGGCCAAAGGTCTGAGTCCTCAAATCTTTTACTTTGTTAAAATATAAAGGATAAAACATGGTGTAAAAGTTTGAATACTAACATCAATTTTTTGACAGAGCTTCTGACAGACTACCATATGAATTATTATGGACTGCATTATGATATGGACATATTCTGATTAGTAAATTCGTTTTAATAACAGAGGGAGGAATAGTACAAACAGAAGCAGCCACACCGAGCAGAAAAGGGCCGCAGGTGAAAGACTCTTATTGTGGTTTGTTACCAGAACACCTCCAACATGTCATCAGGACAATCTACTACCGTGCTGTGCAGCTCGACCGCTTGCGGCTGTTCACGGCATGACTCGGTGCAACAATTACAAGCTCCATCAAATTGGTATTTAGTGCATGGCTGTTGTAGTGTGAGGCATTACTGCTTATTGGATGTCAAACACGAGGACTGGGAGCAAAACAGTGTGACTGGAAAATAATATAAGATGTGTAAAGGACCATGAGCAACATCATGCAGCCCACCCCAGTGACTCGAAAGATTTCTCTCTCTTACCTCCTGGGTGAGTCTTCGGGTGAAGAAGGGGTTAAGGTATTTAGCATCAAGCCACATAAAGCCCTTCAGATCTTGTCTCTGATAGATGTGAGCCTCATACTCTTCCTCTGTCAGTTCTGACAGGTGCTCTGACTCAATGGTGTTACCCTGGAGAGAAAAAAAAATGGAACGAGAAGGGGAGTCAGATAAATAGAAAGAAATGAAAAGAGAGGGGCCGACAAATGAAGTAGGGAGATAGAAATTGAGGAGAGGAAGGTGAGGTTGGTGGAGTCGAGATCACATACGCAGAAGGACCAGAGACGAGGGAGAAAGAGAAGAGGGAGCAACAAGACGGAATTACATCAAAGAGGACACGAGAGCCGTGAGGTAGAGGTGGGCGGATCGATCCAAATATCGATAATATCAATACCAACTTGGTATCGCTATCGATATCGATACTAGCGTGGTGAGATCGATACTTTAATGTCAGTTTCGCTCTTGTATGTGCTTGTGTGGTCTCGTCAAAGAGGCGACAGCAAGGTCGCTGGACTTGCCACTATTTTTGGGGGGGGAGTCAATTTTTGCACCAACTCAGATTTGCTTCATATTTTTTTGTTTTAATGTCCTTGATCGATACTTTAATGTCAGTTTCGCTCTTGTATGTGCTTGTAAATTTAATTTTATACTTGTATTGTAGTTTCTCAACACTCTACCTCTAAAAAGATTTTGTTTTAATTTGCTCTCATTTAATAATTTTTTGTTTTTTTAAGAAAAAAATGCACACATAACAATGTTTTGGGGAAAATTTTTTACTTACTTCTCTATTGCTTCTGTTTTTGATAATAAAGTATTTTGCAATCGCCTTTAAACTTTGCCCAAATTCTGTCCTTGGTTTTAACAAAATAATCCCAAGGAAAAACCACAAAAACACCTAAAGATCAGCAGTGTGATGGTACATCAACCTTAAATATAAAAAGTATTGGTATTGGTATCGGCGATACTGGCCGCGAGGAAAAAAATTAAGGGTTGATAGATCTAGTTGCTAGTTGTTAATTTCAGTTGTTAGGGTATATTGGTGCTTGTCCGAGCTTTGCTGTTTCTAAGTGTGCATCTCTGTGAGAGTGGTTTTCTCCCTCATGATTCGGTTTCCATCACACAAACAATCAACTCTTTGATGTTGTTCCCTCTTTGAAGAGAACAGTAAGAGTCTGATGGCGGATGAGAGGATGGTACAGCTAGTATCAATTCAGCTGACCAACTGTATGTGTGTGTGTTTGTTTGTGTGTGTGTGTGTGTGTGTGTGTGTATGTGTGTGTGTGTGTGTGTGTGTGTTCGTGAGAGAGAAATCTGAGTACTTCATCCATTACCATTTTTTCTGTCTTGCTGAGATTGATGTCCTTCTTGTTCTTACGCCGCGACTGGCTTTCAATGTCCATAATGCGAATAAGTGGCATGGTCCCGCCCCCCAGGAGGAGGATGGTAAAGAGTACGATGATGATGGTGGTGGTGCCAATTAGCTGCCGTTTCTCAATGGGCTCCAGGCCCAGATGAAGGCTCAAGGCATAGGGGATAGCACCTCGCAAACCTACCAGACAGAGAAAAAGATGAAAGTGTGAAAATGGCTACGTGTTAACACATACTTGAAAACAACATGAAATCTAAACACTAATACACCTGATATATTTTAAATGATACATTTTTTAGTTAACATTATCAGATGCCGGCAATGAATATTTTCATTATAACTTAACCTGACAATTCTTTTTCTACAGATCCGTAAATAACAAAAACAATAGTGAAAAACTTTTTTTTTTCTATCTGAAAATCCAAATCCTTCAGTTTGGACATTCATAGTTTATTATCATATAACATAGAAAAGCAGCAATTTTTCAATTTTAAATTTTTTGAAAAGCTGGAATGGAAGTTGGAGAAAGTTTGAGAAGGTTTTATGACCAAAAAAATTACATAATTATTAAAATAGTTGCAGATTAATTTCCTGTCCATCTACTTATCAACAAAGTGTGTTTCAGTTCCTGTTGATTCTACTTTCATTTTCACCAGACACACCACATTATGTGAGGGCACTGAATGATGATGATTAGAGACTAACAGAGAACTGCCTCTCATTCTCAGGACAAAGGTTCACTGGATCATCTCACCACTAAACCACATGATGAACATCATTTTGGGTGTGATCTTATGGTCTCTGAAGAAGTTCAGCAGAAACGACAGAGGGAAAATGTTCACTGCTCTGCCGAGAAGAACCAGGACCTATAGAGAGAACAACAGCTATTAGGGGAATGAACAGAGACAATTGGTGAAATCAACATGAAAATTCAGATGACATTAAAAAAAAAATTCAAGAGCACTCACTATGCACCAGATGACGAAGGATATTTCAAAGTTATGAGGGAAGCTGAAGATAGAGAGACCAAGGAAGGCAAACACACACGTCTCTGGAGAGAAAGTTTGAAAAACAGTGTGAATTTATTATTGAATCTAAACAAGGAGGAAATTGTGGGGGCACAGAGGGCATTCACTGACCACACATGAAGGCCACTGTGCGCAGGGTCTGCTGCATGAGGATCTGGGTGACAGGAGACAAGTTGTGATGAGTGTAGTGGGACATCACGATTCCCGCAAACAGGATGGACATTATTCCTGTAGGCGGAGAGAAAGCATGGCATTAAAAAAAAAGTGCTGTAAAGTCAGATATAAATATACCTATGTACGTGTGCACCCACCAGACACTTTGAGGCCTTCAGCCAGGCCGTAGGGAAGGTAGGCAAAGATTATCATCATACCAAACTCCAGTGAGGGAGTCTTCCTCAGATCAAAGTGTTTTAGAAACTGAGCAGCAAGTTAGGGAATTTAATATGATAAAAGACACAGACACACAGGAGTTTAAATTTCGCTCACACACAATGAGTCTGGATACAATGGCCGAGATGAGTCCAGTGAGGGTTCCCAGGGCAGCAGAGCCAAAAAACATTTGAAGGAAATAACCCAGCGCTTGCAAAAAGGTCTCCCAGCCGGTTACCGTGGAGCTGTCCGAGCGGGTAAAGAAACCCTCCGCTGTGCTAAGGGACAAAAGGAAAAAGAGGAAAATGATAAATGAAGCCACAGTACTACCAGTACACATTCTTTGTTGTAATACCACTATCTGACCCTAGAGGGCAGAAAAGCTCCACTGATAAATGCTACAAATTCACAAGTATGAAAGTGAGTGAGAGTGTTTGTGTTTTTTGTTTTTATATCCCGATGGGGATTTTAACCTGACTACAAACCAACCCATGGGGACATCTTGTCACCATGGGGACAAAATTAAGGTCCCGCTCCAGACTGTTTTCTGAGGGTTAAGACTTGGCTTTAGGATTAGGGTTAAAATTAGATTAAGGTTAGGTTAAAGGTTAGGGCTAGGCATTCAGTTGTGATGGTTAAGGATAGGGTAAGGAGCTAGGGAATGCACTATGTCAATTAAGTGTCCTCACAGGGATAGCGAAACAAATGTGTATGTGTGGATTAGAGTGTATGCAGAGGTTGTAATCCTACTGTCAAAATCCTGTTTACTAAACAGAGGTCAGCCGTATTGTGTCACCCCAATGACTTAAAATATAATTTGAAGGAATTTATTGTGAAACTGTGCCACATGCAGAATATATTTATATACTATAGGAGCCATGATAATATATTTATGAATGTCAGACATGCATTTTATCTGATCTTATAGCGTGAACTTTAAGCAGTTCTCGAGCCAAAACTAAAGCCACAACACACTATAGGGACACCACAATGCTCAAGTATTTACTCTACAACATCTGTGATATGTTACTTAGCGAATAAAGCTGTCACCAGTGAGCTACCAAATTCTCCCACTTAATTTATTCTTCGGAGCTTAATTTAGTTGGGTGCAAAGAATTTATCATCATGCTTGCATCCAAAAAACAGCATTTTGGATATTTTATAGTTATTGGTGTAGAAGGAACGCAGACAATCAATTTTATTGTGCAATTTAAATCCTTCTTATAATAACAGTTCTTCAGACAAACAGCCAGACAACACAGTGTAACAATTAATCTGATTTTACTGCTTATTAACAAGCTCCCGAGTACAGGTATTAGCTGCGTGGCTTTTATAAATGACTGGGCCTAACTGTAAAGCAGCTTTCTAAGAAAGCCAGTCTGCGAGGTGCTAACAGCAAGCAAACTGCCAGGCCTGTTCTGCCTATCTATTATTCATGCATTCATTTACTCTACAGGGGCATGCAGACACTTGAGATCACTTTGCACATTTAGCTGGTTGTGAGTAGGAGAGATAAAGGCGGCAATAAAGTGAGTACAGAGACAGCAGATAGGATGACAACGACGTGTACAAACAAGGTAATCCTGCCAACTGTCGGTTTCCATCAAACTTGTCTGACAAGATTTTGTTGGTGTGTTGTTTTGTGTGGACACCAGCGTGTTGATACAAGACAATCTTGAGAAACAATTCTGACAGTGTAAGACTCCAAATAAACTGTCCCCCATGTCTGCAGCAAGTTTCATGACACAACCTTGTACTGAAACACACGTACGGGAAAGGATCTTTTTTTGTCCTCATTACTGGAAAGCTGGGTTCCTGGTATGACACATACTACAAGAAATTCCCACAGCAATGACTATCTGTGAATGTCATTACGGTCAACCATGTTCATCAGTCCGTTTTGGACCTCAGTTTTTGATAAAAATGAACCAACATCATCTGCATATGAAACCACGGCGTAACCACAAAGTGCATGTCTGAGGTGTTAAAATAGGTCACTGGTTCTGCTCTCCTCCTCACTTCCTGACACAATGCAATCTGCAAAAGGCAAGTGAGAGTATAAAGGTTGGCAGATGCCTGACTACACCCAAGCTGACATTTACAATGTTGAGCAAACCCTGAGGAGGATATATACAGTATGCCCTCACAGCATGGATGAATGGTCCTCACAGAAGCAGCTGATAATATATATAGATTTAAAACACTGGATAGTACAGCCCTGGGTCTTAATCATGCTATTTAAAATTACAACAAAAGCACAAGTTACTACTGTGTTTTGAGGTAAGGTAACCTGTATTGTAAATACTATTGTTGTCTAATCCTTATAGAATAGAGCTAACAAATGATAAGAAATGATTGTGAAATTATTTTGGGGCCTCACAGATGCCTCTTCCACTAAATGATAGAGATATCACAGTCAAGAGTGAAGATGTACCTTTGATTTTGATAGTGTGTATCTGTGTGTAAAAAAGGTCACTCGTGGTGAGAAGCTGTGTAAACATCATGCATGGGCAAATGTAAATATGCCAGTGTGTGTCCTGTGGAATAAACAAGCCATGAGGGAGAGGCTCTTACTTTGTGAGGACAATGGAGACCGCGTCGTTGAGGATGCTCTCACCAAACACCAGCATGTTAAGGACCGGGTCCACGTTGAGGGCGTTAAAGATGGCAATGGTAGCTACAGGGTCCACAGCTGAGATCAGTGAGCCGAAGGCAAAGCTACAGCAAAGGAGTGAGAATGATAAGAGTTAATCAGCAATCATGAGTTATTTTTACAGGCATAAACAGAGTAAAAGGAATCAGGATCATCAGAGACATAACACAACCAAAACCATGTCCTTTGTGTTTGTACAAGGTCAGAGGGAGGCAGACAGGATGCGTAGCACAAACAGGAAAGCACATGCATTCGTAAATTGTTATTTTAATAAATGCCGTGATTTTTGGAGAATACCATAATCCTGTTCCAGGGCGTTGCACAAGGTTCAATTTTAGTGGTTTGGATTTCTTTGTTGAGTCTTGCCGAGCGTTTCATAATCAATGCTTTTCACTCCTTTAAAGTTGTAATCCTTAAAATGTTAGTCTGGGCCTGTAGTTACTGGTTGTAACAGAAAACACGGTTTAATACTAAAGGTCACAGAATTGGAGGCGCAGCAAAAAGAACTATTGTCATTTTAATAAAGAAGTCAGGCAATTTCACATCAAGCTCAATGTGGCTACGCTTTCTTTTGAAACTGAAATGTTTCAAAATGATCCACTGTCAAGAAGATGGTAAAAATGACTGTCTTGTGTAGATCCAGGAATGACAGTGTCAATCTCACACACATTGCATTTCCTGTGACTGCTTTATAATAGGATAAAAGTCAATTTGTGTTTTGCCAGTTAAATGCTTTTAATGTCAAGTGGCAGCAGTAGGAAATGTGCATTAGCAGTAACTTAATAAAGCATTTTTCCCAGGAACATTGCCACAGACACCCAGTTTGTAACATGGCAAATATACATATAAACATATAGATATTGCAATACTTTCATCAGTGAGCCACAGACTCAGTCACCATGGTGTTACATGATTTGGTGGTAGATAGTAATTTAACATTTGACATTTATTTATACGAAAACTCTCGAGATTGTAACTTTAAAGTATTATGTTTTAGTGTCTTACTACTTGTGCAAAAAAAAATGTAAACTAAAACTAAATCAACTTTCATCATCATCATTTTCAGGACCTCCACATACTGTATGCCATGCACTAAACTTGGTAAACTTTGGATTAAATTACTGTATGGGGAGCAGTGGTTAGAAGTTAAAAATTGAAAATGACAGAAAATCCGCACGGGAAAAAAATGTATGATAGATACAGTACATGTTTGACTGTTTTGGGACTTTCCCCAGCTACATTTTGGGACTTTCCTTAACAAATTCTAATCATTTCTTCTCTGGATCATGTCCTGATTCTCCCTTGAATTCCATTAAAATCTGTGAAGCTGTTTCTGAGATATCCTGCTCACAAACAGACCAACAGAATGGGACTAAAAAAAAACACATCCTCCTTGAAGGAAATGAATAAGCAAAAGCCCTGTTTGAACACAAGGCACACACACCTACACCCATGCTGACTGTGCAGTAAGGATACGCACTTGTGCACAATAACAACCCTTAAAAAAACACATGGGTGTGGAGTAACATACTGCTTATGTATCAGTCTCAGTCATCTCTGGCAGCTGGATTATCCTACTGTCTGGAACCATTAGTTAAGTTTTGTTTTTTGTTTTTTTGTTTTTCTTTGGGGGGGGGGGCATTTTTGCTTCATTCGTGACAGTGACAGCTGGAGTGAGACAGGAAAGGCAGCAGAGAGAGAAAGGAGGTGACAAGTTGCAAAGGTCCTCGGGCTGGAAGAGAACACGGGCCACTGCATTGAGGACTCAAACTCAATACATGGCACATGCTTGACCAGGTGAACCTCCAGGGCACCTCTGGATCTTTCAAACTTTAAAGTTGGACAGACAGTATCTGTGGGTGATACTACTTTCTATTATTAATAAATACTACACTGCGCACACAATTATTAGGCCAGTGGCATTTTTGAGGATTAGTTAGTGCTCTTGGTCAATCTAAAATTTTAATAAACCTCCAACCTGAATATTTAAGGAAGTGAAAGTGAGGTTTTGGTTTTTGTATCATTGTTATCAATTACTAGGCAACTATTAGTGTGCAGAATTATTACACAACTCAAAGAAAAAATAAATTACTCCCATCTCACTACTTTCTCGTCATCTGTTATAGTCAGAAAAACAAACAACTCAAACTTTACGAATAAATATTTCTTACACTTCAAAATATAAATCAGTGACCAATATGACCAACTGTCTTTTCAATAACAATCAAAAGTCTTCCATCCATGGAGACCATCTCTTTCTGGCCCATTTTGTCTGAGGAAAAAAAGCTGCACAGTTGATAGAGGGTGTTGATCTCTGCTTAAATCCAATAGGCATTCACGTTTATTCAGCTTGGAGTTGGACAGTTTGCATAACAATTACCATATGGTCAAAATACCAACCTGCCTAGTAATTGTGCACACAGTGTACTATGTTTGATACTACTATAAATACTAATATCCAATTTCAGTTTCACTTTAAGTCATTTTGGCAGAAACTGTTTTTTTGTGAAAAGACTTCAAGCACAAAAGGTAAATTCCCGCAGTTTCCCCTGTTATTCTGATGCAGGAATGCAAGAAACATACTACTGCTAGTCAGAGTAGAACACTCACCTATCAGTCATGGTCATTTTATAGATCACATCAGCCTGGAAAAAAAAAAAAATACAATGACTCAGACACATGAGTTTCAACCAGCGGCATTTTACCCCATATGATTAAAAAGTAATGTTGACTGTAATGGGCACCCAAACCACCAGGGGGCCCAGAGCTGTGGTACTAAAAAAATTGGGCATTTTTAAAGCGTAACTCCAGTCCAGTTAAAAGTTTAATTTCAATCATTTTTAATTGCTGATTCTTTAACATGTTCCAGTTATAGCATTACATTAATATTAATTTACACTAAAGGGATTTGTGTTATTCTCTTTAATAATATTAGTACAATTTAATTTTCTTAATATTTTCTTGCAAATAATCACTTATTGTTTTTTATATTCTGCTTTATTTGTTCATTAAATGCCTTCATGTCTGACTATGCCTTGTCATTCATTGTCATTCTGTAAAATGACAGGGGGCCTTGAGGCTGTAGCCAAATATGTGGTGGTGGTTTGGGTTTAGGGGGGGAACCAATGTAAGAGGCCCAAAAAGCCCCAAAATGTCCAGAAACTGACCTGGTTGCAACGAGTAAATCATGTCAACATTCATACAGCAAGAAAGATTAAAAAAGAAGAGATAATAATGGCTATTTGCAACAACACACATATTCTCTGTAAACAAGTTTGCACTCCATGTCTCAACAGGCCCTGGCAACGTCAGAGTTGTTAACAGATACTACTACAATCCTCACCTGCCCGAGGAAATAGATGCCTCCTCCGACTATGAAGGCAGAGATAGCTGTGCCGATCACAGCAAAGAGCGTAATGGAGCCGATGTTCTGGAAGAAGTTACCCTGAACATACATGGACACATAGCTTAAGTATTCATGGGCAAAGCAGCATGACATTTGAAGTTACATAGTGTTACATAACATGTAGTTAGCATTAAAATGAAACATAGGATAGACAGTATAGGTACAGAGAGAATGGTCAAAAGTTCACTGTGGGTAATGGAGCAGAATGTATGTGATGGCTGCTGCCATTTTAACCCTCTGAGATATCAGCAAATAAATATGTTGAAATGCATATGCTGATTTGTTTTAAGTACATCACACTCATAATGTGCCACGCCTTGTTTTCTGACAGTCTTGAGTTTAGTAATTGCAGCTTTCGCCATACCTTATGCAAAGAGTATCCAGATTCAAAGATGATGGGCGGCAGGAGCAAAAGGAAGAACATGTTGGGTCGGAACATTTCTTCCTCCTTTTAGAGAAGGACAGAGACAATGTCACTTAAAAATCCACAGTATCCACAGTGTAAAAATGCAAAAGTGGTGAGGTAAGGGACAAGTGATTCGAGGCTTGGCTTGGAGTTGCACGCTGTAAAAGAAAAACAAATTGTAGCAATAAAGGGAAAAGGTCAATTCAACTAGCAGGGAGCTGGGAGTCCTTTCAGATTAAATCACAGTGTACAGCGAACAGGAAACATTTTAATCAAGCATTTGTTAGTGGACTGTGTTGATACATGTTCTGTCATGCTTTGCCATCTCCAATGTGCCTACAACCGTCTGTAATTCAAACATAATAACCCTAATGCTAATCAGTACCGTTACATATGAACAAAATATGTGGGCGTCAATGAATGAAGAAACATGTGCTCGGGTTTATTACGCAATCCTTAACAAAAACCTATTTTCATCTGACCACTGAATGTCGGTTCAAGTGATGATCTGCTGACTTAATTCTTAGTCATCTAAGACAGGAAGGGCTGATGAGAGAGGCCATGCCTGAGCTGTTAGTAGCAGCCCTTTATCAGACAAAATACATTTGAATGTTGATGACTCACACATGACACACACACACATTTATATCCATTCACATGGGGACAGTCCAACCTCTAACTTTAACCTTAACCCTCAGAACACAATGCTTAACCCTAACTCTAACCCGAAACCTATTTCTAAACCTACAACCGAGACTTAACCCTCAAAACACAGTATGGAACCTTGAGGACCTCAATTTTGTCCCCACAGTGACAGGAAGTCCCCACAGATTGGTGTGCTCTCAGGTCAAAGTCCCCATTGATATAAAAATAAAACCCCTCCCGTGGGCACATGTCAGGTGCTCATCAGGGGGGAATGCCAGCCAATCATGCACTCAAACACATTACTGGCATGCTCTTTCTTCTTTTTACACAGCCTGTAAAAGAGCATGTGAATACCTACATACATACTATTTTATCTCTGAGTCAGCCATTCACACACATGTATGCGCCTGCGCACACACACACACACACATGATCCCAGTGACCTTAGCTCTCTGATTATTTCAGCGATATAATGAAATCATTGTTGCTTCGCAGCTAAATGGGCCAGCCTCCCAGATCAGGCGTAGGCATCATGTGCCCATGCATTACGCTCTGGCTGCCAATGTGTCTGTGCATGATGCACCATGTGTTCTTGTATAAGCCAGTGTGTGTGTGTGTGTGTGTGCACGTGTTCTCTGCATAGTTAGTAATGTCATGTTAGTAGTGAAA
Source organism: Centropyge bicolor (assembly GCA_037975185.1). Lineage (NCBI taxonomy): Eukaryota > Metazoa > Chordata > Actinopteri > Pomacanthidae > Centropyge > Centropyge bicolor. The sequence goes on along the minus strand of JBBMOC010000056.1, from coordinate 2,413,370 downwards.
AAGTCAATATACAGAATACATTAGTGAATGGTCATAGGGAAGCTCTGTTTTTGGGCCGTGGTTGCCACTGCAGTTGTGTCTGTCAGAAAGATGGAAGAGGCAGTAGGCCCATATTTACTCCATCCAGGCAACAATCTCTCCCACTGTATTATGGAGGCCAGGTTTGACAGCTGGTAGAGTCTGACCCAACTCCAAGAACCCCACAAAGCAGAAGGAGAAGAAGACAGTTACTTCCACATTTGATGTATGTTTCCTCAAAAAGTATCCATTTATTTCTCTAAAAACTGCAGAGACACCTAAGAGGTACGATGGGTTACTGGTAACTAAGAGGTGAGCTAAATAAGAGAATGACTTGTTTTCATCTACAGTCCACAGTTATCTATTATTTGACATACAGTGTCTGTGACATGATCTCATCACTGAAGTTACAATCATCTGAATTTAAGATCTGTTTGTTACCATCTAACCAATTTTTCAGAGCTAAGACCCAAAGGAGCATGAGGTGATTGGAGAATGAGATGAGACCATAACAACACACTGTTTAATTAAAGACCATACTCCAGCTGTCATGATGATAACTTTGGTTCAAATGAATTGCCTACACCAACCTACACCATTCTGGCTATAAGCGCTTGAATATAGGTCAGGCGTAGACGGTAGCCTATGCAGGACATATACACTGGAGTAAGAGCCTATGGTCCTGCTTACTTTGTCTTATTATGCATTCAAATTTCAGGAAAAGTAGGCCACCAAGGAACGCTTCTAGGTTACTATTTTTTCTTGACATTTATCTCTGGCAGAACTCTAACCTTCAGGTGAAAGGTCACAAATGAATATTAACACCTGTGACAGAGGAATGTATGCCATGCATGCACTGCAGTCTGACATCTACAGCTGTAATTCTACATGCATTCACGCATGCACATGTTTTACTGCCACATAAACGGCAAGAATGTCGACTGGAGTGAACAGGCACACACGACTTTGCATTTACACACAGTGCCTACCCAGATTTAAATAAGCAGATGTCAGCAAGGTAGTACTTGTCATTGCTGGTAGATATAAGGCTGATTTTAGCAGGGCTGCAATTAGGGTTACAATTATTATCAAGAATCTGTCAATTACATTGTCGCGTAACTGAAAAAATGCACATTACATTTTCCCGCAGCTCAATGTCTTCAAATAGGGTGTTGTCCCAAAACAAAGAAAAACAGAATATGATCATATTTGAGAAGCTGAAACCATTAAATGATTGACATTCTGTGCTTGATAAATGACTCGATGATCAAAACTGTTGGTGATTTAATTAATGTTGATCGACTGATCGATTCAACGCTACAGTTCCTTCATCCTGAAGCCATAAGGAAAGATGTCAGAAACAGTAAAGAGATTTCAGAAACACTGACACTGACAGCAGAAAAATATGCTGTGTGTTGTTAGAGAAGGAAAGATGAAATGGATAAAAACCAGAGAGCAGCGGATGGGCATAGTCTGGCAAGTGCTGAGACAGAACTTGAACTAAATGAGAAAAGATGAATGCCAAAGATGAAGGGAGCACAGTTAAAAGAGGGTCGACAGATAACAGAAAAACATGAGCGGGAACGATGGAGAGACGTTGGTTGGGAGTACAGGCTCCCTGGAGGCTCGGCTTTGACACACACAGTGACATCACCACATGGGAAAAAGGGCCTTAAACCACAATTGCTGCTCTGCCTGTGTCACTCTCTCTCTCTCCGCGGCGTGGGAGAGATCTATTAAAAGTATGTGCTGCCCTTTGGGGCTTAAGACACACCAATGCAGCCACTGAGGGAAAAATGATGAGCCCAGATAATGGGCTACAATGCTAAAACAGAGAGGAAACAAAATTATTATCTGGAGTACGCTGGAGATGCAAATATATTCACCTATGGTATCCCTCTCTGAGCTTTGCCTGAGAGACAAATTGATGCTAGCGTGTTACTTCTTACCAGCATGCTATTTCTTCTTCAATCTGTGTCAGAGCACAGGGAGAGAGACGGGCAGATGAGAGAAAAGGAAAAGCAGTGAACAGTACCAGAACAGCACGTAAGGGAAAAGCTCATCATGTGCTGGGTTGTAGAGAGAGGAGGAGACATAGAGGGGCTGGTAGCAAACAGCAAAGAAAGCAGATTGCTGGTGAAAGGCGAAGGCCAAGCCTGTGATGACAGGATGCTGCTGGCTGAGTGGTTTGTGCACCATAGGTGGTTTGTGGGCCTGTCCAGGAGGCTTGAGTAGCCAAGTGGGCCAGCTTTAGAAAAATGCTAGTTGGAGGACAGCATTAAAAAGGTAGCTACAAGCGTGAGGACACATTCCAGTATAAACCTGCCAAATGAGCTAGTGATAGTGGGCAAAAAACGACAGATGCCTGCTGCTGACTGTGATGGTAAAAGATGGACCTGGTAAAAGTATGCACAGTTTGAAAAGAGTTGCAGTTGAGAGAAATGATGCTGGCAGAATCACAGTCTTGCCACAGGCTGCGTTACTCACTGAACAGGTTACATGCTGCATTCTGCTCTTACAGGCTCTCTCAAAAACAAATAGGTCAGACATAATGGATTTGTATCATGGCCCGGGTCTTTTGAAGTCTTCAGTGGCTTATAAAGCACTTAGCATATCCGTGCTCCTGCAAAGACGGCGCTGTATGTCACAGTTTAATTTTATTACAATATAATACAGAGATATTATGTCATTAATCCACTGCCTAATATTTATGTGGGGTGAGCAGGTCTTGCTGTAAGCTAAACACAAACACAGAGATAAGAGTCTGGAGATTCACGGGGTAAAGCGGGGGGGGTAAAGGGAGTAAGGGGGCTCTGGGGGTCCAGTTACTGGTGCAGATGACTCAGCAACACCCTGGGGCCCCTAGGCTAAAAAACAATGGGCCCCAGTGTGGAAGAAACATTGACACAACCTGTCCTCTTTTCCTCCCCACCCCCCTCACTCTGCATCTCTCTCTCTCTCTACCTCTCTTGTTCATTCGTTCTCTCACTCACTGGCAGAGAACAAGGAATGTTAATTAAAGGCTGTGAGAACCAGGAGGAAAAAAAGGAGGGCTCATAGGGACACAAAGGGAAGGATAGCAGGCAAAGAATGCTGCATGTCACTATGAATAGGTAACAGAGGGAAGATCGAGAGATGAGATTTTTGACAAAAACAGTGGCCAGGAAATGAATGACTGAGCAAAACGGCCGGCACAGAAATGAGAGATGAAACGCTGCAGCACCAGGACAGCAGATGTTTATTGGGCTGCGGTGGGTGAGGGGGTTCCCAGAGAATTTGCTCTGGGATATATTGCATCATACACGAACTGGGAAAAGTTGTCCAAATCTAAGCTTGGTACATTATGTTTTCAATAAGCCAGTGCTTTAGCAGTGCTGTTGTTTTTCCCTGCCCTCTAAATTACAGTTAATAGGAGGAATGCAGTGGGCGTAGCTCTTTGTTTATGGATTTTTGTCCTATAATTCAAGGTTTTACAGTAAATGAGATCGACACAGAACAAACGTAAGCAAAACGTTCATGCATTGCATATGTGTTTGTGTATTCTGTGTGTGAAAGAAAGTGGTTGTTTTGCTTCATGCTGAACGAATCCAACCAAACTAAGCACCATTTAGTATGAATTGTGTGTTAAACAGGAACTGTGGCCAGCGCAGTGAGAACACAAGGAGCTGTGCAGCAGCAGCAAATAAGGAAAGAGGAATGTGAATAAGGAATCAAACTATACCTTCCAGTTGGCCAGTTCCTGGAACTCAATGATCTTAATGAAGCCTCCCATTAGAATCCCTGGAAAGAGGGAACAGATGTGAAAAACAATACCACTGTTTAAATATTTTACTGCTTCATATGAAAATTTCAATACAACCAGAATACAGATGGAGCGCAAACCTGAGGCAAAGTGCTATTTTAATCGTTAAAACAAATGGATGCCTGGCGAACGTCCACCATAGTTGAGGCATAAATTAAATACGAGGAGTGTAAAAGGGCTATTGTCTTAGTTTTGTCTTTGAGAAAGTCCCTTTGGACCCTCAGCTCTCGTTACCCAGCCCAGCAGAACATTAATTAAATGGGCGAGGAAAACACAAAGACGTGTAAAGGGCAGAGAAAAAGAGAGATAAGATGGAAGAAGAAATTAAGTATAAGCATCAAAGCATTGTGTAAGACTCGGATATATGGTCAGATGGAAAGAGAACGTGAAGGGGAAGACACATAATGAATAGATGGGAGAGAGGAAGTGATGAGGAAGGAAAAGCGGTCCTTCCTGATTTGTAAGCAGAGTGTTATCTCTCCTGAGCAGAGTCCCCTGCTCCAAACACTGAGACGAGTTCCATCTCATGTGGAGTATGCAGGACACGCAAGAGGAAAAGACCTTCAGGGTCAAGACAGATGTGTGTCAGTGAGTGTGAGTGAGTTTAACTGCATAAACAGGTAATGAGGGAGACAATGGAAGGCAGTACAGGAGGTGGAATTAACCTGAAGTGACCTCACATGAGCAAAAGTGAATGGCTGGAAAAATGATATAAGATCTTTTTACAACAAAGCATTTCCTAAATCACTGCATTAGCCATTGCTCATCTTAAAACATTTACACATTATACACATATTTGACGTAGATGAAAATAATGTTTGTACTCTTACTCTACAGAGGTTCACTGTTTTGAACCTGCTCACTAGTTTCACACAAACTGGCAATAAAGTCAGGAATTTACTGTAGCACACAAAAAGTTTAAGAGAGCAAACACAAGGAAGAGAAGCTGGAGCAAAAGCTGCAAATCATAAGAACAGGCATAAACTATTTATGTTCTTTAAAAAAAGAAAAGAAAAAAAAGTGGAGTATTCCAGCAAACCAAATCAGTCTCAACATTAGTTTGCTGTACTCAAGCTGTCCCTGCCTTTAAAAAAGGATTTCCTAGACAGCTCCTAAACACAGAAGCATTGTACTTTCCTAGACTCATCCTGTGCAGAGCAACACGTTACATAAGAAGAACTCACCGAGGGACACGACGGCCACGCTCTCTGGAAGAAAATGCAGCTTGAACTTGATAAGCAGGTGCACCAATATGATGCAGATACCTGGGGTTGAGTGGGAAGAGCAAAGACACCTGAATGAATATTCAGGACAAATCCATCCATGTCTTGACCATCATGTCACACCAGCTCAGATCAGCACAAAAATAACCCCCACATCATATAGTGTTAAGATCATTTCTCTGGCCGCTTTCCTTCACATAACCTGCTGTAGACTGGACTGGGAATGTATACGAAAAACATCTCATCTAGTTCTAACTTGATTTCCCCTCACTAAAAGTCTGAATGGGTACTTCAATTCACATCATATTATTCTAACTGTAACAATATTTTATGCTAATTAGGTCAAATATACTTGCTTGACATAAATATGACTACAAAGCACTAGCTTGACATTTACAATTATGGTTCTCCAACTGTACAATAAAAGATAATTGCACCCAATTAAAACATAAAATTAGCGTGTGACACTACCAAAGGACATATAGGCCTACCGTGTATATCAAAGTGCTCTCATTAGCATTATCACAATGAGAAAGCCCAAGGCCACAGTGAAGTAAACAACAACTCACACATGCAGCAAATGCTGTGCAGCAAATGAGAAACATAAGACACAGTGCATGCAACACTGAGGCCAGCAGAGGTCGGTTAATCAAACTTGGACTGTTTTGTCATAAGGAAGATGTTAAATTCAGGCCTAATTACAGCACACACACTTGTTGAGGGAAATGCTACATAATGTTAACATCGTTTCTGGGAATTGCTTTCTAGGACTAATGTGTGGTTTCTAGACTGTACTCTGACGTGGTCTCTCATTTATTCCCTATAACATCTCAGTCAAACCACTGATGAGATGGTGTTAACTTAATACGATTCTGAATTTTGTGCTTCTCCCAATCAATCAAATGATTGTGACATTAAAATACTTGGTGCAAGACAAAATAACATTTTTATGTGTCTGCAAAGTGAGTATAATTGGTAACCTCATGCATGCTTTATGCCATTTCCTTCTAAACCAGTACAGTGGTAAACATGCGGCTTAACCTGCAGTAAACTAAAGTGCATAACAGGCACTTTGCGACTGAAGAAGCACTTCACGACATTACATATATTAATGTGTAACCACATCCCTTCCGTTATCCACTTCCACACAATGCCACACAATTGATTTAGCAAAACGCGAAAGTGGCTGTACGTTTGCCCTCCATTATAAGCTGTATAAGGTCTAAGTTACATACATTACATGAACCACAATGATATTTCCTTTTGTGGAATCATTTCCTTCTTTCTTCCTATACTGTTGCCCATGCTCAGGATACTAGACTAGATTCCTCTTTAAGATTTTGCTGACAGTAACAGACTGCAATGGAAAATAAGACTCAGTCAGACATATTTTCAGCAATGCAGCGACAAATATACTACTAACCAATAACCAGCAGACTGAAGAATATTGTCAACCCGCTGGACTGCTCTTCCTCTTGGGCCTTGACCCCTGTCTGTACAGGCAGAATGGGTTTGGGGGTTGGGGGTGCCGGAGTCGTTGGCTTGACAGCAGGTGTCGTAGAGTGGTGGGTCTCGTTGTTGTAGCTATCAGTTTCATTGGACTTGCTGCCAGGGCACAGTCAGGTGAAAAAGCATTTTGGTGTGAAGCATACAATCAACAAATCAATCAATCAATCAATCAATCAGAGAGGGGTAGATAAGGCTCTGAAATCGACGCACATCCAAAAACACAGACTTCACGTCATTCAAATCATGTTATTTTGAAAGCTCTGTTAACTTAACAGTATAGTAATATATTTTGGTTACTTCAAGTGGAAACAGAATCCCTCAATTTTTGTACTAGTACTAATACTACTAATACTAGTAACTAGTAACTTTTATTATTATTTATTCAATTTTGTGCCATTTTAAGTACTGTTTTTATGTTGGGTAATGCTATTAGAGAGAATCATTGAAAATATTATAAATAAAAGCATTAATACGAATTCAAAAATGTCTCTTCTAGTTAAGTTGTTTAAGTTTTACAATGCCTTATTTTTATTGATTTTCTTATTTTAGTCTACTGAAATGAAAACCTCCAATAATTGTCAGCAGTTATTAACCAGACTGACTAAACAACGTGTCTTTAAATTGTTAGCTTATACAGCCAAATCCTGTTTAATTACATAACGAATGAAGCTAAAGCTAGCTAGTTAGCCACACCGGGCTAAGTTACTCCTAAGAATGAGCACAACAATCAATATCTGTTAGCTCAAACCTGACAGACAGTCCGTCCCTCTGCTTCGTTTCTTCCTTTGAGTCGAGTCCATCTTCTTTATCATGATTTATTAATGTTTGCTGCTTTTCAGCTGCATTATTATCCTGATGGCTCACATCCTCTCCGTCGCGCAGCTCCACCGAGTTTTCCCTCTTGGCTCGTTCTGGCACGCACGGATTTACCAATAACAGCAACAGGGACAGAAAGAAAACTTTGCTACTAACGTCTCTCATTCTCAAAACAGAGAGTTTAAACCCGACAGCAACGTTTTGAAATAAAAAAACACTGTAAGTTCCATGTCGACAGCTCCATGTAGCTGTTGACATCACGACTCCACTTCCTGGTCAAGGCTTTGTAGGGAATTGTAGTCGTTTGTTGCATGGACAGCGTGACAGAACAGCAAAGAAACAAACGAATACAGTTTGTTACAACAGCTGACATAAATATGTCTTTTTATTTTTTGTCACAGTGGATAATATTCCGCTTCAAATGGTTTAACTAAAGCATCAATGGTTCATAGTAAATCTTGTGTACTCCATTTCCCATGAGCCAGTGCAGTGTAGTGTAGCGTCAGCCGTCCACCTGCTGTTTCATGGATACTGTATTTTTTCCTGTAGATGCAAGAAACACCAAAAAAGCTACAACGATCCATATACTGCAAAATCCAATCAAAATCAGATACTTGTGTTCAGTGGCTAAATCACAGCTTTTATATTGTGTATGAAAATTATATACATGGATGAGTAAAATATGAGTCATAAAAATACACAAGTGTAAACAAAGCTGAAGCTCAAAAATAGTTCAAAATAAGCGTGTGTGTGTGTGTGTGTGTGTGTGTGTGTGTGTGTGTGTGTACAAACCAACAATGATCCACAGCACATACTTCAAAAAAAAAGAAGAAAAAAACAACATAAGCTAAGCTAAGATATAGCTTTATCTTCCCACATTTGGGGAAATTTACATAGCCCAGTAGCAAGGGTATAATCAGTAGTTTTTAAAGTAACAAAGAGTATAAAGAGAAGATATAAAAAGTATCTTCAAAAATTACAATTTACACATTTACATGGGGCTTATTTACAGATGTGTATGAGAATATGCCATATGTGATCAGTATATACACTATGAGACCGGACAGAAATAAATATGAAATTAGATAAGATAAACCTTTACTCATACAGTGTGGAATTTTGCAAATATGAACGGATATGAAGAATTGCATATTGAGGTAATGAAATAATGAAATATTGCACAGTGAAAGAAAATACATATATTGCACAGAGAATATGAAATATGTGATGAGTAAATACACGAGACCGGATGGAATTAAATATGAAATTAAATATGAACAGATATGAAGTATTGCACATTGAGGTCATGAAATACTGCACAGTGAAAAAATATACTGTACCGTGAATGCAGTATAGAATAAGATACAATTAATAGTACACTGACATAAAAACTGGGTGTGGCACGGATGCAATGGCATTGGGGTGTATAGTCTACTGGGAGCAGTGCTGGTTGGACAGTCTGACAGCTGCAGGTAGAAAAGAGCTGCGATATCGCTCCTTCACACACTTTGGGTGAAGCAGTCTACCGCTGAAGGAGCTCTCCAGAGCTGAGTGTCCTGCAGGGGCTGGGAGTCATTCTCCATCATGGATGACAGCTAAGCCATCCTCCACTCTCCCGCCACCTCCACTGGGTCAAGGGGGCAACCCGGGGCAGAGTTGACCTTCTTGATCAGTTTGTCAAGTCTTTTCCTGTTCGCAGTCGAAACGCTGCTGCCCCAGCAAGTTACTCCATGGAAAATGGCTGATGCCACAACAAAACCTTAATAACAAATAGGTTTTCTAGGATTGAGGGCTCTTCTCACTTAAGCTCTGTTTCAGAGAAAACGAATGCAGACAAACTCGCTGGCAATATGTCTTGGCTCAGTTGTTGAGTGTCTCTAGGATCAAAGAACAGAATCATGATCCCAGAGACATCCAGAACACAGCAAAGTGACTAAGGGGGAGCACTGTTTTTCATTTTCATTTGTCTGAGTTAGACTTTGAAAATCACTGATATAGATTATATACACCAAGCAGGATTTATAGATGGGTGATGTGTAAATATATATGAATATGAATACAGTCTTATACAGCAGTCTTGCAGTAAGTCCTATACATGTTAGAAATCTCAGTGTTTATTATTATTATTATTATTATTGTTGTTGTTGTTGTTGTTTTTAAAACAGGTCATTTTGGAGGCTTTAGTGGACAAAATATTCAAAACACAAATCAGAATAACATGAAAAGGAAAAGATATGTAAAAAAATATATATATATGGCAAAAATATTACAGTCTTATAAAGTAGCCCTGCACTAAATCTTATATATGTTTCTCAGTGTTTGTTTTTTATTATTATTGTTGTTGTTGTTGTTGTTGTTTTTAAAACAGGTTTAGAGTTGCTGACTCAGTTTTATAGTCATTTTGGAGTTTAAACACATGAATCAAACAGTTTAAACAAAAACTGTATAACGACAGATAGGTTTTAGATATTAAACCAAAAAAAAAAACAACAACATGCAACCTTTAAATTCTGTTAAACAGGTGCTTTGATCATTCATAAATCAGACCCTATGTATGATAAGTAGCTTTGTTATAACGCTGGGACGCCAGTTGTCTCTGCATCGCTCCGGGTCTCCTGGTCGCCAGGTAACACGGTTTGTGAGCCAGGACTTGTTTGTTGGCTCTTGTGAACGCCCACTGGAGGTATTGCTCATTTTGCGGAGGGGCAGCCCCCATTCATCGGGGCTGGGAGGCAGCAGGCAGAGCGCAGGAGCGGCCGAGCACCATCAGCACATCGAGCGAGCGAGAGAGCGAGCGTGTGTATGTGTGAGTGTGTGTGTGCGTGTGTGTGAGATGGTCTCTCGCTAAAAAAAAAACAAAAAAGGAAAAAAAGAAATCACACCAGGGCCGGGTTGAAATCGTCGTCGACGTCGGACGCAGCGTCTCCTCTGCTCTCAGGAATGGGATTTGAATGTGCTGATTGAAGTGGAGGAGCTCTCCTGCGCCCGACCTGCCGCGGAAATACACGGACTTCCTAGTCGCCTGGCTGCCGCAGACCGGCCGCCCTGCTCGGCTCGCCTCAGCCCAGTCTGTCCGCGGGACCTGCTCCGGCATCTGGACGCCACCGGACCCGATCTATCGTCGCTGTAGATCCGCAAAAAAACGTGCCTGTGTGTGCTTTTGCTGCCTGTATGATGAGGACACATTTGCGGTTCCGGAAAAGGTCATTCCTTGGGCTTTTATTCCTTTTTTCTCTGTCCACCTCCGCGCTCTATTTCATCTACTCCGCCCCCGGAATCGGTGAGTGGAATCAAACACATTGTGATGTTATTTTATACAGTAACATGTTAAGATGAAGTGAGGCTGTTTGCATGGGCTGGTAGGTCATGTGTCATTGGGAGTGTAGACAAATGAAGGGGCCACGCGCCTCTGCTGAGCCCCCTCCACTCTCCCCTCCCTCTCCTCAATCGATGATGAGACTCAGCTGGATGCTGGAACTCAATCCTATAATATCCATGTACCTGACCATGATAATAACAGTGCTACTGATGAGCATCATGGCTACTGTAATCATGCTGATGTTAGTAAGGCCTAACAGCTATGATTATGATGCTTACAGTGACTGGCGCCACTGGCAGAATGTGGTATTTTTGGCTTTGATTTTTGGGTTCATTGTTGACTTCTGCAAAATAGTTGACCAATGTGTGGTTCATGATTTTCACCCTGTGCAACTTCTTTTTTTTTTTTTTTGTGGTGGGGCAAAGGTCAGATTATGAATCATGGATTCACAGGCCTTAAATGACATTTGTGAAGTCAGCCCTAGCATTGAGATCACTGACAAACAAATGGGTCCTGACATCATTATCTGCCTGTAAGTCACATGCAGTTGTGTGATATCACATGTCCTGAATCCCTCCTATCATTAATTCATTTATGTCTCATCACTCCCTCCTTTCTTTTTCTTTTTTTTTTCTGTCACTCTTTGCTTCTCTCATTGAATATGTGTGCACACTCATGTGTCACCCATCCTTTCTTGGAGGCCTTGTGGCTTAGGCCGTGGTCCATGTGTCCCATCAGCCTAGATACATAGGGCCAAGCTTGCTATTTCGGTCATTATAACCCATGTGATGCCCCGCCATCAGTCGCTGTATTGCAGCTAAACAGGCAGAGCTTATCTCGATGCATGGCACTTTTTTTGTCAAATTGGGACTTTCACTTGACTCTCTGCCAACCAGATCTGTTATTTCCACTGAGTGGGCTTAAGAACACTCATGAGTGTGCAAATGAGCAGCAATAAAATGGTTGCCTATATTCTTCTGTTATGAGCATCAGAGGAGGAAAGTTCACAAGGAAATGTTTTTGAGGAAACACAAGGTGCAATTAACAGTTGGAGAGCTTCTCCTATTTACTGCTTCACCTTTGGTTGCATTTCCTGGCACAGATGTTGGACTTCCATAAAATATAGTTTTATATAGTATCTATGTCAATAAAACAATTCAGACCAAGAGGCAAAATAAGACAAACAACAACTTTAGTTTACAGATGAAAATACCAAAACAACATTTTTCCAAAGTACAATCAATTGTTACGAGTCTGTCATGGAGTGACTGTGTGACTGAAATAGTATTTATGTCATACAAGCGTAGCCTTTCTAAAACATCAGAGCGAGAGCTGGTCCTTCTTACTCATCAAAATGGATATTGATCCATTCACGCTTTTTACCTGCTGTGGACAACTTAATCAATAATTAAATCAATTCTCATATGGAGGACACATTACTGACAGGAATAGCCTGTGTAAGTCCCAATAACAGACAGCAATGATTCCTCTAAATGTGAAACTAATAAACAAATAAATCAACCAGGATAAAAATAATCCCTCATTCGCTCAGTATTTTTCCAGCTCAAGTATCGATGGTGTCTGATAGCTGACTGAGAGAAGCACTTGGCTATTTCCATCCTCTTGGGTGTTGACTATTGTAGGACTGTAATGGCCACGTGCTTTTACTGGGGGTTAATTCAGAAACAGAACAAGAACCAGCAGCACCAGTCCATTAATTATAGATGGTAACCAGGAGCTAGGCAGCTTGTGCTGCTGTTACTAAAAGCTACAGTTTAGCCTTTTACACTTGGGGTGCCCGGTGGAGCTCCAGCAGCAGGCCCAGGCAGGTTGTTCAGGTGGGGGGTTGGGGAAATGATGCTTTAAAGGAATAGTTCTGTTTTTTGGTGGGAGGGGAGGGTTAACACGAGGCGGCAATATTTACTCACTTGTAGTGATATTGATGCATTGTCATTAGCTGAGGTTTTAGATCCTGTGGTCAGAGATGCACCAGTGAGCCACAGCTTGTCAAACAGAGATACACATCAGCTAATGTGTCTAGTTAACAAAAGCCACAACAATCAAATGCTAATGCTGTAACGTTTGATTTAACCATCCCCAACAGAATACATACTCTTTACTGTAGAATCTCCTCTCAGACATATTGGTATCATGGACCTATTCAACAGTGGAAATAGCTCCATGATACAGAGAAGTTTGAGCAACAAATCAAACATCAGACGCACAAGATGTTGTCTTCTGTTGTGGCTGTTTCAAAGTATTGATTTTTGTGTTGGTGTGACTCCATTTGTCAACCACTTTCATATGGTCATTACCTGAGCTAATGTCCATTCATCAATATTTCTTCCAGTACGTAACTTTAACCTCCACACTGTACCTTCAAAATATGTTGAGTGTATCTGAGTGATCATACAATGCAAGTTTATCCTATAGCATTAAATTGGGAAGTTCATCATTTTGTGATGACAGCCACATTTTGAAGGTGAACAGGTTTGCTCAGAGGGATCGTATAGGAGGGGACACTGCAAAGAATTACCAGATTAATTCAGAAGAAAATGAAGATAGAGAAAGATGGAAAAGTGTAAGAGGCAAAGGAGGAGGAGGAGGAGTGGAGAATGTAGAGTGAAGGATGAAAGAGGTGAGCCGAGCTGCTTTTCCTTCTGCTGGTTTGCACATCGGGGAACCCATCCAGAACACCTGAGCAGGGCTTCCTATGATACCCAGGTGGCTTCAGTGCAGAATGCCCCAATTTCACGGCTTAGTCCATCTCTCGCTCTCTCTCTCTCTCTCGGTTTCTCTTCCTCCATGTACTTGTATGCACTGACACCCCAGCCTCTATGTTGCCCCCGAGCATGGCTGCTGACTGATGCAGGCTGGGAATGCAGGGCACAGCTGGGCCTGATTGCAGCAGTTTATTTAATTAAAACATGAGAGGATCCCACTGGAGCGAGAGCTAGGGAAGACACAGGCTCTATGGCTCTATTTATAGGTTTGAACACAGATGCACACACGCACACATACGGCTACACAGCTATCCTTGATAGGGCATTGTCCAATCCCTGACCTTTACCAGAACCTCAGGATTGATGCTTTACCTCATTAGGACTAGACTTTGGTCCCTGTGAGGAATACTGGTCCCCGGCAAGGTGGGTGTTTATAAGGAATAAGGTCCCCAGTAGGTAACAAACACACACTCACACACACACACACACACACACACACACACACACACCATCCACATCCTAGGAAAGCAAGGAAGACAGGTGCTTCCCTTTGTCTTCGGAGACCAGGCTCTTCCTCCCATCTGAATGCCTCTGTGTTTGTGTGCATGGCTGTGCAGGCTTGTGTACATCTGCCTGTAACACTATACATCATAGCGGTTTATTTCTAGGTGTGGCCTTTTGACAGCCAGCACCGAGTCTTGACGGTGTCTTTCAGGTTGCTTAACACTGTGAAGCAATGCAGACACATGTATATAATTGGCAGGGAATGAAGAGATCCTGGAGGGTTTTTCGTGCATATTTTTTGTCAAACAATGCCAAGGTGAGGAAACACTTGCACCAGGCAGAGTCGCACCTTGACTCGACAAGTAACAACAAAACAGTCTTTTTGTGCTTAGTGGTACAACTGGCTTTGAAGCGACCTCGTGCTACCTTTATAGCTTCTCTTCAGTTGGTTTGACACCTACACATGTCTCATCTTGCTGTCATCCTTTTCCTCAGAACTGTGATGAGGGTGCAGTCTGCCAGTAACTACACATCTCTAAAGCAACTGATAGCAAAAACCATTCGATGTAAACACACCCTCCTGCTTGTACAGCCAAGAAATAATTGTAGATTTGCATGTGCCATGTCCTTGGTCTGCTTTATCAGCATTTATTGTACTGTTAATACTAATCATAAACATGCTCTCTGCTGCCCAGTGCAATTTTGCCCATCCCTTATTTTCAGGCTTTTGAGAATATGCCCGCAATTGTAAATACACAACGATAACTGCACTGTGTTTTAATACGATCTGTGATACAGTATCAAGTCTGGCACCAGTATAGTGATTTATTTGTTAAAGATAATGATTCAGAAGTGTATCCTTCCGTGAATGCCGTTAGAGCTTTGAACCTGTTTTGCTTTCTAGCACTTTCGCCCTTTGACAGTTTATGACTAGTTGATTTTTAAATGATGCCATGTGATTGTGGGGTTTTACACGTGTCTGATTTTACATTTTATTACACACACAGCTTTCATGATAGTATATACACACACGTATACTATCATGTTATTAGTTGTGCTATAATTATATAGTTAGTAGAATGTTCTCACTCTTCACCTACTTTAAGGGATTCATTTGTGAGGACTAGCAGAGGGACCGTGTGTCTGATTTGTGCTCGCCTTGTGCCCTGTCATCACTTTCATGGCTGAGATATCATAGGCCATTTCTGTGCTATCGCTCTGTGCACTCTCGGCCTTAATGGCGCTGTACCCTCCCCTCACTGCTGCTGGGCATGTTGGTCTCACCACAGTGTTCGGAGAAAGCTGTTTTTCTTGGGCGTTTTTTTTTTTTTCTTTTACATTTCCTCTGGTCACACCCGTATGTGACGGTAAACATATATGATTGTCCATTCGCGTATGGTCTGTTTGTTTGTGCAGCCGTTTCCTGTTCAGCCAACTTTCCAGCGTAACAATGCGTCCTTTCCTCAGGAACATTTGAATCTTAATTTGGATAAAAACTGGCCCTGGTCAAGTTCAGAAAGATTATCTTGGTGCTATGCAGTTTGGCGCTTTGCATTAGAAGGACATGAAAAAGTCCACATGTTGCTAACTTTTACCAAGATTATCATGGGATTGTGACAGCATTATTTAGATGTTAATCTGTGACCTTAGCTGGTTTATTGGGGGTAAATCATTAACTTTGTTGAGGAGGAAGACATCAGTTCCTACATATGTTATAAATAGATAATGCTTAAACTCTTATTTACAGAAGTGGTTGGCCATAATTAACTTTTGTTTACCTGCATTTCCTCAGTCCTAAGGTTGGTTTTCTTGGCGAGTTTACAGGCATCAAAATTTATGGCATTGTTGCTTGTAACCATAGTGGTCAGAATGGGCATAGTGCGTTTGCCTGTATGTGTGTACGAATGTAGACCTACTAAAGTGCAGGGTGGTGTTTATGGCGACAGTCGTGCCCATGTGTTTTTAGCAGTCACGCTGTTTCTGTGCCGATGCCTCGTATTAATGCAGTACAGCTTCTCTGGCACCCTTAAAGCCATCCATCTTTTTTCCTCAAGGCCCAGCGTAATGCTACCCCCCCCCACCTCCCACCCTCCTCCTGCTGCTTAATTGATCCATCCATTTAGCTCAACCCAGCCAGCCTCTTAAGGCTAATTTCCAGAGGCTCGGGATAGCCTGGTTGAAATATTAACTTGGTGCCAAGCGGCCTCAGACAGATCCCATTGTGAATAAACAAGTTGATAGTAATGAATTATGCAACTTCTCTATTTAACGTAAAGTTCTTCAGACAGCTCCAAACTTCAGCAGAAAATGGTTTAAAATCGGAGGTAAAGATAAACACAGAAATCCGGTCCAATCAGTGAAATTCCTCCGGCTGGAGCACTTAAGGTCTGGTGTTTGACATTTTCACTGCAGTTGCCATGGTTCTCTGAAGGCCTGTTCCCATCAAGGACTGGCTCTTTTTTTTTTTTATTGACACGGCTCCCACAGAAACATGCCGTCCTCTTTCCCTTGATGTTCTGGGTGACAACAAATCCCCAAGACTACAGTCATTACAGTCATTTGGGACAGAGCCATGGACCATCTCTTTGTATGGGACGTCTGTAGACTGTAAAGGGGACCCTTCAGTAAAAGCCATTACAACTTGTATAAATACCTTTAGATAATGCCTGGTTTTTCTTCTACTTGTACTGACGGGTCAAAACACACAAAAGTTACTTCTTCCGTCTAGATCTTTTGCACTGTAAATCAGCCTCTGTGTTACGTTGCTGTACGGTCCAAGGACATGTGACTCTAAATGCCCTATTAACAAAGGAATTTAGTTAAACATCAATAGAGTTCACTGCACGTTGTGAGTCAGCCAGAGGCATGAGCAATCCTCTTAAAGCCTTTCATTGACCGTGTGATACCCTAGCCTCTTTTCAACCCCCCAACCCCCCCCTCCCCAAACACACACACATACACACACACATACACACACACCTACTGTACACTCCAAATATGGTTTACTAGAATACACGAGAACGCTGAGCGCCACCCTGAAAAGGACATGGATTACATAACTGCTTTGACTGAGACATTGTAAAATCTCAAACCTCCTTTTCCCTGTGATTGCAGGAGACAAGAGACACTAAGTCCACGCTTTTATCTGCACTCTTATGGAGCTTATAGAGGGAAATCACTTCATCCAACGTTTTCAAGACAATTCGCTCTACATTTGTGTGGATATTCATAATTCTGCCACAGCCAATAGCAGGAAACACCAGATTAGTCTGGCCTGGCGCGTTGTAATATTTATTTGGGTATAAACAAACAAAGATTATAAGAGTCTCCTGTTCAAAGTGAATGGCTTTGCTGTGCGTCACAGAATACGGCCTCTTTGTTTTATGGCTTTGTAAGACAGTTGATCACATTCGCAAATAGTTGTACAACTAAGTCAAAGACAAACTCTGTGAACTTGTGTGTGGGTAAGTTTCCCTTTACTACAGCGGAAAGGATCTATTTTCAGTTTTGTGTTTTTTGATACGCGTTTTGAATTTGATTGATTAATTTATTTGGCCTTCCTCGTCCATGACATAGCGACCACCGTATGGAAAGTTCAAGACCGTGTACACGCAGTAATTTACGTGCTTCCAGTTATGTAAGGTCTTCACGTCACTGTCTTTGAAGGTGTTTTGACTGTTTTCCTGTGTTACTGTTTGGATAGCTAACCATGGAAATTCTCTTTGAATCTGGTAAATGTAGTATAATTAAAAACTTCTCCACACAATACTCCTCCGCAGATTCTCCACCCTACTGACGTGATAACTCTGGAAAAAGTTTGAACGGCTGATCCGATAACCCGGCTCAATTTAGTTAATTATTATAGACACACAATATAAGCTCTTACTTACTGGAAAAACACGGCTGAAAAATCATCAGTGCTTGATCATAAACTGTAATAACAGAAGTGTTTTTCCTATCATGCAACCGCAGCTTCCCTCAAACTAAATTCTTGTTGTTTGGACTACCTGTAGAAAGACATAGCAAACAGACGTGATCCCTATACACACATAGTAATTCTGGTCTTATGTATTATGCTGTTGTCTGTAAGATGACCCATGTCCAGCCCTTATAGTCTGGATATTTGAACAGAGACAGATGGTTGACCTGAGCACACGGGAGGTGAAGGGGAGTGGAGGTGGAGCGACGCTTGGATGGAGAGTTGTGAGTCTTTTCAAAGGCAGACTGATGGTCTCGTGTTGAGGCACTAATCATTTATGTAACCTAATCATCCTGAGGAGAATCCCAGTCTTTGTTGACCTGGTCTGGGCCTCCCTTTGTTATTGAGACTGTTACCCTGGTTACTTTGGTCATGTGTTTGCGGGCAGTCAAACTGTAAATGTGGAGCCGAGTGCTGCTGATGATCATGTTTGGGATGACTGCACCTGTTTTCCCATAATAAGTGTTGAATGAAAGCAAGTGTACTCTGTCTAAAGTTTATTTTTAGACAGTTACAGGAAACGTGTTGTTTTACATACAGACCATACACACGCTTACATGTCTTCATTTATTTGTTTTATTATTGACATAAAATAAACTTTTTAAATATATTTAGTTTATTAAATGATATGTTGCCTAACAGCACACCAATCATCCATGTCTGTCTCTAAAAAGTAGCACCCACAGCCTGGTATTGTGTTTCCTGGACAAAATAGATCAATTAAAAATAGATGATCTTTCTAATCCTTGCTAATTTAATCACCCTGAAGCAACTTGAATATCCTAGTTTTCCAGTATCACAAACAATTTCCACCTAAAACGACTGGAACTTTGTAAAACACCTGCTTGTCTATGGATTAGGTCATCCATCTTTTACATTGGAATTGCATCAGGAAGAGATCTCTTAAGGGCCAAGGTGGAAAGAAGGAACACTCTTTCAATACTTTTAAATGTATATCAGTATTGTTTTAAGACAAATTAAACAAACTAAATGTGAACTTGCTCTCTAAACTTAAACTGTGTTTTTGCACCCAGTGGCCATAAACACTGAAATACCTGTTGGACAGGTATTAACCTACTGGACAGAGCCTGTCTAGACAGTAACTTTAGAACCTAAACATTTATTGAAAACCTCCAAATAATGGTTTTAGGAAAATTCCTCTGAACCCCAAGACCCAAATTATAATGGAGTTACAATCTGAATCCTTATGACAGGTGTTGTTGCTTTACCTTTATTTTGTCTGTCACCATCTTTCAGTGGTGGAATATAGAATATAATATAGAGCTCTTTGTCATGCCACCAATAAATATATGAGAAAAATACATTATCTGCAGTGTTTTTCAGCTGACCCCCTCTGCCGAGACATCCCCACTACACCAGTGAATGAATGTAGTAGTGCTATTGTCATTCTGACCGCAACCCGGCTGACAATGTTGATACCACAACGCTGCCTCCTAACAGGTTCCAGATCAGCACCTCAGGTTGGCCATGGCAGCGCACACACAAACAATCAGCACAGAACCTGCGTAGGCGCTTCATTAGGAGCCTCCTCTAATAAAACCTCAGGGGGGCAGCTTAGTTGATTAACAAAGCCCAGTGGTAGCCAGAGCTGATTTACATGCACTGTATCATAATGGGGCGAATTCTCTGAATGCTAATTACCAGCTGCTTTTATATTATGCTTTGGTGTGGCAACTGAGATTGGAGGTTAGATGGTTAAGTGGTCAGATGAGAGTCCGTTTATCAGATCTTCAGGTAGAGTTGTAGTTTCACAACATGTTGTTTTCCCACAGACTTTTAATGGTGATTAGATGTTAAGAAACTTCTAATGGCTTGTAGACTAAAAAAAAAAATCTGATTAATTTTCTCTCTGGGAAATAGGACTATAAATTCATCCAGTGTTCCCCGACTGCATGACACTAACAAACAGCTCATATTTGAATCTCAGTGCCGTCACCTCTCGCATGCCCCCGCTAATCTAATTTCTCAGCCTCTCCTGTAAAACATCTTTTTACACCGAGTATCTACAGAATCGCTGTCGTGACCTGGATTCACGTCGGCAGAAATTAATTGGTTTGTAGCTTACATCTGAAATTAATTAAGCAATTTACTACCACTTTGAGTTGTTTACATAGCCCTCAGTGCATTAAAGCAACAAATCTGCTCTTTCTCATGAAATATTAACTGTAGCAACTGCAGCTTCCAAGCCTGCACAGTGTCTTAATGTTTTCCAATTAAAACATAGACAAACACATGCAATGTAGCACAATGCAGCCCTGGCACACACACACACACACACACACACACACACACTCTTACACTTACACTAATTACTATGTCCATATCTCTCCCAAGCACAGTCACATGACAGCGTATGTTTTAGTTAAGCAGAATAAGGTTTTAATTTAGCTCTTGTGTTATTAGCCATATTAACTAATGTTTGACAGTGATTTTTGGTGTCAACACAAATCACAGTGCAAATTCTGTGTTTAGTGGAATAACAGAAGGTATAGCAGCATATAGGCTCTTGCAGAGAATTAGATATGGAAATCTTTAGGGAAGGATGTGTGGTTTTTTTACATCTTACTCAACTGTGTACAGCCACTGTTGCAGTGTGGTATTGTGGCTCTCTGCTCTGGCCCATTTGTTCAATCAACAGGAGTAACCTCCAACTCTGAGGGAACCTCATCTTTCTGCTGGGGAGGAGAAGGAAAATAGAGCGAGCCCGAGAATGGTTAGGCACTGGCGTATTTGTGTGCGTATGTGTACCTGTCTGCCAATGTCCTCTGTACACCTCGTACACTCGGCCACTGCAATAACACAAGAATGTTTTGGACAGCTGCCAAATCTAAAAGCAAGCGGAAGTGGGCAGGCAGAGAGGCGCGCCAGGGGCACTGCAGAAATAAATGACTACTCGCCGGCACGGTCCAGCCAACATCACAACTGTCTCACTTACTGTAAGTCCCTGAGATGTTGACGGACTCGTGGTGTGAAATAGCGCGCTCTTGTATCGAGCATTAGTGGTTTAGCTGGTTTCAACAAGCTTATTCATGCACGAGTGGGTTTTCATTTGGTAACACACGCTCGCATGCTTTGTATAGAGAGATTGTGAAAAGATGGGTTGGGTTAGCGTACCAGTTCTTAGGCAAGAGAAAGACTGAAGAGGTGAGTCAGGAAGTGGAGAGGGCACATGGAGGTAAGAGAGTCAAACGAATCTGGAGTTGATTTAATGACCTGCAGTGTAGTTGCATCTGGCAGGAGCTGAGTTAAAGGGTGATGAAACCTGCAGTTTCAGTCCTTTTGCACGTACACACACAAAAAGGCAATCAAATGGGCATGGAGAGCAGCAGTGGGCAGGGAGGGGGGAGGAGGCTGGGGAGCCAAGATCCAGTGGAAAACCACCCAGCAGGGCAGACAGAATCCAAAACATAGATCCTAGTAGGACTCAAGATGGCAGACACAGCGGCTCAGTGCGCTCCTTTTCGGATGCAGGAAGTAAAAGCTTGGAAGCCGGTCTGGCTCGACCGAGGAGACGACCACACGAACCCACCACCACCCAGCATTTCCTCACTAATGGCAGATCCATTACCAACAAAAATGGATGAACTGAATCTACAGAATTCTGCCAACAAACTCATGGAGGACTGAATTCTGTTGATAACCGGCGTTGCTGGACTCAGTCATCGAGCAAGTAGGTCGAGATAGAAACAAAGATTCCAGTAAGGGCATGGGAGGTTATCCATTTACATACACAGCAGCTGGTGCACTGGTGACGCTGAGGACAGTCCATTGTAGGCCTGTTTACCTTCTGTGTGATCTTACCATTGTTGTAGTCACAGGTGTTTACATTCCACTAGATACTAAATCTAGCTTGCCCTCAGGCTACCTGCGCCGGGCCATAAATACCAAGCAGCTTCCTCAAAGCAGCCCATATCATAGCTGGCGATTCTAACAAATTTAAAGACAGAGAGCTGAAATTTGGACACATCAAATGCTCTACTGGAGGACATATACAAACAGCAAGGTATCCAAACATTAAGAACAGGTCTACCACCTATGTCAGTCAGATTACCAATCCAGATGCCTAATTCCAGCATACACCCCCCTCAGGAGAAAAGCTCAACTCACAACAAAGACTTTTAAAATATGGCCTGAAGGAGCTCCCTCACAGCTTGACAATCAGGACCTGGAGAAGTACATAACAACTGAACTGTGCTACATACAGAACTATGCTGACAATGTCATCATCAACAAACACATACGGGTGGACCCGGGCCAGAAGGTCGAGGAAATTCTCCACAACAAATTCAACAATTCTGACACAGTGTTTCCATGTGGCAGGGCATCCGGCAGAGTAACGTTTTTGTTTCTTAATTTTTATTTGAAACACCTTCGTCCAGCAAAAAAGTTCCTCACTGTGTTCACCAGGTCTGCTAGTAGTGAACAGTGGGTTTTTAGAGCTTTTTCACTGAGAAGAGCTGTGAGAGCGATGAGAGTGAACCAAAACAGTAGTATTTCTTTTTTTTAATACATTAAGAATATTGATTATAACCACTTTAAGCTTTTAAAAATATGTTAATTAAGCATCTGTAACAGTTCAAAAGATATTACAATTAGAAGTGGAGGCAGTTTACTTCAGAGGATGACGCCCTGATATCACACAGACAACGACTCAACCAAAAATATGTTCTCTTTTTTTTAACCACATTGATATGTATCAGCTCATTTGTTTTAGATTAGGTGTCAAATACAGGAACTTTACCCCACACACACACACACACACTCACACACACACAACTTCTCACTCTTCACTCACTAATCTCTCTTTCTTCCTCATCTCACATCACCTTCCTTGAATCGTACACCCGACTATGACACCAACACTGGGACCAAGTATAAACTGCCATTGCCATGAATTAGTTAACAATGAGAGAAAATAACCTTTGTATTTCCACGTTCACATCTTCTCTTATCCAACCAGAAAATTATACAGGGAGCAGTAGAATAGAGAAAAACATGAGAGAAAGAGTGTGAGTGAAGTGTGTCTTCTGTCGCACCAGCACACATCCGTGTACACAGTCTGTCTGTCTTTCGCTCTCCATCTCTCACTTTCCCTTCCTCAGATCTGTTTTCCAGTATTTGCTTGCAGCAGAGTGAAAACAAGGGGTCCTGGCACCGCTGTGTCATTTATGTAATTCTCCGCGCCGCGTCTGGTCCCTGTGTTTCTCTGCCATGTAGTGGCTCGGCAGACACAGTGACTCAAGGGAGGGTCACACACGCACACAAACAGGAGGATGTGCGCACACACACACACATGCACAAATACACACGCTTGGGACGGCAGAGCAGATGGAGGGGCAGAGTGACTAGCGCAAGACCAAAAAGGAACTCAAACCGGACCCCATGCTGTCCCTGCTGGCATGTGTTGGTGTGTACTGTGTCTGAGTGTGACACATTTTGTTTTAATCTCCCACAGTATATTTTCCATTATGCATAGTTTCCCATTGCATTGTACATATTATCGGTGTAACTTATCTTCAGAATGTGTTATCAGTGCCCTTTCATCTTTGGTACGACTATCAGTCATAAAAGTTCACAGGGACAAGTGGCTTTCTCAGCTAAAATAGCAGCACCACTTTCTCCCTGTCTGGAGGATTATCAGTCAATTAGCGTCATTGATTAACCAGGGCACTTCAAAATGGCCTTAAAGCTGGGAGGGTAAGGAAGAAGGAGACGTGACGGTTGAACTCGACACGACACTGTGCACACTACAGACAGCGGCATGCATGGCTTTCTTCCTCTATTTGAAAGAGAAGCTGCTGTACCCATAGCTAAGAATACATTGTCAAAGTAGTGTGAAGTATAATGCTGTTGAGAAATAGCCAGCAGTTACAGTAAGTGCAGCCTTAGGGAAGGGAGTTCATTTGTGAGAGTAATCCTGCATTTTCAGATCCCTCTCTGTTTACTTTCACTTCTTTACTGAGTCTGAATTGTTGTACATCAGAGTCCATGTAAATTTTCCACCCCCCTGTTTCCACTTTACATATTTACATATTTATTTATTCAACAACTCATGTGCAATACATTCATATGTGACTTTTACTGTATATACCATTCATCATTTGCTCTAAATTAATACATATTCTGGTGTCTGTGCAATATATATCTGCTCCTGTGCAATATTATGTGAACAACATAGAAATCTGGACTATTTCCATCAATATTTACCATCTACCTCATATCGCACACTGAGCCTCAATTGTGCTGTGCACAAGTCTGCATCTCATCTTGTATATATCTGTCTTTTTTACTTATACTATTTTTGCATACTTTTTAACTTATCTATTGCACTGAAAGGAGAAGCTCTCCAATCTCGTTGTACATCCTGTATAATGACAATAAAGGAATTCTGATTCTGATTCTGATTCACTTTATACAGAGGGTTAAATTCAATCTGGGTCAGTGTTCTCATATCTGCTCCTTTCAGGTGGAATATGAGCATCGCCAGGTTCAACTAGTTGGGTGTTTAGCAGGGGCTCAGGTAATTCAGACGCAGGCCGACAACACAGGAAAAGTCATGTCTGTTGCCACACCACAACACCGAGCATCTGCCGCGCTCTGTTTAACCTTTTCATGTCAGAACTACCAATTACTTTGACATACTTCAATTTAGCTTCTTGTGGGCTTGGTGATGTGACTAAAATCAAAAAAATTTAAAAATCCTTTTGATGATTTTATCTCAATATTTGCTGGTTTTTTTCTGACTTTTTACTCTTTTTTTCTCTTTTCCTCTTTTTTTTAATAAAACAGGAAGAGAAATTCTTATCAGACTCCAATCTTGACTCACACCTCAGAATGAAACCTTTGCTTTCTGTTGACCTCTGACCTCTGCAAAGTGTGAAAATTGTGACCGTAGATTGGGCAGTGATTCTCTGAAATTTTTGAACTTCCACATTTGAAAAAGCAGAGCAGAATCTGTCAGGTAAATATGGGGAAGTACCTGCATTTCTCAAGGTTGGCTTACCCGATGATTCAGTCTTTTGCTCTGTTGACACACAGGTATTTTAGAGTTGCGAGTGGCACACAGGAAATCGATGCAGAAAGTTGTTGTACTACAGTGAAAGTCTTGCAGACATCTCGTAGACGGGTTTCCTGTCTGTGTAGTATATAAATGAATCAATCAAAGCACATGATATTAGCATTGAGCGCAGGTGTTTAACCCTGATACAGACTGAGGAGAAGGCGAAGAAGATTTAGGAAACAGAGGAGAAGTGAATGAATGAATTTATAAAACTGTCCGGCCAAGAGGAAGCAGAAAACGGGATTGGGAGTGCTAGTGGTTTGTGTGCTCTCAGGAAGTGGGCAGGATGCCAGCGACTGCAAGCGATGCTGACGTCAGTTCTGTTGCAGTAAATGAAGAGTACTCGACTTGTCAAAGAGACATCTGCTCTGAGAGTCTTGTCTGTTCTTATTTTTCTGTCATGGATTCTTGCTTTTTCTATCTCCAGTCTGCTGGCTAGTCAATAGTTAATATAGTTAATATCCCCCAGTCCAATGAAGGACCAGAGCTCTTGAGAACTTTATTTTTTTTAATTCCTGTGCACATGATGAGAGTTGTGGTTAATGCAGTCCTGATGGGTTTTCCTGTCATTGTAGTTCCACACAGTTTGGGCGTGGTGTCAAAGGAACTTTGTGCAGTGCAGCTGTGTGGTTTGGAGAAGGTCTCATGATCCATTTATGACCCAGTGCCATGTGACCATCGCTAGCACTGGACTAATATTGTGCTTGTTATCAGCTCCAGCTGCTTGTGTTTATGTTGGTATGTTTCTGTGAGTTCTGTCAAACAACCGGAAAACAGATTCACGGAATAAAGAGACGTTTTTGATTTGCTTGGACGGTCTTATCGTGATTCCCCTCAGCCAGTGTTCGTACGTCACCAGTAATACATCCTTCCTCCGTCTCTGCTTCTAATCACTTCGTCTTCCTTCCTGTGGTGGACTCAGGGCCGTGTCCGGGTCTAAACAACCGACTGATTCCTGACTGTAAGACCATGTGAATTCGTAGGATGTGTGAGCGTCACATTCCCGTTAACTAACTGGCAGTACAGCATGACACATAGGCAGGAAGAGAGACTTTCCTAGAAATGATTCAAATGCAGGCCTGAATGTATGATCCAGAAACATGTCTCTGAGGTTAATCCTCCTGCCTCAAAGCAGTGACTTAGACCTGGAATTGGTCTCCAGGCTGCCTATTGCTCCAAATACTTAGAATGGCTTAAACACAGAGAACAGATTTTTTACTATTTGTTGTGATTTTGTGGATGGGACAATAAAAAGAGTTCTTATTACATTGAGAAATGGTAGCTGGCATCGAGGGAGCATAAAGGACATGATGGAATATTTGGGGGATAAAAGGCCGGAGATATACGAGGAAGCCAGTCCATTTAAAGTCTTATAGGTAAGAAGGAGGATTTTGTAATCAGCCCTGGCCTGAACCAGTAGCCAATGGAAAAACATCATGTCCTGTGAGCCAACTTCTTCAATCTTCTGAGCACTCTGGCAGCTGCATTCTGGACCAATTAGAGATCCTATTCTAGATGTTATGAAGGCATGTATGAGGACATCTGGTTTTGATGAAATGGGACACATTTTGGGCTATTTTCTGTGATTTTTTTACCCAAAGAGGACGCAACAACTCTTTGCCTTTGCGTGTACAGTATGTGTCTGGAGGTGCACACACAGAAGGGCCCCTCGGGAAAGCATTAAACATCGCAGTTTACATAACCTTAAGTTGACAACAGCACTGGTTTGGGGAGGGAGGAAGAGGGAGAGGGAAAGGTAAATAGAGGCAAAGATAAGAGTGAGTGAGATTGAACAGAAACAAATGAAAAAGGAAGTAGCAAGTTCCTTAGAAAGCAGTGTTTTTTTCCCACATGAGAGAATCTAAGATGAGATAAAAGAAGTACTTTGATGTTGGTCATTCTCTCAATCTCATTCGCTTCTTGTCAATTGATATATACGGAGGATATATCTGCCAGTGTTCATAATGGAAATGGCATCTATTCAGAAACTCAAATATTTATAAATGCTGGAGCTGTGGAGACTTCCTGATGTGGTACAACCTCAGTTTTCACCATGGTGAAACATCCCAGGAATCTGCCAGCAATTTCTCTGGATTTACACGGAAAACCAACTCGACTCAGTCTCTCAGTTTCTCAGGACAATATTTCCTGAGGTTTTGTTCAGTATTTAAACACAATACTCCCCCCATGGAGTGATTAGGTTATAAATATTTTTGTTCAAATACTCAAATGACCTTAGGAATCAAGCTGCAGTGCTCGAGAGTAACCCGCAAGGATCTTGTAAGCTATAAAAATGAGTCACACAAACACATGGAACGATGAAACGATTTGTTTTATGTGTGTGTGAGTGTGTGTATGTGTGTGTGTGTGTGTGTGTGTGTGTGTGTGTGTGTGTGTGTGTGTGCGTGCGTGCAAGGGCAAGGGTGGTTTTGGATCTGACTGATGGCAGTGAACAAACAGGATGTGAGTCTGGTTATCTTTATGTGTGTCTGACTGACGAACGAACTGGCAAAGGTATCACCCCCACCCCACCACCCCCCCACACACACCCCCACCCCCCCCGCAGGAAACATATAGTGAAAGACAGAATTATCACGAAAACACTTTGTAACAGATAAAAACAAGGTGCCCATTTGTACAGGTGAGATTTATTGCTCTGATGGAAATTGTTTTCATTTTCAAAGTCAGTAATAGGTTAAAGAGAAAGAAATGTAGAACTATACACTATATGTTTATTTATTTATTTTTATTTTATTTAACCTTTATTTAACCAGGTTAGTCCCATTGAGATCCAAGATCTCCTTTACAAGGAAGACCTGGCCAAGACGGCAGGAGCAAACTTTAAAAGAAATACAAACACAGATAAAAATAAAAACAATTAAAAAATAAAAACTATATAAAATATCAGTTAAAACATTCACACACAACTGATCTGGACAGAGTTGATCTCACAACAGATTTGAGGAAGGAATAAGGTCCTTGTTTTTTAAGTCCTTTGAAGTGAGTTCCATGTAGACGGTGCCAAGACACTGAAAGCAGTGGTAACACATGACTTTGCCCACTGTGTGTGTGTGTGTGTGTGTGTGTGTGTGTGTGTGTGTGTGTGTGTGTGTTTGTGTATTGACCAAGAAACTGCTGTGTGTGTTCCTATTGATCCAGCACCGCCTCAGGGTTTCTCGGCATCAGTCTCAGAGGGTCAAAGGAGGTAATAACATGCTGGTCCCTTCAGACGAGACTCAATAATGGTTCGGAACATGCATGCTTAAAAATCAACCTTCCCACCCAATCAGAAATATATACTCTTCATCAATGTCTCGTGCCAGTCCTCGATAGATCAATACGCTCGAATTACAGTGGTTGTTCTGGTTAATTGTGAGAGATTTAGTGCTAATGCTTTGAGTAATTGGCTGTTTACTTTCCAATAAGGTATTGAAATGGGCTGCTAAATCATGTATGGCCAATTTGAAGTGTTACTGATAGTGTCATTAATTCAGCATTTACACTGACATAATACACGTCCGGCATTCTCTGCAGAGTGATGCATGTGCGCCCGTAGTGCCCTACTTCCTGGATGTCTGTATGCGTGCGCGGGTCTGTGGGTGTCACTGATACGCAGTGGCAGTAAAAATGACCCTTTCTCCGAGTGACAGCTTTAAACCCCCGAAAGCTATGAGTGAATGTATGGC
The DNA here is from genome assembly GCA_037975185.1 of Centropyge bicolor. Lineage (NCBI taxonomy): Eukaryota > Metazoa > Chordata > Actinopteri > Pomacanthidae > Centropyge > Centropyge bicolor. The sequence continues at coordinate 2,384,710 of JBBMOC010000056.1, read as the reverse complement.
GTGTCACTATGTGTGTGTGTGTGTGTGTGTGTGCATGCAGAAACCAGCCTTTCAGCTCTTATCAGGGAGCTACCAGAACGGGGCCGATCACCTCCCACTGCTGAGCTATCAATGTGGAGTTAATTGCCTTTCAGAGGAAAAGCAGGGTTTGGGAGGATGAGGCGGGGGGGGTTGTGGTTGTGTGTGTGTGTGTGCATTTCCTTCCTTGCTTGTTTGTCGCCTTTTTCTTTTTCTATTAACCTCAGTTACAGTAGAGTACGGCGCGAGGCCTGTTTCTGGAATTGTCCGAGCGAGCCTGCAATCCATCATTCACATTATTTACTTAAACGATAGGAACAAACGGACTTGACAGAAACTGATACAAACAACGTTACGCAGAGACAGCAGCACAGAGAGATGAAGAGGGGAGATAGAGGGAAGGACAGATAAGTGGAAAGAGGGAGAGAGAGAGAGAGAGAGAGAGAGAGAGAAGGGGAGAAAAAGAGGTGGGCCGGGCTTGGCATGCAGACAAGCGTGTTTCTGTGAGAGCCATGGAGGACAAGGTCGTTCAAGGTTTTCTGTCATGCTTGATGGGTTACAGTGGGGGGGGGGGTTCTTATGGGATGGCGAGCAGTGGAGGTGCGGTTTGTGGGGGGTCTACATGTGTATCATGTAGTTGTGTGGGCATAAGATGCCCCTTGCCAGTGAGACATCGGAATGAGTGTGTGTGTGTGTGTGCACGTGCCCCCCCCCTTCCCTCGCATATATGCACTAATGGCCTTGTGTTGTAGCCCACCGCGCTAGCCTCCTCCAAACTCCAGGTCTCTCATGTTTAATTGCATTTGTCACAGTTTGTAGCCTTGAATACCTCGGCACCGAGCATCACTCTGAGTGCACGTTTGACGAGAGAGAGGATTGTATGTGAGCTGCTTTGTATACAGTAGATCAAGTGTCCACATTCTTCATCTCTGTGCTTGAAAAGAACTCACTCTTTGAAAAGAGGTTTCAGGGAAGATATGTCGCCGCAAACAGAGCACTGATGCTCTGCTTTGCTTTGCAGGCGATGAAGCAGTTGCTGCTGTGTGTACATGTAAAGCACATTTGTCCTGGATTTGTCCTGGCAGGCGAATGCATAGATCACATATCTCAATATGTTTGGCAGCCACGAGGAGGAGATGCCAACATGTCATGTTGATGCCTGCAGGACTGGTCACACTCCAGAAGCCTCTTAGCATTTTTCCATCATATGGTGCCTCACAAGGGCATCAGAGAAATGTGTGTGTGGATTTGTGTCTGCTGATCTAATTCTGCTTGTGTTACAGTGAGAGTGTCCAGGATCCAGCATTTCTTATTTCCCTTTTCATTATTATTGTTATTATCCTTTTGCAGATTTGCTTCTGCTGCACTGTAATATCTGCGTGTTGCAGGAGTAAAATGAGAACATTGATTTCAGTTAGCGCTTAGCCGCTAGTCTCTAGTCCTGCAAGCCCGGCAGTTTCTACAAAACAAGATGAATGTGATGGAAACTGTAATACAATTACTAATGACAAATCACATCCCGTAGATTTCGAGCTCAGCGGTATTAACACACGCACGCTCACAGACACTCAGACACTCATCTACGTGCACTCTCAGAAGGGTGTGGATCATATCGGGATTGCTTTAAGATAAATACTGATTGGATTAACGGCCAGAGATTGTGCAGTTGGATACAGATTCACTGAGGCAGAGATCCATCAATTTGGCAACATTGCACCGGCACACAGCTCCGAGTAAAGACTCAGGAGCAGGAGTCAGTCAGCCAGAAGTTTTGGACAGTTCCAGTGAACTGAAACAGACAGTCATATATGCTGTACATACACATCCTCATGCACATATGTGGTGGCCAGAATGTAGATGCGTGAGAATGAGGTGAGAGAAGAGACGGGGGGTCGTTCAGTGTTAGACCGCATCCTCTTCTTTGTTCCACTGCTCGTCTCAAACAGTTTGACCTCAGTTGCGGTGTCACTTAGCTCAAACCACCAGCACGAACCAGCATTAAGCCTCTCTGCTGAAGTTCCTGATAACAACTGTGAACAACTGTAATGAGATATTCTAAAACACGATAAGAGGATATACGTCGCGTGCTTGATTGAAGGCTGATGGAAGTGGTCATTGTTTGAGATGGCACATGATTATGACAAGTGTTTAACAGATGCACTGAGGTGCAGGCAGAAACTTTCAGCAGTTCCTCTTCAGTCGTTGATAACTGAACATTCTACAGCACGATGAGGCAAACATTTGCAACTGACATGCACAGAAAGCAGGAACTAGCCACTCACGTCGATTTCATTATCTCAGTTCATAAATTAGTTTGAGCTTCCTCCTTCCTCCCCCTCCTCCTCCCCCGTTGCCATAGGTTAACATTCTATAGTTGACTTCTTCTTCTTCTTTGGAACGACAGCCCCTCCATGTGTGGTTGGAAAGTGAGACTCACTGACTGCATGTTTCCGTTGCATGGCATGGCTCGACTCAACTTTTGATTTTTTCTGGTTTTCCATCGCCAACAGTTGTGGATAGTACCTTATATCTGGTACTTTTTTTTGTATCACTTCGGTCGAGGTTCCAAGTGAGCTGAGCCGTTACAAAATGGTCAAGTGGAAACACAGAAAAAAACACTCAGGAGAATCGTCACTTTGATTTCCCCCAAAATCTCCTGCAGGATTTTGTCTTACTGCATTCAGACAAAGTTTGTTTGCATTGCTGTGGCTATGATGATCAGCTAAGGATCCCGTCTACGTTGAGGGTCTGCTATATAAAAGCACCTGGAACCGAAAATGAGTCGAGCTGTACCAGGCAGTGGAAACATGAGGAAGAATGAATGGAGGAAGGTGTTAGTCATGAGTTTAAAAAATTGTGATCAATAGGACTTCTTCTTCTTCTACTTATGCCACTTATTGTTTCTTTTTTTTATTGCTGCCTTATTTTTTAATTAGCCACTTACTGGTATTTCTTTTTGAGTTGCTGTTTACTGTTTGTTACTGCTGCTGTGACAAGTAAATTTCCCTGAAGGGGGATCAATGAAAGTTATCTTATCTTATCTTCTGTTTGGGTTTATTTATTTTCATAAATCGCCGTTTTACATTCATCCATCATGTGTGATTAGGCCTGAGGAGGTATTGTTTCAAGTCATTGACCCCACTCGCTTTAGTTAATTTTTTACTAATGTGACTCCAAAAATAACCCTCCCTTCTTTCTCCCTCTGTCCCGCAGTGAATGAGTATGTGTTCATGGTCCAGGCCAGAGGGATCCAGATCAGAGAGAACGTAAAGAGCATCGGGGCTCAGGTTCTGGAGCAGGTGGTGAGAAGGAGTTACAGCATTAATAGCACAGGTAAGAATGTCCACAGTGACACACTGAGCTTTATCAGGAATGTAGAGTTATGTGTTAATGTAATTTCCACCTTGATTGGATAAAGAAACTATAAGAGCCGCTGTGGTTGAATGTGTCTCAGTCTCACTGTCGCTGACTCATGCGTAACATGTGTGTGAAGTGCTTAGCTTCGGCGTCACTGAAAGAGGTGGAAACATAAAAAAGCCTTAATAGAAAACAACAGAGCACAAAGCGTAGACTTGCAGGGATAAAGAGCGGATCAAACTCCCACTGACGGTCGTGCTGATACTCGTCTGTGTGCGACAGATTATTCCTATGACTTCAACATGAGCGAGAGCGACGCCCCTCCCACCACATACCTCCCGGAGGACTTCACCTACCTCCCCTCGCAGGTCTGCCCCGTGAGGCTGCTCTCCATGAGTAAGTGCGCCGTTTCGATTTGTGACAAGATTTGATTTCTGTCTTTAATTTAATCCTGGCTGCTGCTACATGTGAGGCATGCAACTCGGTCGGTCTCCTCAGTTGACCTTTAACGACTGAAAACAGTTGCTCTTCAGCTTTTCTCGGCCTTAAATGATCCCTTAAGTGGATTTTCATTACAAAGTATTTGCTCTAATAACGAGCAGTGAAATGGTCGAATAGCTTAATCCAACAATTTTTGTCACATATTGCTCTACTGTTAAAGCATTTTTCTTTTTTTCTCCTTCTATTGACAATCATTACAATCTTTAATTCTGTCTTTACTGTTCCATCTTATTCACTGTCTCTTCTCCTCCCCTACTCACACACAGAGGGCAAATTGGAGGTGAATATGAGTGAGGTCTCTTTGGAGGAGGTGGAGAGGTCCCTGCTGGAGCGGGAGCCCAGCATGGCCCCGGGAGGCTACTGGAAGCCCAAAGACTGTTTACCTCGCTGGAAGGTAGGCGTGGGTGGGGACCTTTTTTGAAATGACGACATCGAATATTCAGACGGGCGAGTGGAGACACATAATGCAGATGCCTCAGTGCAACTACGAGAGGTCACTGAATGGTTGTAGTGTGAAAATGATCCAGATCTGATCTCCAAATCTGAACACACGATGGGAGATTTGTTCAGCAGCACCAGCATCAAATTTTTGCTGATTTTTGGAGGAATGCTGTTCATTCATGCTTCTCGTGGTTGTGTCCCACACTCTGTTGGTTAATCCTCTAATGTCTCACCTATTTGTGTGTTACAGTCCATGTTGCCCATCTGATTGTTTCAGTGTCATTTGCTGCACTTTGGCTGTAGTCAAATTCACTGGCACTCGATGGTATTTGGTTTGTGGTGGTCAAAGTACTTAAAAATACAGCAGCAATATACTGTATTTTTCCCAAATAAAATACCACTATTACTCATGCTAATACACAGATCTTGTTGCAGCTTAATTGAAAACTATTTTATTCTAATTGTAACATTTCAAATATTGCTTTGAGCTTCTCAGCCAAACCTCAGCAGATCACATTCAATCTTCCATGAAGACATGCCACAGTACATGAGAGAGATTTTTGAGTGAGGTGTCCTGGAACAGTACAGGGGCAATAATCAGTGTCTAATACTGGAAGTTTGCAGCACTCACTGTCCCAATGCACGTCCAGGCCACCATGTGTCACATGTACAGTATGTGTCACATTCATGCTTGTGGAGCACTCGTCTGCTTATTCTCTTGCTCACTGTGCAAATTAACATTCTGTATTTGTTCTGTTGAAGAGCGTTCACGTGCAGTCATGTGTCACTACAAGAAGAGGGACAATCATGAATTCAAGCCTTTCTCTGTTTCATGCTTGAACCAGCCTCCTCTACTATGTGCTCTTTATAGCACTGTTTTTTGTTTTTTTTTTTACTTTGTCCAACAGAGCAGTCCTGCCTGCCATCTGTCTGTCTGTCTGTCTCTCACATTCCTCTGCCCTGAGGGACTGTGTGTGTTCTGACAATCAACTCTCTATCTCTCTCCTTCTCTCCTTCTCTCATTAGCCAGTAATCTCTCTCTCATCCACCTCAATAGTCTCCCTCTCTTAAACATGCTCATCATTTTCCATTTTACTGGCTTTTTGTTCCTTCCTGTGACGCTTATTATTGAGCTTCAACAGAATCTTAAAAAAACGGCTCCATGCAGGAAAATGAACCCCTTTCATAGACATTTAGTGTTTTTATCATCGATGCATGCCAGATCTCATCGTGGAAATTTGGGGAAATGGAGATTTTGGTAATCGGCCACTTTTGTCATCAATCTGCCTGTTTGGTAATGGCATCTGGTGCTTTCCCATTTACCTACTACTCCTTCTGCAACTAGCACAGTTTGCTTTCTCATCAGGTTGTTCTGTGCCTCTGTACGTCCCCATACGTTTGTTTGCAATTCATATCTATTATGCTATCATCTATTTCAGGTGGCAATCCTAGTCCCATTCAGGAATCGACATGAACACTTACCCATCCTCCTGAGACACCTGGTGCCAGTGCTGCAGAAGCAAAGACTCCAGTTTGCCTTTTATCTCGTGGAGCAGGTATGAACACACCTGTTTACAGTCATTGGCAGATTCACTTGTGTAAAGTCCACTTGCAAAATGTCTTTCTTGTGATAATAATGTCTGTGTTGTGCAGATATTACAGATAACAGTGAAATAGTTGAATTGTCATAATATGAAGGATCTGTTTTTTTTCCTTAGGCGGGCACGGAGCCATTTAACCGAGCCATGCTGTTCAACGTGGGCTTCAAGGAGGCCATGAAAGACCTGGACTGGGACTGCCTGATCTTCCACGATGTCGACCACCTCATGGAGAACGACAGAAACTACTACGGCTGCACGGACATGCCGAGACACTTTGCGGTCAAACTCGACAAATACTCCTACATGTGAGCCCTGATTCGGTCCCTGTGGGCATATACAGCTTATGTATTCCTTCCTTAATATGAAGCTAATATGTGTAATTGTCCCCTCCAAGGCTCCCGTATAATGAGTTCTTCGGTGGTGTCAGTGGCCTGACGGTGAAGCAGTTCAAAAAGATTAATGGATTTCCTAATGCATTCTGGGGCTGGGGAGGAGAGGACGATGACCTCTGGAACAGGTGAGGAGAAAACACACACACACACACTGACACACACACACACACACACACACAGATATCGTCCTCTCTGAGAAAGTTGCACAGCTGACAGTATCATCATCAGGTTTGCTTAAGAGATGGGTTAGGCCAGGTGACACAAAGCAGGCTTTTGTAATAGTTTGCCACACAGCGTTGTCGTCCCGCCCACGACTTGCACAGTTCAAACGCAGCTGTACACACTCTCTCAAAATACACCTGCAGCTCTTATCGATTTGCTTGTTTAATATTTCCGACTGTAACGATTCTCTTTGTGTGCAAGTGACTGTGAAACATGCCCGTATCGTGTTGCACGCAGCATTAATGGGATATGATTATTATGCTGTCTCTGGGAGTAGGAAACAGCCTCAGTGTGTACGTTATGAATTAATGAGCAGTAAATGTTTGTGCAGGGTGGAATTTGCCAATTACACTGTAAGCAGACCACACGGAGACCAGGGACGCTACATGTCAATTCCACACCACCACCGCGGGGAAGTTCAGTTCCTGGGAAGGTAGGTGTCTGTGCTTGCACAACTCACTCACATGCACACACACACACACACACACAAACCCCTTTAAAAGTGGAGAGCTGATAATTGGAACGAGGCTTAGGCTCATGTGGTGTAAGCCAGTCACATGAACAGCCTGAACAGTGACTTTGAGGGAGTTTCAACTCTTTTAAAGACTTTGCATGTGATATGCTTGTAGGCTTCAGGGCTGAATTCCAATCATACTCTCTCTGCTCAAATTCTAAGTCACTTGAAACAACCCGAGGAAGGAATGTTTCTTTCATTTGTTACACTTGAAGGAGTTTATACTAGACACAAAAAAATACAAATAATAACTATAAATATGAATATAAAGTGGGGCTGCAGCTGATGGTTATTGTCATTACTAAATGTTATTATCATGATTGATTGGTTTAGTCTATTAAAAGGCAAACAATTGTGAAAAAGTTCTCATCACAGTTTTTCCAAAATGGCATCTTTAAATTGCTTCTTTTGCCCAACAGTCCAAAAGCTTCATTTACTATCACGAATGACAAGCAAATCCTTACATTTAAGAAGCTGGAACCAGAAAATGCTTGCTTGAAAAATGACTGACAGGATCTGTTGATTATCACAATAGGTGTAGTTAATTGTCTTTTGATCAACTAATCCATTAATCATTTAATCACTGCAGCTCTATTAATTTGTCTCTGCAGCTCTTATTGATGTCTTGTAAAATTGCCCTGATTTATCTCGTGCATTCATGCCAACAACGCTGCAGAGATCTGCTGATGAATCATTCTCATCAAAATGAGTCTGAGCTCTCAATCTCAATGTGACATGTATCATCGAGTATCCCCGTGTAGGACGATGGAACCTGTTCTTCGACATGTTGCCTCATTCTTTCTCTCTCATCATTGCTCCGGCGTCACTCAATCCAACTTGTCTAACCAGAACTTAAACGTTGCTTTCCTTTGCATTCTGCTCTTGTGTCTCCTCTCCTGACTGACTGTGTGCTCTTGCAGGTATAGTCTACTACGCCACTCGAGGGAGAGACAGAAAGTGGATGGTCTTAACAACCTGAACTACTCCCCCCTAGTGTCCAGGAGGCCTCTCTACACCAACATCACAGTCAGCTTGAGCAGAAAGCTCGCACCCATAGCTGACTACTGACGTTGGCACAGCTGGACTGCAAAACACCTGGGAATCAAAGTCCTCTGGGACATCAGCCATATCTCACCAGTTGCAGCACTGCTTAGGACTTTTCAGTTAACTGATTCTTTGCTTTGTTTCTTTCGTTTGTATGCAAAAAAAAAAAGAAAAAAGGAGACTCAAAAAAGTTGGATAAATCATATAAGAAATGAAGGATAAATGCTGCACTTGCTTGTGCCACAGTCCATCACTCCTCTCATCTGGGCTTATCTAGTGTTTAGTCTCCACATGCCTTTTGCACCATTTTGGCCTTCAGCATCCATTCATTCATTCATTCATTCATTCATTTTCTTACTCAGTCAGTGATCAGCTCGGCCCTACACTATTGTGTGTGTTTATTGAAATAGGCCATGACACACACGCACATGGTCCCCGAGGCTATGATTTTTAATTTTTTTTTTTTTTTACTTAGCTCTTGCACTTCTTCTTTTAACAAATGCAGTAAACCTGTGAAAACATTTGCATGCACACACGACCACACAGCGACTTTAACCGAGTGGATTCTTGCAGCTGGTTCTGCAGAAGGTATGCCAAATCTACAAATGAGCAAGAGGAAACGATTTTTAAAAAAAACAGAGAGTGCGTGTTTTCAGTCATGTATACTGTAAGTGAAATAGTTAATCCTACGTTTAGAGAATATTAATACCATAATCATCTCTTACCGACTATATTTTGTCCTGTGAACGTACCATTTAAAGACTGTGATGTTTGTGTTTGCATAGCTGCATTGGATTTTCTGGCTGCCTGCAAGTGGCTGTGTGTTGGAGAGCACTGCTCATCCTGTTAGCAATAAGCTGTACTATCAGACAGCAGAACTTAGACCTGACTTCCTCACTATACAGATGCAATAGTATGGGTGCTAGCATACCCTTATTGGACTACAGAGAAGGAGTGACTGCGTATGCAAACTTCACACTCAACACACCTTTGCCTAAGCAAACACGCCACCCTTTCCCTGAACCTGTGTGTGTCTGTGTGTGTCTGTGTGTATATAAGTGAGGGAGAGCTATGCAAATGGCCTGTATGTATCCTGTCCAGAGCGAGGGTGACCTCCAGGAGACTTCACCCCTGAATCTGTGACAGACCGACTCTTGACCTCACTTCGCGTGCGGCGTGTAAGTCCAGGCCAGGGAGAGAGAGAAGCAGGCGCCGTTTTATTTTTTAGATCCCCGCATTCCTTCATGTTTACTCACCTTTATTTTTTACGTGAGCGAATCGGAGGTAGAGAATACTTGATTGCTGTCACTGTCACTGGTGTTTACAAAAGTTTTTTGCTTTGTTATTTTTTTCAGATTGTCTAGTGTTTGTAATACTGTTCGCCAGCCCTCCTCCACTGCGGGTGCTGTGACAACTGTATCTCTACAACAACCAATCTATGGCTGCCTTTATTTTTTTAACTGACACTTCTTTATCCGGACATGGATAGAGGAAGCCGATTTAAATGCTTATCTAAGACGTCAGGTGATAAACCACTGATTAGCTCTGTTGTCCATGCTGTCTCTGTGTAAATCATACTTGGGGATGTTGGTCTAAGGAGAGGTTTCATTCAGCGGCATGCGGCCTAGCTCTGTGCATTGACACAGGATGGCGGTTGCTAAAATGTCCCTTCTCTGATTTGTGTGTTTGACAGTGTTGGTTTTGAGTAAAATATCCCAATACTGTAAGCGTAGTTCGTTCAAAAGAAATATATATAGATATATACATATACAGACACCTTCTCCTCACTGTCTGTCCTCTGGTCATGCAGCTACTTCATTTCACACAAATCGCCTTGTATGCATTTCTTATGATGTATCTTTTGGGGAAAATGTGAGCTGTTGACAAATTGTTGTGTTCCCACAATGAAATAAGAAGTAAAGAGGCAGGACCTCATTTTTATTTATTTGATCTTATATGGATTATTTTCTGTAATTGTTGGGTTTTTTTTTTTTTTTCTTGAGGTTGATGTGTTGATTTGGTAGGTGACATATGACAGACTGTGTTAGATGCACTGAAACCTGTTGTTACAGTATGTGTATTTGTGTGGGATGGTGAGGTTCAGGTCTGTGTAATCAGGAGGCCCAGTTCCATTTCATTTAGACCCAGTTTTCCCAATCTGGCGAATAGACGAAATGGAGCGGGACCTGTAGCCTGGCGTGTATTAATCTGCTGAACAGACACGTTGGAGGAGGCCATTTTGTGTGACAACCACAGGAAGAGCAAGACGCCTAATCAGAAAATGCTAGTGGTCGCTGACTTTCCCGGAGCACCTCCTTTATACTAATTGATAATCAATGGTGCTGACCTTCCAGAGCTCCCTTTGAGGGATTCTCTCTCTAACGTGCTTACTGGAACCAATCCTAACATCTTAAAGGCTAAACAGACAAAAACGTCCCTCTAACCTTTATGCCTCTTTCATTTGATTCCAACCTGCATTTAAGCGGGGTAGATTTTCACACCCGTACATTTATAAACCTTTACATCCCATCAGAGGCTAAATTGTGTATTTGTTGTCTGGGTTCATCGCCACAAACAGAAGCACGTGTCGTTTACCTCCCAGCCAATCACAGAGGAGGTGCCCGGTGGAAGTCAGGGACAGTAGCAGCATTTTTGTTAAGTTTTCTTTTCCATGTGTGTTTGAGTGAAATGGCCAAACCTTTCAGAGGTCTAACTGTCCTCCATCTAATTTTTTTTTTTTTTTTTTTTTTTCCATGTTTGTTTTCCAGCACTGATAAGAAAATGATTTATAGTGACCTGGTTGTCTCGCAGGTTCTTTTTCTAGTTCTTGACATTTACATGAAACACTGTATATCATCCTTTTTTTTTTCATTGCTTTAAATTAAATAGCTAGATGGACATATAGCAAAAAGCCAAATGGTTTTAGTTTGAGTGTTTCGGGTGAAGATTCAGTCCTCTTAATATAACGAGGCCCTCTGGATGGCATGGAGTCAGTGTTGAGACTCTACACTCCACAACATAGAAGGAGCAGCATAATCAGCCAACACCATAATCAGCAAGATGGTTTTTCTGTGACTACTAGACGGTTTTGTCCACTGCACCGTTAAACAACAGGGGGGCAAATCAGTCAGCACTCTCTTGCTTTTTATTGAAAATCAGTCGTTTGCAGTTGGTGATAAGAGCATGCTGGCTAGCTCCTCTTCTATATACTGTACATGGTTTCAATCCAGACCAAGACCAAGCCTGCTGCTCACTCAAGAGGCTTCATCGTACCATAAAACTCACCTGCTCTGATCCATTCTGTGCCAGTTTAAATGAAGGGACCAATTTATTTTTGGGCATCTGACAAGACTGGCAGCCTTAAAGCTTCTTAATTTATTGCAGTGTTTTGTTTTTTTTTCACTCAAGTTTTTATTTTCTTTTATAAGCAAAAAAAATATTTAATTTGAAAAAAAAAGTGTATATCAAGAAAAACGATCATTGTAAATATTGTCGTGTGTAGTGTTTTAGAAATTCTATAAGGTCTTAAATCACTACAAATGCTAGCATAAAGAACAAGGCTTTGGAGGGATTCGGCTGGGGGTTGATCTGGTGCCATTTAAGTGCTAGTGAAGCTTACGCAGCGACATCAATGTTTTTACATCACTGCTTCCCTGCACAGTCTTTTTTTAGAAATTATCCCATGAATTTTAGATTTCTCTCACAATCTCAGAGGTGTTCTGCGTTCCCGAGGCCTCCCCCCCCCCACTTAATATGCTGTAGCGGTTGAAAGAGACATATCACGGCAGACGCGGGCATCAATCTTCAGATGAAGTTTGGTGTCCTTGTTCCCGTGGCTGATGTCTCTTTGATGGTGACAGCCAGTTGGGGTAAGGTGTAGGTCGGAGGAAAGCGCTGCAGGATAGCAACATGTCAGCCAAAAACACCATATGCTTACAATGCAATGAAACACGGGCACCCGAACCAGCGACACAATCCACTCTAAAAATCTACACAGATCATTTTTTTGTATGAAAGCTAACTATATAAAAAAAAAGAAAAAGGATTACTAAATTGAAAATATATATCTTCTCTGATTGTAAGGAGAGAGATTCTCCTTGAATTGAAGCCATTTGAAGCCACTTGTCAAAACTTGATGTCAGCCTTATGTGGATCTGTTTGTGTATCGGCATATTATCTTTTGATTATCGAAATTTGTATGATGGAGATTTTCTTTTATACCATCATTGTTATTGTCAAAGTACACCAATAAAACGAAACTTGTAAAGATACAGCGCCCCCGTCTCTGCCTTGTGTTTCAGCTCTTGCGTGCGTGTGTGCGTTTGCAGTGCAGTTGGAAACCGCTGCCTGTGCCCAAGCATTTCCTCAAAGTGTGGTCAGCGGCTCTATTTTAACATTTCAGCATAATAATGTGGTTATACTGCACAGCCCACTACAGCTGCTGCTGCACGGACTGTGAAACATGTGCACAGAGGCATGCTTCCTGTAAAGAGACATTTGGTTCACACTTCATTACTTATACTAAACGCAGAGAGCAAACTGGCCACTGTTCGAGCATGAGCTGCCAGTGAAAGGACTCTGCAGGGAGTATTATGGCCTGGCTTCAAACATCTGCCGCTTTCTATATGTATGGCCCATAAGGAGTAACAACAGTAGGTGAGATGATCACTGAGTGTGTCCAAGAGGCTAGTCTGCAACAGTTTAACCCATAAGAGGCCACGGGTGTAACAAACAGTGTGAGTGCCCTCGACTCTTCCTTTTACAGCTTTATGCATGACCATAACTCATTAAAGCCCTAAGCAACATATGCTGAACATTCTGGTGTGGTGGTGGCGTGACACGACTTCCCCAAAAATGGTGATGTGACCTGTAACAAAGATGAAGGAAGTAGCTAATTTAAAAAAGTAATTTTAAACCTATTTAACAGTTCCAATGCTTTAATAATGTGTTACATTTAAGCTGCTCTGCTCTCAATATGATGCTGCCACAAATTAACACAAAACAATTAAATATAATTATTGTTATCTTGATATAAATCAATATTTGAGGTATTATAATACTTGACCTTATAAGCCATTATAAAATGCTCTATAATGTGTTATGCTCATCGTTATAAAGCCTTATGATGATTTATGAGTGTTTATAATGATAGTTATACACGTTTATAAGCATATCATAAATATATGTATAATGCATTATCTATGTGGGAATTGTCAGTGAGTTGCCAACTGTTATAATGTATTGTAATACCTGACCTTATAAGTGATGATAAAATGCTTTATAGTGTGTTATGATTATTGCTATAAAGCATTATGATCATTTATGAGTGTTTATAACTATAGTTATACAGTGCTATAATGTCATTATAACGCATTCTAAATACATTTAGAATGCGTTATAGAGATAGGCGTCAAATAAAGTGTTACCCAATATTTAAAAGCAAACATGAGAAATGTGTTCTATGTGCTCCACTTGGTCTGTGGTGTATCCCCCACAATTTTCCAGAAAGTTATGAAATGGATCTGGGCACAAACTGTCCTCTAAAATATCAACATGAGGATCCTTAACTACATTTCCTCATGGGCTGTTTTGAACACTAAATGCCTGCGTGAGAACTGAAGGGCTCTACACTGCAAGCAGGGACATAGACAACATCACGTCCTCTCTTAAACACTCCTGCACAAACAGAGGATTATTGTCTGTGTTTTTGGCTCTTGTGATCCACAGTTATAGCAACAAAATCCCAGAATCTCGGGACGCCTCTGCTTTAACACGATTCTTTTAATAGTCCCTCTTTCCACTTTTCTCTTGACAGCCTCAGTGTGTGTGTGTGTGTGTGTGTGTGTGTGTGTGTGTGTGTGTGTGTGGGTGCATGGACACATCCGGAGCCAGAGACAAAGATGATGCTTGTTGGGATTGTCCAGCCTGTCACCCATGGAAGAAAACAGAGAGCAGAATGAGACGCTTTGAAGAGAGGTCACTTAAGATTCAGTGAATCAGAGCAGCTCCAGCCCTGTGGCATTTAGCACATTAACTGCGCATCTCCGCTAGTTAACAGAAGTGACAGCTGATAATTTAATTACGCTCTCGGAAAAGGAAATGCTAAGTGGCAGGGATGAGATATCTACATGGCAGTTTAAATGCATTTGGTGTGCCGCTTCCCACGCTGTTTTCCTCCGCAAAAACTGAATGAAGAAGACAGCTGTGGCAGTCCAGTTAAAGTGATGGACTGGATTTGAAAATATACACACACAAAAACACCTCCATTTATCGTCCCCTGAAAATGCCCCCGCCTCTCTCCTGCTGGGCAACAGTAGTGGCAGTGTGTGTGAGAGAGGCTTGGCAGAGACACAGAGCTCAGCTGGAGTAGCCACATCTTAATGGAGTCTGGGAAACACAAGGCTTTGGTATGCTAACACCAGTGTCACTTAGCTGTCAGACACGCACAGAGGGCAGCTCTTGAGATCTCGAGAGCTGTGTTGGCATGTGTATACAACACACGCCGGCGCACACATACACATCCGGTATTAGTTCATCCACATGCTCCCCCTTGAAGCGTGGCGCCTCTCCAGGGCTTTCATGTCATGTGTGACGCCGCTGCCTTTGTGCGCCGCTTCTCCATACACTGTCTTTAACTGGAATCTGCATGGGGAAACAGTCGAATAACTAAATTTGTGTCACTCTTCATCCACACTGCACTCCTGCCTCTGGGTGTGTGTGTGTGTGTAGGTGTGTGTGCATATGTGTGCGTGTGTGTTTGTGTGTGTGTGTGTCTGTGTGTCTGTGTGTGTGTGTGTATATGTGCGTGTGTATGTGTGTGTGTGTGTGTGTGTGTGTATATGTGTGTGTGCATGTGTGTGTGTGTAACACATAGGTGTAACACAGAGGAAAGGTTTTTCAAAAGAAATCTGTGTGTGTGTGTGCATGTATGTGTGTATGTGCGTGTGTGTGTGTGCATGTGTGTGTGTGTATGTGCATGTGTGTGTGTGTGTGTGTGTGTATGTGTGTGTGTGCCTTCCCTGCACACACGCACACTCCTGCCTTTGTGCATGTGTGTGTGTGTGTGTGTGTGTGTGTGTGTGTGCATGTGTGTGTGTGCGCCTTCCCTGCACACACACACACACACACACACACACACACACACTCCTGCCTTTGTGCGTGTGTGTGTGTGTGCGCCTTCCCTGAACACACACAGCACTGAGAAACAACCAGAGAGACGTGCCCTTTAGCTCTCTGCAATTTTCAGCTTTGTGCTTACCTTCTATATGATATATGTGCTGACATCGTGCATTAAAGGCTCCGCGCTCTCATATCTGCTCAAATCAGTTGTTTGAGTAATAGAGTTCAACGGTGCCTTATGGGAAAGCTGTGTGTGTGAGTTCGTGCCGTCTCATGCGTGAGGCGTGGGGAGGAAGAGAGGAAGCCCCTGTTCCCATGTGTGGATGTCACATGAATTTATAACATGGTTTGGTATTACATAACTGTCATGCTCTCAGGTATGACAGCTTTGATTCTGTTTCCTCTCCCCGTCCTCCTCCTCCGTCGTCTCCAGGTCACCGACAGGACAGTCCTCTGTGTACTGCTGCTTCCTGAGGGACAGCAGAGCATCCAGCTGCTGTCGGGCCCCCTGGGGTTTTTGGCTGCCGCCTCGTCGTAGCTAACTGTTTGTGCTTGTGCGAGGCCTGTGTTTTATCCTCCTGTTGTGACTCCCGCCCGATTTCTCTGTCAGGATGCGAGGGATACAGGCGAGGGTTACAGTTGTAAACACATCTGCTTCTGACTCTCGCTTTCTTCATCCTCCTTGACACCGCTGCTCTCTCTCTCTCTCTCTCTCTCTCTCTCTCTCGTCCATCCTTTGCTCTCCTGCCTGCCCTGCCCTTGTCACTTCCCTCTCAATCAGCTGGAGGATTCCTCTTCAGCGAGGCCTGGGCTCATCCTCTCAGCTCGCCTCGCTCCTTAAACTGACTGTCACAGCCACACTCGTCCATTGTCTCGGTGACACCACCTCGGTGTGCTGTTTTTGAAAAACTTCTCATCACATCCATCCCACTTTATTCCTCTTCTCTAGGCTCATGAGCCGGTCCTCTTTCTCAACACACGTCTGTGACCTCCACCCTCACCATCCGCTCTTTACTGCCCTTCCAGCATTTTTATTTTTGTGTCCAGCCTCTGGTTTTCATTATGCTGTGATGGCTTCATCCGGTTCTGGTTACTGAGAGATGTTGTCTTTAAAAACTATGTGCTGATGCCGTATAGAAGACCTGCTGACGGCGCTCCGGCGCTGCAAGGTCAACTAATTCTTACAGCTCGCTTCATTCGTTATCATTGAGCCTCACCTGACCTCTGACTCTATCAACACTAATATCCTCCACTAATGACCTCACCTGGTCACGTGACTGCCTCATGTGACCTCAGTCTACTTCAGCAGGATGAACTCAAGCTGTTTCTTTTTACATTTTTAACAACTGTTTCATAGATCAGTTAAAAGTTTAAAGTCGAGGACTGTGAACAAAAAAGGAGTTTCTCTTGAAAACTGCTTCGCCTGTGCAGTCACACCTCCAGCCAATATGCTACACAGCATATATTAATGATACATTTCTGTTCCCCATTACACGCTGACAGCCGGTTCATCAGGGAGAGATGTTGCGGTCTTAAACTATGCGCTGATATTCGGTGAAACCTGCAGACAGTGCAACCTGACTACAGGCTCGCTCATAATTCAAAATCTGTTTGCTGTCCTCGATCTGTAATAGCAGAAAGTGGGAGAAATAAATGGGATGCAGCTGTTTTTTAAAGTGCTTTCAGAAGTTCGTTATTTTCAGGGTTAACATTTGTCAGTTAACACTTAAAGGAATAAATAATTACTTTTTGCCAGACGTGACCAGCGGAGAGTTTACATTCCTTATTTTGCTGGTTCCACAGTCTGTTGGTGAGGGACAGACACAGACTGGACAAGAATATTAAGACCTGCTCACAGACTGTTGGAGTGAAACAGAGGGATCTGAGTTCTTTGTCTGACCAACAAATGTGAAGGAAAATGAGAAGGATGTTCAAACCACCTTACCACACCTGAAGATGTGAAGTATAATTCGTAGCATTTTTAATAATAGCTGCCATCAAAACTAAATAAAAATGTCTGGATCACCTGGATCATATAATCTAATGAGTCCAAATTTGGTTTAACACCAATATTAATTCCTATTTCTTCATAGCTGATTCTTGATGTTTTAGTACAGTGTTCCGTGCTTTGAGATCTATACTTATTATCAGTGCACTTATTGCCAATTCCAAATGTTTTTAAAACTTTTTAAAACTTGTAAATGAACTTCTTCTTTCTCATATTGATTGTTGCTTTTTGTTGACACACAATAAAATCGGAGAGTCTAGAGTTAATATTCTCATTTAAGCTGCAATGATTATTCGAACAACTGAGAAGTCAATTGAAAGAAAATTAATGGCCGATTTTTTTGATAGTCGTTAAATTGTTTCAGTCATTTTTCCAAGCAAAAACAACATTTTCTGCTTCTAGCTTCTTGAATATAAGTACTTGCTGCTTTTCTTGCCATTCATGGGGCCCTGGGAAATTGTGACGAGCATCTTTCACAATTTTTGACATTTTATGGACTCAACAATAAATCAATAATTGTGCACTTATCTGCACATTAATCGATGATGAAAATGATAGTTAGATGCCACCCTGGAGTGTTTCAGACTTTATTTCTTTCCATCTACCATGCCATGTAATGTGTTGTCACTGTCCCCCGATGGTGACTTGTGGAACTTCTCTGCAATGCAGCAGGCAACAAACACAACTGTCAAATCAGAAACACATATCATTTTAAAACATGTGTAAAACAGACGTTTACAAAAAATGTAAATAGCACCAAGATGACATACAGTATTTTTTCCAAAAAGACCAGACAAATGTCCACACGGAGGATGTCAAGTGTGCTTGTCAGTAGAAACCCGTAGCAGCGTATTAGTCCCATATCATCCACTTTGTTTTGTTATCATTTCTCTAATACAAACAGTTTAACATCATAACAATGCAGTCACTTCATATAAGTTAAAAAAGGTAAAATGTGAAAACAAAACAATCATGATCAGAGGGGGAAAAAAATGCCCTATAGAATAAAATCTCAAGGGAAAATATTGCCCAGCTATACAACCATAGGTGTGTCTTTGTATTCTGTGACTTCCTCACTTCACTAGACTAAATACCAAGGACATCTGGAGGCACTGGGGAAGGGAGCTTCTGAGAAATGACTTTCACCGGTCCACTTAATTTGCATCTGTGCAGATGGGATTTGAAAGAGAGAAGCACGAAGCAGAGGAAGTCACTTGAGCCTAATGAGAAGCACACATAAGTCTTTAAAAACTCTGTAGCTCAAATGCTACTGGTCTCCTTTTTGGTTGCCTGCTTCCTTGGCCCCGCAGTCTTTGACCTCGCCTTTCAGCTCAGCTAGCTGTTCTGAATGGACGGCCAGGGTGCCATTCACCTGGGCCAGGTAGGAGTCTGAGTGTCTCTCGAGCTCGGCCCTGATCCTCTCCAGGTGCTCGGCCAGCTCCCCCAGGCTGCTGCACTGGCCCTCCACCTGGCTCACCCTGCTATCAACGTCCTTCACCTCCTTCTGCACTTCTATGGCTGTGCTCCGGCAGCCCTGCAGCTCCCCGGCCAGCTGTCTCTTCAAAGCCACCAGCTCGCCCTTCAGCTGGGCCAGCCGCCTCTCCCCGGCCCCGAGGAGCGCGGCTTGGTGGCCCACCAGTTTGGTGATTCCTTGCACCTGGTTGACTAGCTGGTGCTCCCTCTGCTCCCAGGTGGTGTTGGCGTGGCCCACTTCACTTGCAATGAAGCTTATGGAGTCCTTCAGGCCCTTCAGAGTGCGGTTCACAGAGTTGATGTTGACCTTGAGCAGGGTGATCTCTCCCTGGACGCCGCCCTCCGTCTCCTCCTGGGCGATACGGAAGAGCAGGTTCTGCAGGGTGTTGTTCAGGCGGTCCAGCTGGTTGGAATGGGTGTCCAGGCGATCGGTCATCTTTTTCTCCATCCCCTCACACTCCTCCTCTACTGTAGTGACACTGACACCCCCTGCTGGCGGGGTGGAGGGCGAGCAGGAAGACGTACAGAGGAGCTCCAGATCGATCAACTGCTTCTGAATGCCGTCCAGGTCTCCCTCCACTCTCCTCCTCACGGACTCGATCTCCGTCTCCAGTGCCGGGACCACCTGACCCTCCAGGAGCGCCGGAGCGGTGGCGTTACTCAGCTCCTCCACGGCCACAAACACCCTCTCCTCCAGGGTCTTCAGCTTGTCCTCCAGCATGGTCTTGAAACCATCCAGACCACCAGGGAGCCCTGCTACTCCGTCAGGTACACCGTCTGTGGCATTGAGGCGGCCCTCTATGTCCACCAGGCGGGTCTCGATCAGGGTCTCCACGTGTATGCTCTGGTCCGTGAGGGCGGTCTGGAGCTGCCTCTGAGATTCTGTCAAACCTTTGACGGACTCCTCCAGCAGCAGCACACGATGGGAGAGAGAGTTCACCTGCAACAATCGACAACTCGTTAGTTCATTAGTAATACAATAAAATACTCAGTTGCACTCTACTGCGTTGAAGGACAAACCCTTTTTATTTTATCAGACTTGGGATCCATTTCTTGTCTACCTGGGTTCCACCATAGGATGAGGTCTGGGCTTTTGGACCCGGCCTGGGAAAAGGATCAGATTTCCTGAACCCTTATCCTTTGTTTTTATTTAATTATTATTTTTATTGTTTATTTTATTGTTTATTTTTATTTATTAATTTTTAATTGATTTATGTATTATATTTTATTTAATGTATTTCTGTCAGGTTGATGTGCTGGTATTTTTTGTATTATTTTGCACATGCTTTGCAAGAAAAGTTCAATAAAAATATGCTAGGGAAAAAAAATACTTGGTTGCACATGATTCAGAAATGCACAGTATTCAGTCAAAGTAATAGTTTGCATTTTGAGCTTCATGCTTATTTACACTTTTGCAGAGAGTTAGATGAGAAGATCGATCTTAAATGCTTTGTTTTATGTACAGATTAAACCATGGAGATACAATTTGTTGAACCAGGTTGTTTCCAGTCTTTGTGCTAAGCTCAGATAATTGTTGTCAGACTGCAGCTTTATTTCTGTCATACAGATGTGAGACTAATTCTCTGCAAGAAAACAAATCAGCACAGTGCCAAAAATGTAATCATTCTTAAAAAACTTCTGTCTAAATTTTGTCACATTGTTCTCGAAGAGCATCCATAACCACAAGGTAAATTTATTTAAGAACTGTTCACTTGACACACTGGATGTGCACACTGATCATATCACAATCACAGCCATGTCGTACCTGCCCACAGCAGCTCTCAGTGAGAGTCAGACCCTGGATCTGAGCCTGCAATGAGCCCAGCTCCTCCCTGAGCCCGGTCTCTCTTCCATCCAGAGACTGCTGCATCTGCTCCTGGCCGTCCATGTGATCTCTGTGGCACTGCCTCTGCACCTCCCCGATCTTCGTGTCACAGTGGCTCTCCAGACTGGTCAGACGGCGCTCGAAGCCGTCCAGTATCTCAGCCCGCACTCCGGCCAGCTTCACGTCCAGGATTTCGTCCAGCTGAGCCGTGCCGCCGGGGCCGGGGATCGGCCTGCCTTTAGCTCCTTCCAACAGCTTCTTCAGCTGGCCGTCATGACCCAGGACCATCCCCTGAGGACACACACAAGTGAGAGGAAGATAGCATTTAATAAAGGAAGAGGAGAACTGAAGCCTGATCAACCTGTAGATCCTCGTACCTGAATCTCCTCTATGATATGGGTTTTGGCTCGCAGCTCATCCTTCACTTCTGTCACCCTCCCTGCCAAGTCTCCAAAACCAGTGAAGCTCTCTCCTCCTTCCAGCCCATCAGGAGTCCCGTCTGGGATCACCCCAAATCCCACTGTAGAGTCAGGTGTACGGGGAGGGCTGGGCAGCAGGGACACCAGGATTTTGTTGGTATCTTCCCGGAGAGATGTGCGCAGTCGCTCCTCCAGGCCGGCCACTACTCCGTTGAGAGTGTCCAGACCCTGGGTGAGGCGGCGCAGGTCCTCCTCCATACGGTCCAGACGTTCACCGGTCACTCCTGAAATCCCAAATTTGCTTCCTGTATTTCCAAATCAAACAGAGGGGATTTTTTTTGAAGAAGTTTGCTTGCTCAGATGCACACAAACAGCAGCAGAAAAAGTTTAAACCCTTTACAATATATTGGTTGATGTTTGTTCTCACCATAGTTTGGTCTTCCGTTCCCAGCAGGCAGCTGTCCTGTGGGTATGGGTCTGTGGTCAGGCACACCGGGGAAGGGTTTGCCAGGCTCCAGCTGGCCTGCTCCAGGCCTCTGGTCCACGGGGGGTCTGGGGCCATGGGGGAAGCCCTTCATCCCGGGGCGATGGGGCAAACCCGCACCCTTGAAAGGCGGCATCATGACATCAGGCAGCGACGTGGGTCCATCATAGCAGTTTTCTCCAGAGTAGCCGGGACAACATCTCCACTCCAGCTCAGTCACTGTCTTATAGCCCAACTTGTACTTTGGTTTGTAGAATGTCCTGTACCTGAAGCAAACATGATAGAAAACATGTTTATTATCATATCATATCAGAAGTTTTATCAGAAGTGCTGTGTTTGTTTTACCTCATGAAGAACACAGAGCCAGGGCAGAGGATTGAAAGATGGGAGGGGCAGAGCAAAGATAAAGAGATGAAGTTGTTCTCAATGGGATTAAATGTGGATTAGAGGGAGATTAGGAGATTAAGATAAAGTGTAACATAAATGATGTGGCATCAGTGGATTGAACCAGCATCTCACTTCAGTGTTATCTTGTTTAAGAGGAGTTTCCTTATAGTTGTGAGTCAAAGTCTCTTTCTCACTCTCTCTCTCCTAAAATGTAATAATTTATGTTGTGGTTTGTCCCCATAAGGAAGGAGAGTCCCCACAGTGTCACTGTGTAAATAGATTTATGTCCCCACAACAGTAGTAATACATGTCCCATACACCCGCATCAACAGTCATTAATTTGACAATCTAAAGAGAAAATCCTGTGTGTGTTTTGAAAGGTGTGTTAATAAGAATCACATGTAGTGTCTGTATGAGTGGTTTCCATGGATGCACACACACATGCAGACATGCACACTTCAGCAGATAAAGTTGGAGTTAATTTTTAACAGCCAGAGAAAGAAGTGTTGCTCACAGTAGCCGGTGTGGTTTGAACTTTTGAAACCATCCATTATTTTTTATTAGAACTGAATAAACACCATCGTCCCCTCGGTGACGTCTCACAGCTCTGACTGCAAACACAGATGTGCGTGCAGCTGAGGACCGCCACTTCAGTCTATATACAGAATATAGTTTTAACACTAGAGGGCAGCATCGACATAGAGCAAAAGATTTCAAAGTGGGAGGTGGATGAATTGAAGTGAAAACATATTAATAATAATGTTAATACATAGTTATAAAAAGGAGATCACACAGGCTGCTTTAATATGCGTGATTTGGTTAAAGAAAGAAAAATCAGAGATGCATTAGTTTGGAGGAATCTTACTCAGAAACTAATTAATGTCTTATTGGAGGCCTTTCTGTTGTTTTTGGTGTCGTCTGAAATTATGTCAAACAGCAATATTAGACTACCTTGGCTCAGTTGTTCAGTGTCTATTGGATCAAATAACATAACCATTAACCCATTGGCATCCAGGGATTGAGTGAAACTAAGCAACTAAACTAACCTTTGTCTGAGGGGAGGCCCACATCTCAGTCCACTATAATCTATAATCTGCATTATTCCCCATGCTGCAATTAACTGAATGTGAGTTCAGTATTAATCACACATATTAAACTTTGCAAACTCTTCAGGACTCAGACTGAGCTGTCAAAGGTTAGGGGTTTGGAAAAAACTTACATGACCACAGGACACTTCTGACCCCAGATGCACTTGGTGGTGTACTCCGCCTTCACATAGGTAGCCACTCCGTCCTGCATGGTGCATGTGATGTTCTTCTGGACCACGTAGGCACAGTGGTTTCTGTGGGGGCAGCAGAGCGGCATTAGAGTTACAGCACTGATACGTCGACACTGCAATAACCATCTTATTAAAGTGTTTACAGTAGCATGAGAAAAGTCGGCACACTAACTTCTGTCACCTGTCTACCTAGATTTAGTGAGCCACCAAAAACTACTAAGGTTGTATCAGCACATCCAAGAGCGTTTGAATTTCAGGAAGGGACCACTTTATTAGCATTTAAACTGAAGCAGTAAAAAGAATAATGTGTTATTTCGTCTCTCAGAAATTAAGAAAATGATAATTGCTCAAACATCACTTAATCATATTGAGCGAAATTTCCCTTTAAAGCAACGCTACTACTCCACCTCCAGCTGGCTGATGAGGCTACTTCTTCCCAACAAATGTGATTGAAATTGGAAGCCTCCCTTGAGTTCAGTCTGTGTGAGAACTTCACTGCATTGTATCCTTGTTTAATTATTCTGTCTGTCTGTGTTATAATGCTGCTCAGTAATAATTTAATTGTGGCTTT
Source organism: Centropyge bicolor (assembly GCA_037975185.1). Taxonomy (NCBI): domain Eukaryota; kingdom Metazoa; phylum Chordata; class Actinopteri; family Pomacanthidae; genus Centropyge; species Centropyge bicolor. The sequence goes on along the minus strand of JBBMOC010000056.1, from coordinate 2,361,055 downwards.
ATTGCTGCTTTTGCATTCTCTCTATATTTTCAAAAGCAATCTTGCAACACCAGTTTTATAAAACGTTGTATAAACACAACTTTTCTATCTTACCAAAATGTCTTTTTCTGAACATGGAGCCCTAAGATTTACTCATTTCAAATTGCATTTTTGCTTTTCAACCTTTAGCCAGATCTTACAAGCTTTGAATGGGGTTTTCATTATATCACACTGGATGAACTATACTGAATTATGTTTCCATGTTTAATATTAAAAAACACAAATTTATGGATCCCTCCGGCATTAGGCTGAGCGATGGCAAAGAGGATGTTTGCTAAGCTTTGTCTGGACAGATTGCCTTTTGTTTCCTTCCTTCTAACAGACATGTTCATTTATTTACAATTATTAACGCTGAGCTCAAATCATTCACGCAGAACAGAAACGAGAAACATCTCCCAGACTTGTTTTCAATCCCAAAAGCGGTCAGAAATGCTCAAAATCTAAGTGGTAATATCTTCACTCTGAACTGCTCGGAGCGGTCGTTGCGTCATGCTGGACCTGGACCTTCTCTCTCGCTTCATCGCCAGCGCAGCCAGAGCAACTGCTAAACGTTCCCCTGGCCCCCGTGCAACACAGGAAACGATGATCTGCGCTCTTTAGGCTCACATGTGAGGCGTTTCTTACGTTCAGAGGGGAGCATTTAGCAACACATGCGGCGCTTAACGTTGCTCCACAGCTGTTTCAGGACAAATAGAAGTGTTTGGAGGAGCTGGGGGAGGAGGGGGGAGGAGGAGGGGGAGGAGGGCCGACATGCCAAGTTAACAGGTTCAGAGGGCTAACAGGCAAGACAGTCTGTCAGAATGTGTGAGAAACCGCCGCGCCGCTGCCACTTCTCTCTGTGTTGACAGTGTTTGTGTGTGTGCGTGTCACCACTCTCCCCCCGTGTTGACATATGTTAATGGCGGTGGAAGGAAAAGGGGGCAGGAGTCGGAATGACAGAGCTCCTTTCATACCAGCCTGACAACCTGCTGCCAGGTCATGCGTCGTTAAGGAAGCGGCGGTTACGAGCCCAACTGATGTGGTATGATGGGAGTTCTTGAAGTACTTCAAACTCAGAAGGGTGCGATTTACTGGCTGCTGCTGGAAATGTTGGCTGAGAACGTTGTTTTTATCAGATGGAGACTATGATCTGACAAATTGTGCTGCATCATAATTTCTGGCCAATTCTCCCGTGTCATGAAAATGAACAAACTCGTGCACCGTTTCCCCCTGCTGATGTTACAGAGCTGCTCGTGATTACGTTTTTTTCCTGCCACCACCCCACCTGCAGGCTCTTTTCTTTACGATTCCTGAGGGAGGGAAGTGGGGGTTTAACACTGGTCACTCCCTCTGCTCTCATCTGCTGCTCACACAAAACACTGATTGCCAAAATAAATTACATTTTTCTTCGTTTTTTTTTTCTCTCTGGCGCAAATATGTTTATACAAGATCGTGTTCACATGGTAACAGAGACAATACTGTCAACCAGAGAATATCAGCACTTTAACGAGTAGTTAAAGTATTATATTGTAAAACTTTAGTAGTGTTAAATGGGTATGTTGTCTTCCTCATAAATGAGTTTTATCGACCGCAACAAGGAGCTTCATGACTGTTTTTTTGTGTGTGTGTGAGAGAAAAGCACCTATAGACATTCAAGTGTTTCTGACAGCTGATGGAGAGCAGAGTGTGTCTGTGTATACAGCACTGTAAGTGTGTGACCCCTCTCGCGTTACACACAGCGCCGATCAGGAGCGAGAAGTGACCATGTTCACCGATTTGTTTGTCAGGTGCACATCTGGGGGGGGGGGGGGGGGGGCAGTGACCTTCAGACTCACACACAGAATCTGAAAGGTCTGAAAAGTGCAGGAATCCAGATGTTGAAGAGATTTCTGTCGGTTTCTGTTTCGGCCTCTCTGCCTGTTTTCACAGATCTGTCAATGTCATTTGGGCCCGTGAGTGATATTTTATCCTCAGTGTCTAACAGACAGAGGGGTTCTGGCTTTGTGAGAATCAAAGTGGAGTGCTGAGATAAATCCTGTCCCTCCGCGCTGGAGTGTCGGTCGGGGCAACCGCGGGTCACCCTCCTCTGCTGCGTAAAAACAGATCTTTATTGGACGAATGTTGAGTTTCAACTTGAGAGATAGTGATAGTGTGTGTGAGCTGCGCAGACGTTCACGCACATGCACGTATCACACACACGCAATGAAACTCGTGGTTCTTTTATCTCACGTCCACAGAGACCACACAGCTCTGTGGGATGAGGATTACACAAGCTTTATCGACGGAAATATGAACCCACGATGTGTCAGCGGTCGTATGTGAGAAGAAACATGTCGTCGTTTGTACCAGCTGCAGGGGGGGTGACAACTTTGTTTTGTCTTCTTGTGCATGTGTTTGGAGGATGTCCAGCCTGAAGGAGACAGCACTAATCTGGACACCTCGGGGAGGGGGGGGGGGTAAAGGATGAAAAGTCCAGCATGATCAGAGATGAGAGGCGTACAGAGGAAGGAGGCAGAGAGAGAAGGGAGCGCTGGCCTTTTCTGAGCTATTTTCACACCTCATCTCTCAACCAATGTGGCACAAGGAGACTGGTTTTAAAATGTATAAATACTCTCTGATGTTTGTTTTAGCACTCCGGCTGACAGATGGGAAGTAGTCAGTGCCAGACAGTAAAAGTCATTTAGGTCAAAACAACTTTATTTCTGGCTCATACTTAAAAAAACAAACTTGGAAACAGACCACACAACTGCAATAGTTAGTTGCCGTTGCAAAAAATTATAATTAAGAGTAATAGCAAAGATGAGCAAGATGAGCTTTTAGCTTAAACTTTGCCCTGAGACAGACAACAGCATCTGGCCAACATGCATAATGAATCCTAACACTGAGAGCTTACAGCCATGATAGCTGCTCAGAATGATGCTTATAATATATATGTATATTATGTATGTATGTATATATATGCTATCCATGTTCACCATCGTGTTAGCATGCTAAGCTTTGCAGGTATTTGGTCATGAACCAAATTTCACGGCAATCCATCCAACAGTTGTCGAGACATTTCACTAATAACCAACAAGAATGTCATCCTCATGGTGGCGCTAGAGGAAATGTCAGCATCAAAGTTATAAGGACTCTTCATTTAATCTGATAGTTTGTGCCATATTTAAGCGAAGGCCAAAACGGACAGACCAACAGATCAGCTGATATCGTCATCCCTGGAGACACACAGTTTCCTTGGACTGAATTTAACTTTATCTAATTCATTGAATGTGATTATAATCAACTTTTCGAACATGCAGGTTAAAATAAAATTAGGCCTCAAAGGACATCCACACTAATCAACCCAGGACTGAGTCAAATGTTAATCATTGCCTGTTTGACAGAATCACTAAAAGACTTTTTTGAGTCAAATATGCAAATTGACTTCCTTCATTTTAACATTCAGTTGCTGGACAATGTAATTTAGATAACACTATTTTTTTCATGTAAAAATATTTCTCTTTTGTGATGAAACCAACTGTAATCAACATGAAAACACCCAGAAATAAATGTCTCCAGTGGATCCCCACCCTCGCCGAACCACCCAACCCCAACTGACTCCACACTGACTCAGATTCATCAGTGTGTCAAACTCTCTCGTGCACCTCCCACCATCACCTGACCTTCATCCCTTCCTCCCCAAAACAATATCAAAACAGCCTTCAGCTCCTTTCGCTGCGACAGGAAAGCCATGCTTGCTTTTCCTCCTGCCTCACTTTCCTCCCTCTTAACACACTTCACCCTTTTAAACGCCAAAATATTGTCTTTTTCCTGTCACTGCCGCATGTCATTTCTCCACTGCTGCTCTGGTCCCACTGTAAATATTTCCAGTATAGCGTTACAGTTCCTAAATCGCTTCGCAGCCTCCCAGGGGAAAAGCAGAATTCCCATCTCAGATTCTCATGTGGAGCGTTTTCGGCAAATATTATTGCTGCCAGACCTCCACCCTCCGCTGGGCCCAAAACAACTCACCTTTCAATCCCCCTTTTTTCTCATAACGCTCCATTTTTTTTCTGCAAAATCTGCAAACTGCAGGTAATCTCTGTTTACTTATCTAAGCATAGCGGCCCTGCTCTCGCCTCTGTTTCTAATTCAGTTTATTCTTCCTCTTTGGATTCTTAGCAAAGCCCCTCTGTGTTACCTCACTCTGACATCTCCAGCCCTCCAACCTGCCACTTCTCCCCCCATTTGCCTCCATTCTCTTGACACTGTGGCACTAAAGGCCTCACCTTCCTCATTACTGACTGCTTTCTCACCTGCAGGGTTCCTGACTGTTTGAACCCAGGCCACTGCTGTTGCCTCGGACAGATTTATGACTTGAGCAGGCCAGATAGAAAACCATGCGATCTTTAATAGGACCTTTAACAGCCGTGTCTATGGGCTAACGGCGCTCCTCCAGGACCCATCCATTTCCATATACGCTTGAAATGAAACTTATTTCTAGCCAACTGGCAGGTCCTGGCGGCCCCCGCGATACGGGGTTGATTGACGTTGCTCATGTGGATACTGATTAGGGTTAAAGGAAAGATGTGATACTCCCAGCTCTAGGACCAAGGGGATCACACTCATTCACTGCCAGCTCTGGTTATTATAGCTTAAAGGCACACTGTTACTTTTACATGTGCTTAAATTTTGGCTTTCAGCCTCTAATCCTTATTACAGCAATAAAACCTGGCAGGTAAAGAAACTATTTACAATTGTCATTATAACTTCCTGTTATATCCATTATAGATCTGTTAAAATCTGACACACATTAAGTTGTTTTCTCATATATTCTTTATGTTGTTTTGTGAGCACAGTAAGAGGTTGAAACACTGGTATTGAATAAACACACCAATAACTAATCCACAGGCATTTTCCCAAGGCGTGTAATCTTCTTTGAGTAAGAATAGCTCTCTGTGTTTTTGAGAGAAAAGGGCAGTCAAAAGGAATTGTTAGACTGACTGTTCTGTTTGTGCTTGGGAATTAAATCAGTAGCAATGTGGAAGGTGGGTGTTGAAGAAAGCAAAGCAACACTCTCGAAGACAGGAAGAAGAATACAGGTGCTACTGGAAAAAAGTTTGATAGCGTGAAACGAGGACCTGATGGGAGGAATATGCAGAGTGTGCAGCATGGATGTTGAGCAGTAAGCTACAACACAGAGGTGATGACCTCTGCCCAAAGACTGCAAGGCTTATATGCATGTGGCTCCAGGTGTCTCCCATGCTGCTGATTAAGCTGCTAATTGGTCTGCAGCCCTGGAGGCAGAAAGCGCAGCAACACACGAGGTACTAAACAATCAAACAACAAAGCCATGACAGACTCTATGTAATAGAGTCAAAGTGAAACCAGAACTTCTAGTTTCTGTTCCAGATATAAGAAAACCTCAAAATCCCATTGATGTTAGAAAAATTGCTAATAACTGAAAATCCAGCCTTGGAACAAAACTCAAAACAAAACAATTGAGGCTAGCATGGTCATGACATTCTATGAAATCACAAATTGAAAAAACTCATATAAAATGATGTTAATTGCAACAACAACAAAAAAACTCTTGGGCTGGGTCACAGTGGCAACAGACTAAACAAGGTGCTCGAGGCATCCCTCTCCCCAGCAGCGTTTTACAGCTCCTCCTCCTCTATAATCTCTCCAGCGAGTGTCTGGGTCTACCCTGAAATCTCCAACAAGTTGAAGGTGCCTGGAAAACCACCAAAGGAGGGCACTCAGGAGGCGTCCTCATCAGATCCCTGAAACACCTCAACTAGCTTTTTTTGAACAAGGTTCTGGTTCTTCTCTGAGCTCCTTCTGGAAATCTGACAAGGAGAAACCAATTTCGGCTGCTTGTATCCACAATCTAATCAGATGAATTGACAGCTTTGTGCCCCTGCTCAGCTCCCTCTTCAACACAACCTTCAGAATCTTGTACAACAAGACTTTGGCTTTACTACTGACATCGCCAATCCACCTGTCTGTCTCCAATATACCACTGTGGGAGTCAGGTGCTGCAGAGTGAACTAGCTCAGTAATGTTATTTGCTTTCATGCAGACAGTGTGACTGATTTCTGTCTCATGTCTGTACATTAGATACATATGAAACTACAGTTAAAGCTCACACTATATCTCTTATTTTAAGCTAAGCTAAGCTATCGAGTATTAGCTGTTGCACCATATTTAACAGACAGAGTCATGTCAATCTTTTTCCCTGAATCTGGGCTAGAAAGTGTCAAACTATTCTCATCTTTTATTTTAATCATTCTCACAACAACAGTTTGATAGGAGTCATTAATCTGACAGAACTGAATCTCATACATCAATAACACTATAGGATCAGATCATCATGATATGACTCTATTAAAATATGATAAACAATAATATTGAATTATCACCACTACTTAAAAAAATATCGTATAATGCATTAGACTTTTTAAATTCCAACTTCACTGTTTACATAAAAATCCCAAACATTTCAGCAGAAAGGTCAGTGAAAGCAGCAAGTCAGATAAATATGTGACGGTAAGGAGCTTGGGAATTCACTGCCCAGCCTCTGTGACCCTTAGCAGGAGACTGGCTCCATTCTTGTCCTCCGCTGGACACTCAACACAAACTTACAACAGCAACCCATGACCTCTGACCTCTACCAACTCAGTGACCTTTCCCCCTTGGTCTCTGTCCCATACATCATTGAAAAGCCCTCAGTTACGTCTCTAATCTGATCGGTGAAGACACGCGGCATCTGCTGGGATCCTAATTGATTTATACAAAACCCATTTCCCAGTGATGGGTATATGGCTCTTGGATTATGTTTCACCTGTTGTTCTTATAGTGGTATGTTGGAGTGCACCATGGTCATTATAATACTTGACCTTATAAGCCATTATAAAATGCTCTATAATGTGTTATGCTCATTGTTATAAAGCCTTATGATGATTTATGAGTGTTTATAATGATAGTTATACACGTTTATAAGCATATCATAAATATATGTATAATGCATTATCTATGTGGGAATTGTCAGTGAGTTGCCAACAGTTATAATGTATTATAATACCTGACCTTATAAGTGATGATAAAATGTTATAGTGGGTTATGATTATTGCTATAAAGCATTATGATCATTTATGAGTGTTTATAACTATAGTTATACAGTGCTATAATGTCATTATAAGGCATTATAAATACATTTATAATGCGTTATAGATCGGCGTCAAAGAAAGTGTTACCGACAATTTAATGTGAGCAGCATAAACGTAGCAACTGATGAACACAGTGTCTCATTTTTTTGGAATTTTCTCTTGAATATGAAAAAATTATAGAATTAATATTTGTAACTCTGCCAAAACCATGGGTCAATACACCCTCCAGCAAATGCAAAGCTACACATGCACAGCTATACTATGGCCCATTATATAAATTAAGGTGCGACGGGTATATTATTGTAATTGTCTAAGATGCCACAGTCAGTGACAAGAAGACTGTCTCTCACTGCAGGGTGTTGTGGTATTGAGTGAAAGGAATGACTGTGAAATTAAATCACTCGCTTCGCTGCCAAAAAAGCAGATAATAACTCAACATGGAGAAAAAAAAAATTCAGTGTTACACCAACAGCTGAGAATTTTTTTAATATCTCACTAAAGAACAGGCGTGTTTGGTCCATGTGACAAGTGTGCTCAGTCCCAACATATTTACAAGCTGTGAAAGCGTGAGTGAAATCCACAAAAATACACATAAACAAACACACACCCATACATACATGTCCGCACTCAGACACACACACACACACGTCATGGCACGTGTGTTATTTTTAAGTCTCTATTTCCACTGACCAGTCGGGCCGACAACAACTGAGCTCATATATCTGTGGTGGTGGTCTGACACTGACACGTCCCCGGGGGCCCACTGTGTCCAAGGTGGGTCAGCAGCTCTTGTATCAAGGCTTGGACTGACAAAAGTTAAATGGATGTCACTTTCATGTCCCACCAGACACGAGCAGCAAAGGCGAGTTCATTTGTAAAGCAGCTTTTGAGATTCAGTAAGTTGCTGTTCCACTTACACTCAGATATGGTTGCATTACCTTTAGTGTGTCTTGCTATAATGCTAGTAAGGTACACAGGTAGGCTCACATTCAGGAGTCACATGGTTATATTCAGAGTCAGAGGGTGTGTGAACTAACCCTGCTGTATGAAGTCACCAGGGCTGTTGATCAGTAAATACCTCAAACATATCAAGATTTATATGTAAATATCTACACATGTGGGTGTGTAGTTTTAAAGGAGCCATGCTGACTAACAAATATAATAATGAGTAATGCAGCTAATTACTTTTACTGTTAAGTAATTAACACAGTAATGTAATTACTTTTTCAATGAGAAATGGGTAACATTAAGTGAGAAAAAAGTGCTAGGAGAGTAAATATACTGCCTGGAAATCAGCCCAGGTCAAGAGAGAGCTTAATCGTGGAGACCGGGTCTTGCACTCAGAGCGAGGGAAAGCGAAGCGCCTGTTCCCTGGAGGTGAGGGTACGGGGCAGACTCAGCAGGGCCCGGCCGATCAGCAGTGTGCTGTGGCAGTTTGAGTGAAGCAGCAGGTAGCTGGGGAGCTGTCCAAAGACATAACAGCTCTCGGGGGAAGCCAAGCAAAAGAGACGGGGAAGGGAGGAAAAACCCGAAAGAGCCCTGCAGGCCAAGTATCAGCCTCAGTCTCTGTCCAGGCAAAATATATCTGAGAGGCTCTGCTTCATCTCACAGCTTCATGGTGTTTGAGTAGCATGTGTGGAGATTGTTGTTTCTCTCTGCTCATGTGGTCCTGACAAAACCCACGTTTACACACATCATATATTAAAAACAGAAGAAGCTCCATCACCTCTTCTTGCTTATATTGGAAGAAAACTTTCAATAGCAATGCAAACTCAGCTGAGACCACCGTGTTATTGCTTTATTATTGATTGGAGATACCACTCCCTTCTGGCCACCGGTGCCCAGCTGTACTGTAAGCCTTGCCTCTAATTGAGCCCCCCCTCCTTCTACCAACCACACACACACAAACACACACACACACAGTGGCTGCGAGGGATCAATAGTCTTGTCATCAACTCGGCGCCCCCCCCCCCCTCCTCCTCCTCGCCGCACCATAAAGACCATAATGACGGCTTTGTTTTCATAACGCAGCATGTCATTGTTGCTGTATGATGTTTATCCCCGGCCGCAGATGGTTTTAGGTGTGAACCACAGAAAAGGGCTGATGGTGAGTAAGAGAGAAACAGAGAGGCAATTCAGGGATCTGTTACCAAGCTGATGCCCTAACCAAAACCATATTTCTCGCAACTTGCCGGTGACATGTGTTTCTCAGGGGAAATACAGTATGAGGTGGGTCCTTGCTGGAGCGTTTAGCTACTTGGAATGATATTTGAATTCAATAGTCGAGGGGAATAAAACGTGCACGAGTGCCTGTGACACGTCCAGCAACTTACTTGTGGCGGGTCATGGGCTTGTTGGGCGAATGGTGAGGGTTGAGTCCAGCCTTGTACAGGTTGTATCTGTTACCAAGGAACGGGTTGACATGACCTCCATAGAAAGTTCCTTTACTGTCCACGGCAGATAGCAACGCTCCTAAGAGAAAGAATTGGCACAACCCGGTCCTCATTGTGGTTTCTTTACTCTGCAAGTCTTTAAAAGCTCAATTAATTCCAGAGATTTGAAAAAAAAGCAAAATCCAGAGAATCTTGAAACTGAGTGTTGCGTCAAAGTCCCCCCAGCTCAGGTGCGGCGTTGTCTTCTTCAGTGGGCCCTGAAGGAGACATGGAGCCCGGACAGCTGGAGCATCAGCAGCATCTCTCCCCGGCACGCTCTCAGCTCGCACGGTGAGCACAGTGTGAGCGCACGGGACCGAGCGCAGGGAAAACCAGCGAGGCTGCAGAGGGAGGGGAGAGGAAGAGGGGCAAGGAAAAACAACACAAAGGTGTGCTGGAGGAGGGGAGAGCAGGACAGAGGGAAGACGGAGTGTGTCGAGGAAAGTTCCAGCTCCCTGCACACACACACACACACACACACACACACTCCTGCTGACTAGGCTCGACCCTCCGAGTCCTTTGCACTCTGCATGAGCGAGGGTGTGTGTGAGAGAGGCAGCGTGCTGCTCTGCTGCCTCTGAAGGGGCCGGCAGACAGACAGCCTCTATTTGCATATCCCACCCCAGCTCCACACTGGCTGCTCCGCACAGTGGGGGGGCAGACTGCTAATATGATTTGGTGACTCTTTCTTTTCCTCTGTCTCACTCATACATACATGCAAACACATGTATTCATTCAACTCAGATTAAAAAGCTCTGTTAGTTGCTCTCTTCCTCTCCCATCTCTTTCTTTAATCCCCTAATGATTTTATATCTTTACCCTCTTTTCCTGTCTCCATCTGCTGTGGGGGCAGCTGTACATCAAAGCGCCGCCCCGGTGTGCGGTGCCATGTGCGCGGCCGCGGCTGCAGCCAGCTAAGACGCCGCAGACCTGGACACAATGGACCTCCTCCGTGCCTCACTGCGGTCAGTCATTAAAAATCCCGGCCACGGCTTCAGTTGCGATCCACACCGCGGCCCCCCCCTGCTTACGTCTTGCTGCACTTCCATGTAGTTCTTGAATTCATGCATAACTGCCTCCTGTGTCTTTCAGAAGGTTCGCCCTGGGAGTTACACTCATCAGTTTGGTTTCTTTAATAAGGGAGCGTCAGTGTCTGAATGAATGTTTGTTGAGGCCTAAAGAATGGTTCTAAACCTTTACTACAAGGGAGACTAGACTTTGTCTGGAATACACTTTTTGAATGAACCAAAATCACAAGTCACAATAGCAATAACGCTGACTGCCTTCCAGATACATCTTTTTAGTTTGTGTATGTTGTTGGTGCCCAGTTACACCAGAGAGTAGCCTTCATTTAATTTCAGTTCATTGTGCTTCATTTGATCAAGAGGTCAGAATAACAGGAGGTGGTGCCGGGGTGGGATTTTCATATTGTGTTCATATTTGTTTTTGTGGCAAAACTGATACAAAAAGGAAACTTAGATGGTGCAACACAGCTAGTCCGACAGCTCCGTCCATTACTAGTACATCAAAAGTTAGCAATCTCTCAAAATGGTTTAATGTTGTCAGTGATGCAAGTTTGTGTACTTGGTTAAAAAAGCAAATGTGTAACTTTACTTTGCCTCTGTGAGCACTGATGGCCATGTCTCTGCTGAAATTATTTGTAGAAATTATTGCATGACCGAGCCACCAAAATACTCACTGGGTCACTACTATCTTTTATCAACAAGTCATTGATAAATGTGTATCAAATGTGTGGCTGATTTTAAAAGAAACCCTAGGAAGGAAGACTTGGATGAAGAGGCCAATGTTTGAAATGGCCTTTGTTTGGACGCTTGGTTTGCAGTGTCCTTCTCACCTGTGTGTGGACTACGCACCATTTAGCCGTCTTTATTTGCTCTTCATTTACAGGTCAGTGTGAAAGAAAAACACACAGCTTCACGGTTTGCAAAGAGACACTTAAGTGGAGTTTCCAAATACGTACATGTCAGAGCCTGGACTGCTCAAACAGCCATGGAGACGTGTGTCCTAGATGACAAAAGGATGAGCAGAACCTTTGACGAAGACCCTCCAAAAAAAAACTTGAGTTATGGCTCTTTTCATCTTTTTCCATGGTATGTATGCATTTAGTGTGGAATTTAACCTGTTGAGGCTCCTTTGGTGAATTTATGCTGCACAGATTCAAAGATGTAGAATGTGTGAAGCTGCTGGAAGCTCATCTCATTATTCTAGAAAGCTCTCCTCACAAAAGCAGAGAGACAGTGAAAAGGAAACCATTTCTAAATCTTTGTCTATTCTGGCAGACGGCTCTGCACTCAAATACCATTTTTCATAGGAATGACTGGCACAGTGTTAAGCAGATGTCTGCCCCGGCGCACCGTCCAGATGTTGAGGAGGACTGAGAGATATCTGTGAATGTCTCACTGTTATGAGTTTATGATCATTTAGAACATTAGATGAAAGGCCTTATGAAAGAAACAACACATATATGAACCAGTCAAGTTGCAGCTTACAGCCACGTCTGCCCAGACTCATTTGATATGAGTAATGAAGACTGAAGGAATGTCATAAAATGTATTAAGTGTATTTTTTGGCAAAATGGAAGGTACCACTATATTCACCTGTACGATTCCAGTGAATAATTTTCAGTAAGAATCTTGGCTATCAGGACTTCAGAGGACTGCTTGAGAGCTTCATCACATGGTGCAATGACACTCACCTGGAACTCAATATCAGCTGAACCAATGGACTTGTTGTGGACTATAATGCATTAAATATTGATGCTGCTGCAAAGAAGCATTCTGAAATTTAGATGCTTCACACAACCGGACCAGAAGATCAATACAATCACCACAGTTTCACCCAAAATTTGCATCAGCAATTCAGTATAAATGTGAAAAATAGTCACAATGTCTCCCTCTGTTCCTGAGTGTTTACTAATGGCCAGAAAAGTGTTTTTGCGGAACACTGTAAAGTCACAGTGAATTTGACCTTTGGACCTTTGGATTGGACCTTTTATCCTCCTCGACATTTGTGTTCAATTTCCTCATAATCAGTGTATGAATTCTTGAGTTATGGCCAAAAGCCTGTGAGTCTAATTAGATGTTTGTGCCAAATTTGAAGTTCCATCGAGATGCTGCGGACGCACTCATGAACAAAATGCCTCCAACTCTGGGTGTCAAAGGTGCACATGTATAATAATAAAACTAAAAGAATCAAAATTTAGTAATAATAGAACATTAGTTGTAATTTTTTGAAAAAATCTGCTTGAATTATTATTGAACCAAAATAGTTTCTGTTGCTCACTTATAGTCTCATGAGTCTGGGTTTTCCTTCCATTCGTTCCTCTCTTTTTTTTTTCATTTCCTCGCCTTTTATGTCGAATAGATGGTCACTCTGCCAATGTCAGAGTTTATGTCTTTTGTGCTACATCTGCGAGTAGTTTCAGATAAGTATGCTTATCGGCTCCTGACGGATTCCATAGTCTGAATGAAAATCTGAGATGACATTCATGCAATATTTTAAAAGTCCGTAGCCTCTTGAGCATTGGCTAATATAACAGTTGGACCTTTATACTGTATAAAAAAAGGCAGTGACCAAAAATATTATACTGCACAATATGCAATTTCCTCATCTTTATATGGGTTTTGGACTCAGGATATCGTATCCTGTTCCAAGTGACATATAGACTGTGTCCAGTTTTTCCATTTCGTGCCTGATAGGAGCCATCAATATATAGAGTCTGTGCTCGCAGTCCAGCAGTGATGAGAGACAAAGTTAATGAATCCACTTTAGCGAAACAGGACACCACTCAATTAGTTTCATCGCCCTAACCCCTCCGTGAACCATCCCCATCGTTTGCTATCTCCACGATTTTTACAGGACACACTTTTATCAGATTGAGGCACACACAATGAGGGAGAAGTCAAGAAAATGGATGGATTCCAATTTAGTGACATCAGCTACTTAGCAATGAAGAGGACACTTGATCCCTTCTTACAGTAGTGACCTGGGAAGCAACCCAGTCTTCATAAAGAAATAAAGACAAGGAGAATAGCTGTCATTTATTTCCCTATTCCCAAAGTGAGGCAGAGAGAGAGTTGATGCACATGTGTACAAAAACTTCATATGTCAAACATTTTCTTTGTGTATTTCAGTTAAAACCATCCAAAAAACAATCTTCTAGTAAAAGAAATTAATACACACTCGAGCTACTAGATGTGTTAATTTCTAGGTGGTGTGACCCTCCATCACTTCCACCATAAAACCTGCTCGTTAACATGTGACACCAGCAGTAAAATCAGGCCTCCATCCACAGCGGTTCAAGATAGACGGTGATAAATTACCCCGCTCTCTCCACTCGGCGGGTATTAAAGACCCACTGGTGGTTTCTAACCAAAGAGAGAGGAAGTATTCTGTACTGGCTTGGGGACGGTAGGATTTCACATGGAGTGCACCGAAAACATGGCCTTCACAGGAAGCTGACTATCATGAGAGCAGATGAGGGTCGAGGTAAGTTTGACTTTAACAGACTCACTGGTTTCTGCCAAAGCTTGAACAAATTGTTTATTTCACATACAAGATTTCAGTTTTGTTTTTTGTATGCTTTTCTAGCTTGTCTGAGGTGGGCGGGGCTTAGTTGGAAATTGGATTTAGCTCATGACAGACATCTGGTCACTGCCAATCAAATTGTAGTTAACCATACCTTTAACCTTTAATGATTTAAACGTAAACTTTTTTTTTTTTAACTTTTATTGTTGCTTATTTATACTTGAATATATTGTATAGGAAAGAAATGTTATCTTAGTGAAATCCATTTAATAAACCTATTATCTTGATCTTAGAAAAAAGCCTATTTTTGATTTTTATAAAATGCATTTTGAAGAGTTTCCCAGTTTCTTTTTTTAACAACACACGAAAGAGTAGTTACAGACCCTCAAAATAAGGGGGACAAACAGGATTTTCACAGGGGTCAAAGGGGCCTTCCTGCGATGGAAACCTCTTCTTTTTCCACAATGGGACCAGGAGGATATGCGCTCATAAAGATGGAGGTGTGGGAATGGAATGGCATTTCTGAGTGTACACACCAATGCCCAAAAGTCACTTTTTCCACTCTGCAACCACACAAGTCCCAAAGCACTTTTAATGTCATTGTCACTCCACGTCAGGTATGCCAGTGTTTACTGTCTGTGCAGGTCTTCAAATAACAGCGAGAGAATACGGGCCAAATGAGTTTGAGACAGAGAGGCACCTCATTGAGTCTGTTGCAGCAGAAGCATCTTGGCTGTGAGACTCTGACAACTGCTGCTGAAACAAAGTCCCAGTGTGAGCTGGAGATGAGCTGTAAACATCCTGGAGGTTTCATCAGGGACATGTGAGAAAGCTGGTTGTTGTCTGATGATATCTGTGGCTCTTTTTCTGGGCAATATTGGATAATTTTACAAAATCCTCGATGACGTTCAATGTTTCATTTTTTCTTTTTCTTTTCTCACATCTGATTTTTCTTTTTCTTTTTTTAACACAATTTTTTTTTGCTTTTTGCATCTAGACTTTGTTAAGGGACTGGAAAGATTGTTAATTATCACTAGATATAGGGCACAATACACTTCCAGCACTGACACTCAACATAAATAAGAAATAGTCCAAAATAGTCACATTCATCATACAACATCAACTTGTCAGTCACAAACTTCAAGGCAAAAGACAGATTTTCCCACAACTTGGCAACCTCAGTGGTTCATTCTTCACTACATTGATGGAGACAGCTGCTTGTGCTACCATGCATATCCTGAATGGACGTCTTATCAGTTTAGAAGGTGTGTTTGTGTGTGTGTGTGTGTGTGTGTGTGTGTGTGTGTGTGTGTGTGTGTGTGTTTGACAAAGTTAGTAGTTTTTATCTCAGGGGTTTTATTGCTTTCCCGCAAATTTGCTTCCGGGCAAAACAATGGCCTGCTGACAAAATTTGTGCTACTTTCAGGCTGTTGAATCTTCTTTTGTGCACTTATTTGCAGTGGCATTAATCATTAATTTAGTTCTTGGTGGCTGTTTAGATCAGCAGAACATTTCAGAGGGAGAAAATCAAGTTGAGTGAGCTGCTGATCTGAGCCAGAAGTCTCAATTATTTTGATCACTCTTCATTCCTTGTGTGTCCCTGATGGTAGCTGAGGTCATTTTTCTTGTAGATGTTGTTTGACTGTTACTTTATGATGCATTGTTATACTTTCAAGCAGCTGGTTTCTTAAGTGGTGAAAAATGAATGCTAATTACATTATGAGCATATTTACCCCTAGTGTTGTTTGGGTTGTATACATAGGATCACTCAACTATTATTATTATTATTATTATTATTCAGATATTTTAGCAAATCTTCACACAGGATTCAAATCTTCAAAGGATAAGTTTACATTTTCCCCACACACTTCCTGTTCAGCTGTCCATTAGAGAAAAATGCAACTCAAAAACATCCATGTGAAAGCCTGCTCTTAAAGTCATGATTAGATCTGCCATTTTTTCCTCCTCTATAGATTCCACTGCTGCTACAGTACAGCTGCAGCCATCACCTTTAACCCACATCCATATATACTGATGGTCATCTGCTAATTATCAATGCTACATGCTGTAAAACTTGATATGAAGAGACTGATCCAACACACATAAGTTAATAATCAAATGCTGCATAGCTGATGTGTCTCAGCCATGTTTGGCATGTCAGCGGATTGAGTTTAGATTCATCCATCTGAACTCTCTGTACAGCTTTCCTCAGAGGTTTAAGGTGCCTGGGAGAAGAATGGCCTCACACACAGAAGATTGGCTTGGTGGAGAGTTATGAGGTCACAGCGTAGACAGCGTACATACAGTATACAGAGTCTTTATTCATACGTTGATAAATCCGTTCCACGTGAGTTTGCTCACTGAAAACCTTTTATTCACGACTATCCCGACTCATTCATGCCATCCTCGTTCTTTTATTTTTACGAGCTAAAGGCATCTGAGTGCGTTCTTTTTGCTCCAACAGTGTTTTCTGGAAACATAACTGAGACAGGATACATCAACTTAAAGAGACTGGCAGTTGGATGGGAGCTGATACACATGCAGCATTGTGCACAACATGATGAACCCAGTGTACTCTGTCCAGATCGGCCGATTAGATTTTGTTAGATTAGAAGTTCTGCAAAATAATTTCTGCTCATTCTCAACAGGTGGTTGTGTTGTGGCATTAAAGCGGATTTTAAATAAATCTCATGATGATTTTTTTTCTCTCCATCTTAATCTCTACATCAGCTACATTTGAATTTGAATATTAAGCCAAGTAAATAGATGACTGTTTGACGCCCTGTTATTTGTTGTGTTGTTTTTGTTGTTGTTTTTAGACATATTATCAGTGTTGTCCTTTGCTCTTTTTTTTGTTTGTTTTGTTTGTTTGTCTGTTTTATTTAGTCTTGTTTTTTTTGTTTTTTTTCTTCTGTAATGGTGTGGTATGTTTTGTTTTGGTCTGTCACATTTGGACAGTTTGTTTGTGCAGTGATGTCTTTGTTTATGATTGTGTTGTCTTTGGCCCTGTGTGATGTTTGTTAAAAAAAAAAAAATCTCTACATCAGCTGAAATGTAATACATGCAGCCCTGGAGGTTCACAGGTTAAACAGAATCACCAGGTATTGACATAGTTTATCTAACAGGGCCTTTAAATGGCCGTAATAATATCAGTGCTCTCCCACTGCTGAGCCCCGTGACAGCACCGCCTGTATGCAGTCTATATGATTTATGGGTCAGTCATATGAAGCATGAGCTCATTCCAGCCAGCGCAGTATCCAGCGCTCTGCCAAATGTGGTTGGTGCAATGCAAAATTACATTGGATTTGTAATCAATGCTGGCGCTGTGCATGCACCAACATACACACACACGCACAGGCTTCACTCTGCCTCTGGTGGGTACGAGAGTCTGCATCCAGTCCACATCTGGTTTACATCATAGCCAGACCACCACCACCACCCAGCCCAGATCTATCATGAGACACACACACACACACACACACACACATTTCAATCTCACTCATTTTTAATACCTCATCATGCGCAGCTCCTTCACAGTGAAACACAGAAGCACAATGTTGTACTTATCCCCCAGCAAGCAAAGTGACTTCACATTAATCCTCAGCACTTGAAGGCTGTAACACACAGCATGTTGACCCGCTCTTGGAATACATCAGCATATAGGAGCGCAGACGCACATGTTAAAAGTGTCTGCACACGAGCGTGCATGCAAACACTTAAGTACTTTAATTGCTGGCTTTGTGTTTTATTGTAAATGCTGCAGATCTGGTGGGGGTCAGCGGTCTGCAGAAAATATGAGGTGTGTTGAGATGAACACGCGCTCACAATGAGCCCCTTGTTTCCTCAGCAATGTGGTCTCAGTTGCAAAGCAATTAAAGACTAGTTTACTGGGCAGGACTGCTCCTTTCTCTGCCTGTGACGCAATCCCTCAGGTTTGCCCAGCTGAAGACTGAGTGGTGGGTATATCCACACACACACACACACACACACACACACACACACACACAAACACAGGCACATGCACACAGGGGGGAGACCAAAACACACGTGGATCCATATGTGTGTGTGCACATGCACAAACACACACACATCATTTAGGCTGAGCCAGAGCTGGCAGAAGGTAAACAATCTACGTTACAGCAGCACAAGGCACGCCCTGTATGAGGCTGTGTGAGCCTCTTACTTTACCAACCTCACAATGACGATAAATCTCGATGAGTGACAGAAACTTTACCGTGAAGTCGCAGCTATTAATATGTTGACTCAGTGTGGATTTATGGAACACAGACCTGTTATTCTGCAGCATCATACACATATATAAATGAAAGGGTGGAGTAGTTTATATTAGTGATGTAAAGCTCCACCTGTTCCAACTTTTTCACAGATAAAGAATTGTGCTTACCAAGTCAAACGTCTTGCCCACTTCCTCCACAATGCCTCCTAAATGAACCCATTGTTCATATTTTTTTTCTTGTCATTTTACTCTGCCCTGTGAGGGAAAAACTCTTCTTGTCTTTCCCTGTTCTTCATACAATCGTTTTTGAAGAACTTTTGTTTATCAACTTAACCACTCACTGTGAATGTGATAACGTTTTTTGAAGGAGTCACATTGTTAATAAAAATAAGTTTTGCAATGTTTTGTGTTGTTCTTGCATAGATTAAAAGATGTGTATTTTTCTTCAAGCAAACCACTTATAGTGACTTATGACCAGCTTGTAATGTGTTATATCAGCCTATACCTGAGCAGTTTCATCACTACTTGAAGCGCCCAATGAGCTTTTAGAGTAACTTATAATCACATTATAATGCATTATACCAGTGATTATAATGCATTATAAAGAGTTTTAATATATGACAACTATGACCAGCAATCATGAAGTATTATAATACTTGACCTTATAAGCCATTATAAAATGCTCTATAATGTGTTATGCTCATTGTTATAAAGCCTTATGATGATTTATGAGTGTTTATAATGATAGTTATACACGTTTATAAGCATATCATAAATATATGTATAATGCATTATCTATGTGGGAATTGTCAGTGAGTTGCCAACAGTTATAATGTATTATAATACCTGACCTTATAAGTGATGATAAAATGCTTTATAGTGTGTTATGATTATTGCTATAAAGCATTATGATCATTTATGAGTGTTTATAACTATAGTTATACAGTGCTATAATGTCATTATAACGCATTATAAATACATTTATAATGCGTTATAGAGATAGGCGTCAAATAAAGTGTTACAGAAAAGACTTCTTATCAGTTTATTTACTATGCACAAGATAGACTTCAGCCAAATATTAATTCCTTAGTCACCGCTGATCATTGTCTATTACCATCTTTAAATGAGAAAAGGTTAAACGGCACTGATTTTCAACAAAAGCAAATCTCAGAGTATTAGTGTATTGTGAGGCTAAATATTATTGGTTCTCAGTCGGCCAGTATCCACGGCTCCGACCGGTATGTTCTGCGCAGGTTGTTTTTTCTTCGAGAGACGTCCACACCGTCGCCGATGTGTCTTATGATAGCACTGCAGGGTGTGTGAACGGGCATAACTTTCTCCATGTGTGTAAGACGTGGACTCTCTCTGAAACCTCTCCAGCAGCAAAATAGACACACATGATGAAGAAGGATTATTGTTATTTGGAGAGACTTGAAACAGGGTTCCACAGCATTTGGCCCACTCAGGGTCAGTGGGTTTAGGGTTTTTGCTGTGGCTTAAGTGGGTGATCGGGTGGAAGGAGTCTTGGCCGTAATTTTTTTTTCTCTCTCTCTCTCTTTATTTTCATAGAATGGGAAGCAGTGAAGAAGCTGCACTGCTGTCCTGTATCATATCAGTTCAGAGTGGGTTTTCACACTAACATAAATTAACCTAATAAACAGGTTTTGCTTGTGCTCTCCTTTCCTTATCTGTGGTAGAGTTTGGAGCAAACAATGGCGGCCTTGTTTTCTTCTGTTTGTTCTCTTTCCTGTGGCTTGTGGTGAAAACAACAGGAATGAACCAATCACTCTTACAACTTTGTGTGGTTGCGTGTGAAGATGTGTTTGTGTGTGTGTGTGCCCTCATTTGCGAGCTGAAGTGTGTGTGTGTGTGTTTTTCCCACACACACTGGGGGGTTGTTAATGGTTCACGTGAGGTCAACACTTAAAAGGGTCATAAACTCACAATACTAAAGCCATCATTGCCTTTCCTTGCCTATATCCTCGAATATCACTCATCTGTCCAAAACACTTGTCGTGCCTCGTTCCTCAATCCCTTCTTCTCCTCAGTGGCGTACCACTGACAGTAATCTCTCTCTCCCATCCTTCAGATGCCTACCCGCCCCCTCCTCCTTCATCACTCCATCATAATGGAGGAATTTAATTCTCGAGGCCGACCGGTGTAGTTCTCCACTCGCAGCTCGGCTCCCTGTCTAAGCTGATTCTGTAGTGTGTTAGCAGCGATTGGTGCCGGTGTCACCGCCCTCTGAAACGCTCGGACACGGTCCAACCCCCCCCCCCCCTCCTTTACAATGAGACCAGGCACCGGGAATCACAATCAGCTTTCACTTTGCTACAGCGTCAATGACTGGTGCGAACTGGTTTCTCCTGTGTAAAAAAAAAAAAGGCTTCGACTGAGCCCTTTGGAGTGTCAGTCAAAAACAACCAAACTCTAAACACTCTTACTTTCAGTCTGCAAAAACAGAAAGAGCTCAAACAGTTAATGGTAAACGGAGAGAAACAAGTTCTGAAATTGAAAACAGAAATACTTGATGAAGAGATAAATGAACAGACATAACATAATCTCGATGCCTTTGAAATCTGGGATATTACATTACATTATATTTATCTAGCTGACGGTTTAATCCAGGAAGTGCATTCAACCAGGTGGATACGACCCATAAACACCAACATCATCAAATAATGCTTTAAGTGCTACAATCAGAAACAAAGAGTTTTTTCTGAACAGATGAGTTTTTAGACTGTAATAATGAGCTTGTTCCTCCATTATAATCACATTATAATGCATTATACCAGTGATTATAATGCATTATAAAGAGTTTTAATATATGACAACTATGACCAGCAATCATGAAGTATTATAATACTTGACCTTATAAGCCATTATAAAATGCTCTATAATGTGTTATGCTCATTGTTATAAAGCCTTATGATGATTTATGAGTGTTTATAATGACAGTTATACACGTTTATAAGCATATCATAAATATATGTATAATGCATTATCTATGTGGGAATTGTGGAGCAAGGGCAACAAACAGATTCTGTTGAGCAGTAGCTGGGTCTAACTTGTATAGTCTAAGATCAGATTCAGTCATTGCAGTAGCAGTGTGGTGTGGGAGAACTTGGTTAGGTGGCATTCTGGATGAGTCTCTACATTTTGGATGGCACATGCAGACACACCAAGCAGGAGCAGGAGATGATAAGAAACTGGACCAGACATATCACTCTGATGTTGCAGAGGATGGATCTGCAGGAGCAGGGTGTTGTAAGGACAGCTGACCGTCCAGTGTCACACAAATATCGAACTCAGGACTGCGCTGATCGTGTCAGTAAAAATGAATCAAGCAGACAAAAAAAAGGGAAAACATTTCTGATGAATTTCACCCAGAGGCCTTACAGATCATCATTTGCTGCAACAGGAATTCTGAAAATGTGATTTTGGCAACTGTCTCCAACCAGTGTCCATGATTTAAGCCGTGTCGAGCACAGTTTATTTGCACAGCCCTTAATCAGAGTTTCAAAGGGCTTCGCAAC
Source organism: Centropyge bicolor (assembly GCA_037975185.1). Lineage (NCBI taxonomy): Eukaryota > Metazoa > Chordata > Actinopteri > Pomacanthidae > Centropyge > Centropyge bicolor. The sequence continues at coordinate 2,339,136 of JBBMOC010000056.1, read as the reverse complement.
AGCCACATAATGAAACAATAAATAAAACCAACACCCCCACGAAACTGAGGGCTCGAATGAGAACAAATGAAAACAAAAGAAAATGTAATTAAGGAAGAAAATGAAGGAGACCTCGTGAAGACTGGGATCCCCTCTGAGGACCACCAGGCATGTGTGGCAGTGACTGTTTGTCAAATAGCTGAAGTTCTAAGTCAGAATCCGATGGTGAAATCAACTTTATTGCAAAATCAAATAAGAAACACGTCTCACAAAAAACCCACTCTCATGAAACTAAAAACAAGGACAGAGAGAACAAGACTTTTTTTTCATTTCATGTTCTAAGCAGAAAAATCCTCCCTGAAGACACTGTGCTTCTTTAGGGAACTTTCAGGAGAGTGAATTTGTTGCTTCCACATGCCGGCGCACAGGGAGCACAATGGATATGTGTCCAGAGAGAACAGCAGTCCTTCTTCTCTGCCTGTGTGGTGAGTTTATGATTTATAAACACCACAGACGGAGGAGAAGAAAGGAGGGAAAGAGGAGCATTTGGCAGGAGCCGGGGGGGCCGAGAGGGACGATTTACCGTGCTGTGATCTAGGACCGCGATGAAGGCTTTTATCACTCCGGAGGAATTGGCATCAGCGTTTGCAATCTGGTTCTCTTTTTTTGACCATCTCCCAGAACCCATGCATACGAACATTTGCTTGCATACAACAGAAAGTATTCATTCATTCATAAGCTTTGTGAACGACTTTCTGAGCCTTCACAGGAAAATGCTTATGTTAATGTAATGTTTATTTTCTGTGCCACAAATCATCATCTCAGTAGACTCCTCATCAAATAAGTGGAAAATGAGTGTAAAAACTAAGACATTTCATCTGTTATTCAACTTAAATGGACGATCAAGCCGTGAGTCCACGTACAGTAAACTTCAAATTAAACCGAATCCGAATCGTGTCTCCGAGTTTAAGCCTCGCTTTCTCTGCCCCCCCCCTAATTTCCTGTGAGCACAGAGCACAGCAGACATGTAGTAAAGCAGGGCTCATCTGGGCTGCAGTCTCGAGCTGTGGATGCCAAGAACCCCTGGCCTGCATACCGAGGGGAGCTGAGACGGGATGAAGGAGACAAGGGAGAAGCATCAAACGTGCCGCCCTGCAGTTCAAACGCCGCGCCAGGCCGGGGCTCCTCACCAGCAGAGAGTTCGAATCAGCAGCACTGATCTTATTTCTGTGGACACTAAGAAGCTTAACTTAAGGCTACACTTAGAGTAAACTGGGAAATAAGGAGCACAAATGGAAGGATAATAGACGCACGGAGCAATGAAGCTGTCTGCTCGTCAGCTGTGACAGTCCGACCGCAGTGTCAGGCAGATAATGCAATATTATATCTATGGAAGAGATACAGATGTGTCTCTTTGTCGTGTGCATGCTTGATTTTTTTTTGTCTGTGTCGAATGATGCACAGTTGGCCTCAAACATGTTGAGTTGTCATAGCAGGAAAAGCAGGGATATAACTGTTAAGAGAACTGGTTTACCAAAATTAAAAAATGCTGTGCAGGAAGAAATCTCAGCAAATAAAATCACAAATATTTGCAAAATCTACAAATTAAAAAATGTGTGTTTTTATCATTTGGATGACCCTTAAATGTTGACACTGCGTGGCTGTGAAGGTCCATGTGATGTAAATTTCATCATCTGCATCACGTCTGGACTGACAGTCTCATCGACTGCACATTGAGTCAGAAAGTCTCCATTCACACTCACAAACACAAACACACAGTCCAACCTGCTGCTCCACACACCTGACTGACTTATCCCAGTATAATTAATGGATCACATGTGCCACAGTCTGCACTGGCACTCGGTCCAGTCACTCTCCACTCTCTGGGGCCCGCTCTAGTAAAAAGGCTTCTATAAATAAGGCCAACTGTTCCTGTGGAGCCATTAAATCTCAGAGAGCTGGATTTCTCTCCATTGTGGCATCTGGCGTCATTTGTCACATGTGCGGTGAGCAATTAGGTATAAAAGAAAACCAGGAAACCCAGCAGAGGCCGCACTGGCCGGTGCCAGCAGCCATTGCTATGTTAAACTCCACCACAAAGAGACCACAATCCGGAGACTGCAGCCGGGCGAGAGAGAAAGTGAAAAATGACTAAAAAGCTAAAGTATTGGGATCTGGAGGATGACATCACTGTTTTCCAGTGAGTGAAGGGGCTTAAGTTACAGCATCCTTGTTTGTGTCCCCCCACAGGATAACAAGCGTTTCGGGCTGAGCATAGATTGCAATCAAAGTCCTTAGTTCTCATAATCTGGGGATGTTAACCTCAGATCTGCACTTTCAATGTGTAATTGAACTTTCAGGTGGAATTACAGGCAGACATAGACGAGGACAAACCTCTGCTTACACAAAGGGAGCTTGCATGCCACCGCTGCCGCTTTTTCATATGACAAATGCTGTCGACATTGCATGAGAATACAATGCAATTTTAGATACTATGATAAAAATGGCTGATGGATGGTGTCATTGTGCAGCATTTCCTGACTCTGGTTAGTGGAGGTGGATGTATTTCTGTCTCCTTATTCAAACAACGCAAAACCAAAAACTAAAACAGGGCTTCCTGCGTCACACCCAATCACTTCCTGGTGCCAGTCACCATGCTGCTACAGACCTACCCAAGACGAGAGGTCTCGGGCTACATTTCAAAGATTTAGCCAGAAAAAAAAAGTACTATAAATACTGACATACTGGAAGGAAATTTAAGACTGTTATGTGATTTTGATTACAGCCCAGTTGACTCACTACACAAGAACAGTCAGAGCAGAGATTCCCGGCTCTTCCTCTACCTAAACCCAAGAGGAGTCTAATTGCTGCATCTGTTTCCTTTCACAATTTAACCGCAATTAGGAGGTTTCACAGCGTGGGGGTCAAACAGCAGAGCTACCGTCCGAACAGCAACACTATTAGACACACTAATGACTGTAGACAGAACAGGACACAAGTCAGTGAGAGCTGTGGAGGAGCTGTTCTCCATAAATGTTCAGAGAAATGTCTGCAGTCATACTGGAAATGTTTGAATTTTTACTGTCCAACATACGGCTCAACATGGACACTAAAACCACTTTTTTGATTCCATCTGGTCTAAGTAAAACATTCACCTCCACCTCTCACTGGTCCTCCACTTCTCTTTCATCAGAGCCCCTCCTTTTCTCCGACTTCCTGATCTGGCATCTTCAAAGTGGTGCACTACGCTGCTGCATGCACCTGTGCCAATAAACATAAAAGCATAACATCAGCACATATGTATGTGCATGCCGGCACATAGCGGAGGTATGCACACTCCCACACAGATACACTTAGGGTGAAAATGTTGTGTGCTTTTTTAACCCGATAATCATCTTGTTTCTAAGAAGAACTAACTTTCCATATGGACACACTGTCTAGACGGGTATCAAAGCTGAATGTATGGGAGCAATGACAACCCAAGTGGGAACTGTTGGAGCGGGGTGGTTGAGAGAGGGGGCTGCTCTTTCCACTCGCTATCCCCACAACAAACACCAAATAGCAACAAAATACTCTCTTAATGGGGCTTTGACCTTCCCAGTGGGAAAGTGCTTCTGAATGCCACAGTGAGAATAGGGGGACGTGTGTGTACGGCCTGAGCGTGGACTGGGATCAGTGATGCACGTCGAGCCATCGGACCCAAACCCCGTCAACCCTTCAACTGCTCAGTGCCATCGCTCCCCAAAGCCTCTCAACCCCTCCCACCACCATTTCTGTCTATGACATTCTTTCACCTTCCACCCCACTCTTTGCTTCTCTTTCTATACCTCTTTTCATTCACGCTTTCCCTCTCTCCTCCTCTCTGGATTATGCTGTAAAGAGAGGCGCTGAATTCGCTTCATTGATAGTGGAATGCCATTCACAGCCTCTTCCTCTAGTCTAAGGCTTGACTGTGCTATCTTTCTCATACTAACACCCAGACTGAGATATTCATTTTGCACAGATCCTTCAGCAGAGGTCAACCCCTTTTTTTACGAGACCAATATGTCCCAAGTTTGCAGCAGCTATTGTGAGCAAACCTCGAAGTTCAAAAGTTAAGTTTACTTGTCGAGAGACTTCAGAACTGACCTTTGACCTCTTTATTAGACAGAAGCTGCTGCGGCAAGTTCAAAGGGTTACAGGACATACCTGAGGCCTTACCGGCATTACCACTAGATTACTTTTTGTTTGCGTGTGTGTGTGAGCACAAAAGCACGTTTATGAACACATGCACACGGCCTCGCAGGCCGACATTAGACACACTGGCAAGTCACTTTGTTTGATGGTAACCATTCGGTAAGCAGCGCGAGCCAACACTCGGAGCTCCAGGGTCACAAAAAAAAAGGAACATAATGCACCTAAATTAGACAAAGCACAATGCAGCTTCTGTTGTTACAGTGAAACTCGCCCCTCTCTGTCCCCAACACACACATCTGCGAAATCATTAACAGATGTCTAAAGAGCCTCGTTCGGCCAGCGTATCACAAACACACTCTCTCTCCACCTCACTGTATTATTCCATTTTCTCAGTCACCATGTCTGGCTCCGTTCCTTTGCATTTCCTCAATTCCATCTCCGCCGTGCTCACGTGCTGATGCACTCGGGCCGCAAACACATGCAAATGCTCACAGAGGAAAAAAAAAACACAGAACTCACTAACTCACACATGCTCACCTCTGTACTCAGACTCGTTCCAACAAAACCAGCAGAAACTCTTTTTACTCCATTAAACTCTTTTCTCCCGGGGCGTTATTAATACAGAATTTCTACTTTGTAACTAAATACAGGAAGATATTTATGAAAAAAATCTGCTATTGAAAAGTTTTTGTTGTCTTTCCATTAGAGTCTGTTAATCACATTGAGTCTTTCCAAGCTCATTAAGCCTCACACCTTTCGAGGGGAAACGGACGGCGAGGGAGACCTGCTCCCTTAACCACAACAAGCATGCCCTTCATCAGCCTGCACTCAATAATTATCACAACACAATTAGCCGGCCAGGTTCTCACGAGCCAAACAGAAAGTGTTAAAGGTGTGCCAGGGCGAGCGCCTGCCAGGCCGTTAAGCCGAGGGAGGCAGGATTGAGTGGGGCGAAGGGAAAAGCTGGATGGAGTCCACAGTGAGACACAATGCACTGAGGAATTTACAGTTGGTCTCATAAAGCCAATGAAAAGCAGAGCTCTAAAACAGCAGGGCCAGTCATCTGAGGGAGGGAAGAGAGGAGCCGGGTAAAAGTTCTGAATGGACGACAACAAGCGGAGAGAGAGAGACGATGCTTCTCAGTTGCCATTAATAATTAAGTCCTGCTCGGTTAACACCTGTAGATTTGTCCTCGCTAATAATTAACCACACTATGTAAAGTAATACTTAAACACACCGCCGCTCGGCTTCAGGATCAGAGCAGCCGGGTTTAATTAAATGCCGTGCGGTTTTCAGAGTAAAGTGATAATATCTATTAGGGCTTATGGGATTAGAGTGTGTCGCAGGCGGATGCTGGTTTGAGTGCGGTTACTCTCGTTGATCAGTGCAAATCCAGCCCCAGGCATTAGTCTGCTCACAGATTTAGAGGTTAGTGAACCAGTGTTGCTTGGTCGAGGCTGGAACGCAGCGGCCTCGTTGGGGCCAAAACTAATGGAGCCCTGCCACAGACTGCCTCATAACCAGGATCTGGCTTGGTTACACTGGCACTGGATTAGTTGCGTGGGCGTGTGTGTGTGTGTGTGTGTGTGTGTGTGTAAGAGCGAGTGGAAGACGGAGCAAGGATACAAGGCAAAAACCACGGACTATTAACCACCATAGCAGATGTTCTAGTGCTTGTGGAACCACACATTCATCACCGTGTGATTGTGTTAAATTGTGTATCTGTACTTTTGTGTAAGTGTGTACATCAGAGTCCGGAGAGGGACTACACGAGAAGAAAGTACAGTACGTGGGTTCGGGTCCAAATCGCTCCCAAAGCGCTTTGAAAACACAGTAAATGGAGGGGAAATGGTAAACCCAAAATGGACAAAGAAATCTAATGGTTTGGAGCCAAATGATCCTGAATGAATATGTAAACAAAGCTGAGCTGGATTTCCATCAGACGTCCACATGAATTCCCGGTTGCATGCTGGTGCCGGCCTCTCACTTCATGTTCCAGTGTTAAATTAGCACACTAACCGCTGAGGCTTTCCAGGGGACACGAGGAAGAAGGAGCGATGGAGAAAGACGGAAAGAAAGGAGCTCATTACAGAGATCGTTCAGGACCTCTTTGCTTGTTTTTGCTTTTGTTTGTATGGCATTTGGCTGGTGTTTACCGTTAGCGTGTGGGGTCAACATTCAGACCCCGGCTGTAAGGCTTTCTCACAGGGCAGCTCCCAACAAAGGCAGGAGTCTGCTAGTCTGCACAGGGAGGCCCCTAGCCATGACAAACAGGGGCCCGGGGTCACCTCATCTACGAACTCTTGCCCATGTGTGACCACCGAGGACAAACCAGGGCAAGTATGCAAACCTCCTGACTCTGCGATTGACTCATGATTGGATGGCATGTACGAAATGACTGTGTGCGTTGGCGGAATTAAGGGCATTCAGCGGCAACGACAACATACATGATGGGAACATTCTCTCTGAATATGTGCTCATTCAGCTGTAGTCTGATGGATAAACATGGTGGTATTTACCAGACGCTTCCAGTGAACTGTCTCACAAGCCCCTTTCAGACGTGCACTTCATTACACAAATGAGCTGGCAACTTTACATGTCCGTCTCATGTTCGAGTCAACGGCATCTGAGATGGATGTTTGAACTTTCATAAGACTTTGGACACAACTCAAGTCTTATATAATAGAAAGAGCGCGCACAAGGTGTTACAACCTGTTGACCACATGGAGGAGAACTCAACTGGCTCAGGTTTCTGAAAATCAAGGTTTTTACTTATCATAGGTTTGGTGCAAAAGTTCAGGCAAACAAATCCAAACTAGGGTGAAGCAACGACAAGGTTAAAGGGCTAAAGATACAGACAGGAAGTGGGGATCTGAAACTAAAGGAGAGTGACACAAAATAAAACAGGAAGTATAACAAACTATAATAACAAGTGAGACCAGACACTGACACTAATACAGAGAAATATGCGTCTAATTCTGCCTTTTTAAGAACATAAACCTATCATGCAATTATTATTTTTCTTACAAAATAACTTGACAAAACAGTCTCACTTCAAGCAGCAAATTCCTCAGCCGATGGAATTTCCTGACCTTGTAGGGCCAGTGGCGCAATGGATAACGCGTCTGACTACGGATCAGAAGATTCTAGGTTCGACTCCTGGCTGGCTCGAACTTAGTTTTTTTATTTTTTTTGCAAATTTCCCCCGTTGAAATAAAGGAACATCTTATCTTAAAACAGTTGAAATAACAATCATGCAACAAGGTCGATTTGCAGCTGAATGCATTTGTCAAAAAATGAATAAGGATGCAGAAGCTTTTGTGTTGATACCATTCATCAGATGGCCTTTGATATTGGTGGGAAAATTAGTAAATTTTCAAATCTTAAGAGTATAAATATCAAGCAAGCATTTTATATAATTCAATTGGTTTTCAATGGTGGTCGTAACTTTTTTTTTTTTTTTTTTTTTTACATTTTTTGCATCTGCTAAATAGCGAAACATACAAGAAAATGTATTTGCAGATTCATCAGTGACAGTCAAGGCAGAGCACTTGTCTTCATTATTGTCAGTGGTTAAGTATGAAATAAGTTTTAAATCCATCCCTGTGAGATGACTGAGAAGTCTCATCTTCTTTAATATCATTTTTTTCCATGCGCCACATGATGGATGTTGCATAAGCACTGCAGATCTGTAACAGTCCTGTCATGTCTGTCATTTACATAACCAGTGTTTAAAAGTCCAACAGTGATTACTTGCACAGATAGACAAAGTTAGCAATGTTTGAAAGGGGCTATACACACATTTCCAGTTCAACAGTTCCTTTATACCAACACCACTCACAGACAGATGGGCACCTCGGGAGTGCTACATCTCAGCTCGAGGTTATGGAAGCCATCAGTGTCGACAGATGACTTTTTTTTTTTTTTCATGCCGCATACCTCTCAGATTTTGGACTGGTGTGTAACTGCTGAAAGCCTCTTCCTGTTGTTGGCTCTCAGATCCACAGCCACACTGTGATCACGCTGCACGATGAGGGAACCAGATCCACAGAGGACACATAGTCTGGATGCCAAAACGTGCTCTTAGTCTAAACATTCTCATACTGGATGTCAAGGAGGACACTGCTCTCAACTCTTAATGGCCAGGTATGAAATGTAACAGTAAAATCAGGGATATATCCAAAGACCACGCTTACAGGAGGAAGCAGTTTCAGAAAGTCAAGGATTTGAGAGAAGCTCTGTTTTACGTCCAAGTATGAAACAACAATTGGAGTGATGACTGGGAACTTGGGAGAGATTTCCGTGGGGTTTGAGGTGGAAAAGCTCCTTGTCTTGATGGGCTGTTGATGATGGCCAGTGGGTTGCTGTAATCCGGGTGGTCAAGGATCTCAGCTGTCCCGTTCCTCTAAGCCGTGCCAGCTGGACGCAGCGGGGGCCCTGGGAGCCACTGGGACCTCGGGGGACATTGGTAGCAGAAGAGGTTCAGAACATCCGCAGGATTAACCAAGGTCTTTGATAGCGGGAAGACAAAGCCAGTTGTAACCGAAAGGCTTTGGCACTTTCTTCACGTGTGGAACGAAAACAAAGCGAGACGACGAAGTGCGAGACGAATGAGAGAAGGATATGAAGCTCTATGGAATCCAAGGCGAATACTGGAAGGACTGGCTCAGGAGTGACAGCCTTTATGAGACTTCATTGCTCTCACTTTGTTCTAATCCACAGTGCAGCATCAGTATCTCTACAGATTACCTCAATTACAGCAGATTGGCCCTGGCGCCTCCAAAGGCCCCCAAAGCCCAGTGCTGACTGCCTCTTATTGAATGCATGCTTATGACACAGTTGTCTGTCGGTCAGGTTTTACATATCTAATGATTGGCGTCTAGCTGTTTCACCTCCCTCCGTCTCTTCCTTCTCTCATCAACTGTATTGTGTGCTGAAATATGCTCACGTGGATCTTCACAATTGCTAAATGTGCATCTATTATAGTAATTGGAGGATTATCTTCGCTGATGCTGAATTGTCCATTTAAGCCCAGAACAGGAGCTGAAGTCATCAACCATCACACTGCCTGGAAGAGGACTGGTCTTGTCCAGGAGACACCAGATGGCACATCTTTGTTTTTTTTTAAATTGCTCCTCATTAGAGACATCTGGAAGGATTGAGACACGTTTTGCAAATTAGAGGACATTTTCGCTCATTGTCTCTTTCTTTTTGTCACATTTAAAGTCCTCTCATCGAAACAAAACTTTTCATCGCAATATTTGTCCAGATGGTTTATGCGGTCTCCAAGACAGGCCGCCGTGGTCAAACGAGGACAGGAAGCCAAGAAGCCGTTGCTTTGGATCCAGTTATCTTGGTTGGCCCGGCCTTTGTCCTCCGCATTCCATCAGGTTGACAGACATCAGAGAGCTGTGCAGACACATCCCCACCAACAAATGTTGACATCTGCAGCCCAGAGATACATGCGAGAAAACACAGGACAAAAAAAAAAAAAAAAAACAGGGAGAAAGGCAGCGTGACAGGTTTACATTTCCTAATGCAATAATAGACAGACAGAAAGTGAAAGTGAGAACATGTGACATCTGTATTCCGTGGTGCCTGCAGGGTTTCATTATGGCACGCTTGCGTCACATGCGGGAAGTAAACACGGAGAAAAAACACCCAGTTGCAATCAACCATAAATAATCCCATTGCGCAAAACTCTGTGTATCAACGCTGTGGTTGATTAGACACAGACACAGTAGTTCGTTACTTTTTCAAATGAAACAACATAATATAAAAAATACTTTGAAACTCTCATTGGTGCTCATGACAAATGGAGTGACTCCTTTATATTATCTTTAAATCACACAGACAGATACATGCTCAGTTGCATGCATTTGCCTTTATCCAATGTGTGGCCATGTGAGAGCTGTGTTAGTAAATGGAGGCCTACTCGTAACCTCCCACTGGGGTGATCTGTTTGTGTGTGTGATCCCCACTCAGGCCTCGGTGCTGTGTTGCTGTATCGCTCCATCTCTTGGATGAAAAAGCTTATTTTTCCTTCTCTCAGTGTCTCGAGGGGCCTCCTAACTTTATCACCTCCACGCAGTTAGCTGGCCAACAGGGAGCTCAGGGCGTTGAGCTGTGTGTGTGTGTGTGTGTGTGTGTGTGTTTTAGTGCTTGTATACATGCACATTTGTAGCATGTAAAAGCACAACAGAGATTAATGAGAAGGGCAAAGAAACAAAAAAGACATCTGCAGGGTTCCAGGAGTGAAACATGAGGTTGAGCTGAGTCCCGCTCAATTTGACCTTTTCCTCTCTTAAGCAAACACTCAGTGGAAACTCCTCAACATAGTGGAAAGAAAATACAAACACACACACACGTGCATGGACCATCAAGTGGAAAGTCCTAGTGTTTCCCAGTTCGGGACTGAAGTAATCAAGCCTGGGGATCAGAAGCAGTGTTTCAAGTCTGCATCCTCGCTGATAAGCCAGAGCCCTTCTCCTATCATGTTCTGACCTCCCGCTTCACAAAGAATGTCAGTTTTTTTCCCCCAGTCTTTCCAAGAACGTCTTTACTAAAACAACAGAAAAAAAATCCTCAAAGCAACAGCAGTGAGACTGAACCTGTGCTGGGTATGAGTCTGTCTGGAGACGCTCCAAAAACCCTGAGTGTTACATCTCAAATATTAGCTAAGGTGAAGCAGAAGCTTTTCCTGAAAACACCCTGAAACATTTCAAACTGCATCATTTGGCTGCTACATAATACCCTTGATTAGGTTTGACATCGCACTACAAACAGATGCCGCACTTGAAAGCGTCGAAAGGATCCGAGAATAATGAGATCTGGGTCTTATTAAAATGCCGGAAACTGATAGGGACAACAGGTTGGACTGTAGCAGCGATGTGTCAGGTCAGAAAAGAAACAGCACAATGTGATTATCAGTCCACGCTGTCGCCTTCACGAAAATGAATCTTAACAGCTTCTAATAAGCATCTGAAGGACACTTTATTTGTGCACAAACGGAGCTCTCACACACACACACACCAGAACACAAAGAGTCACACAGTCCAGTGCACTGGTATGCAGACACACACACGCACAAACACAAACAGGCACCTAAGTGAGAGTGGACGGCTGCTGCCACCACACACTGTTTGTTTTTGGCCAATTCTGATGGGCGGACTTTCAAAGCCGTTTCTAATCCATTTGATTAGCTGAACCCAAGAACCTGGTCTGCAGACAAAGAGGTCTTTCACACATGCAGCCTCTGCTTACAGCTACATGTGATCTCAGGAATCTGTACATCACAAAACATTCTTCGCCATTCCAGCTCCCTTTGCGTTTCCCTCTCGCGCCTCAGCTGATAAGACCCAAGTGTTTATGGCATGATATGATCTATTAGTGCTGATCAACGTGTTTTCCTTTCCTAAATTTCTGCTAATTCCTTAACTAGTCCTCTGCAGAAACATGAGGGATTACTTGAAAAACAAGTCAAGCAAAAGAGGTGGACAAAATAATAGAAACAGCTTACAACTACAGTGTTAAATATTACTATAGAGTTCAATAAACCCCTCTCTCATTAGGAGAAGGGAGGAATTTATCGCAGGAGAGGAAGGATTTATTGCAGGATTAAATATTCAAAAGGACAGTCCAGCACCTGAGAACTGCACTCCAGTGAATTCTGATGACTCACGAGACTCAGATTTAAGATGAAGTGGTCAAACACGGCAGAGAGAGAGATACCATGACTGTTAGTCCATTCGGGGTCTTATTGGATCCTTCCCCTGTGCAACTCAATAGTATCTTTTTGCTGGATGTTAAATCATTTTTCAAACTCCATAACCTCCATCTGTTGTTGCTACACCTTTCAAGCTTTACATTCGAACATTGCACACATGCAGTTACAATAAGTTTCCACACACCTGGTTTTATGCACCGTTTCAATTTCTGCATAAAAATTTCCAAATATTGCAATCTGTTTTACACTTGGGAAGGTGGAAACGTTTGTGTGTTGATAAATTTGAAATGTGGCAAAGTGCATTAGAAACAGATTCAAATCATGAGATACATGAAGCACACGACTTAAACGTCCATCGAAGTTTTCAGTCAGAGACAAAAAATGTCGTCAGTCGAAAACATGACATCTGTGTGAAGTGATGAGGAACGTTCTTCAAATGAAAACATGAAACAAACATAAATGACATTTTCTTGTTTTTTCACCAATTAAGGTTTGACTGAAACTCTTCTTTTACAATGGTGTAATAACAAACAATATCTTATCTCAAATCAACCAACTTCAGGAAAATCAAAATACTATGTAAATTCAACTATGTGCTACGTTCACTACTTTTATATTTGCTCAGCGAGTTGCCTAAAAAAATCTGTCTGGTTGACTCATTTCAATGTAATTTCTTGGCTACATACAGTAAATGATATCGTGCTAGAAGACGGATTCTAAAGATTCTAGTGATTTGCTTTCATGCGTGTTTGCCTTTATTAACCTTGTGCTCCAGGCTCAGACCACTTTGCCATCGGCTTCATGTGTCGAGCCACTTCACACCTGCCTGCCTTCACTTATCTCCTCATTCTCCACCTGCTTCTCCTGCATACCAACGGTAACTCTCCTTCAACCTGTTCACCTGAATCTGCCTCTGGGTCTGAATTAATATTAGTAATTACAGTAGGTCCTGGGCAAAAATCAGCATCACACCTGTTGGTGATCCATGTAGAGAACATAAAGGAAAAGCATAGCCTGATAATACACACAGCATGAGGACATGATGGACCATTGTTTTATTCTGCTGATGGCTGATTTTCCACTTCATGACAGCTGTACAGAGGCCTGCCATGCCTGGTTAACTGCAGAGGTTTGACTGGACCATCACTATCCAGGGAAGGGGTTTAGAAAAGTTGCCTCAGCCGATTGGTATGAGAAGTTATTCATTTGGCTTAATTCAACAAATATGTTAATTTTGGTCTGTTAAATATGCTTGAATTCCTACGTGTCCCGAAGCCACCAAAGAGTTCCCGACAAGTCTGAGGATGTGGCCATAAACAAATCTGTTTCATATACGAAACCATAGGAAGCAGAAATGCATTCCTCCTCGTTACTTGAACGTCAACATGTCGTTAGCGGCTCCCATGTGTTGCCATCTCTGGTCCTGAAGCTGATTTTGGGAGAAGTAATGGGAGGACCATCTGGTTTGACAGGGCCTCTGACATCAAATGTCTTCTGTTAAAAGACCGCATGAGATCCCCGGGAGGAGCGGCGCGGTCACACTCACGTGAACACCACCACCTAGTCGAAGCCTAAACACATGATCCAATGTGTGAAGTATGCATTGTAAAACGGTGGTGATCGGGAAACCTCAGAGGAACCGTAAAACCTCTGGTGTGAATAATTGAGTGTTCCTTTTTTTTTTTTTTTTTTTGGTTTTCTAAGCAACACTAGATCAAAGTTTTAACAAGTCCCGTAAGTTCACCATCTTTTCTCAGTTCCATCAAATGATTCAGCTTGTAGATGGGAAAAATGTCAGGAAAGAGTGAGCGTCTTGTGTTTTGTTTTCGCAGCTTCCATCTGGACTCGATCGCAAATTATCTGTCCAGCACGACTTATTCTTCCTCTCTTGTGACTGTAAAAAGTGATTATCTGCAAGCGACTATTTACTGGAAGTTAAGAGGGAAGCGCAGATGCTTCTCAAGGCCGTATTCATTAGGCTTGACACCACGTATCCCCCTCTGCTTCACACCCATATGCACAAATATTCGCACAGTGACACGTGCGCAGTAACTGCCTTCTGTAGCGGAAAAAGCCGTCAGACGAGCGCTTGCTTAAACTGCTGCAATAAATAAAACAAGAGCATGTCAAAAGATTTAATGAAATGTGCATTAGGTATCATCCCCAAAAGACCAATTTAAAGGTGTGTTCCACAGTTTAATAGATTGTTCCAGACAAAAGCACTTGGGACAGAGGCTGACTGAAAGCCTGCCTGTGTGTGTGTGTGTGTGTGTGTGTGTGTGTGTGTGTGTCCTGCAGGAGTTTTATGCGACGCAGAGGAGAGGCAGATCTGGGGAGGGAGTGTCGGTGTGACGGGACTCTAGAAGCAGGCGGTCTCCCGTCTCTTGGGTCCGTCTCTGTTCTCTGCTTGCTGGAGACGCTGTGGCAGCAACAGCTAATGAAATGTTTTCCCAAGGACAATGAGAACAAGGCCCAGGACGATGTTACCTTCACTGTCTGTACAGGGAGAGCGGATACAAGACACATAAGCAAAACACAGTTAATCAAAGACACGGGAAAGCATCTGCGATGGGAAGGAGAAGAAACAAAAGTTAGCGTCTTTTGCCCGATGTGTGTGTGTGTGTGTGTGTGTGTGTGTGTGTGTGTGTGTGTGTGTGCGTGTGTGTGTGCTCATATGCATGACGGATTGCTATCTCCAAATACACTGCAGTTAAATAAACACAGCATTGCGCTCGATATTCTTTGTTCATGAAAGACGTTTGCCATTGACATGTATACACAACAATGGCCGCTGCTTATCTGCAATATTGTGTTGTGTACCGAGCTGCAACAGATAAACTACAGAGTCGACAGTGTGACAGAGCAGCGCAGCTCTCCAGGTTTGGCCGCTACCCTCTTTTCTCGTCCTTTCTTTCTGCCCTCTCTCTCTCTCTCGGCCTGCGCTCCCAGCCAGCTGTGAGTCTGTCCAGCCAGTCAGCGTGAGACATCTGGGATGCATTGGACCCGTGAGAGAGGAGGGGAGGGGAGAAGGGGGGGGGGGGCAGCTGGAACCTATCAGAGTCCAGGAGATCAGCAAATCTGTTCTGTAGTATGGGATCTGACCTGTCCTGAGCCCTAAACTCACACACTGTCCCGCACAGGACAGGGTGAAAAGGAGCGGTGGTAATAACACCCATCTATTATTCGCTTGTGTGTTTTGGGTTTCCATGGATTGCACCAGAAGTAGATCCAGGATATGAGTTGTATGTTTGCTTGGGATGATGCAGGTTTGAGCAGGTTTTTCACACTGGACCAGAAAACCCCACTAACATCTGGGTTTTGTCTTCAGTGGGAAAGGGTACAATGGACATTCACTCCCGGGTCAGATGACTCTGCAGTAGTCACGGGTGTTTATCGGCTCCAGCTCCGATCAGCAGGGATGGAAACATGGCACTCGGGTGGACACACTCATTTTCGCCCCTTTTCCGGCGCAATGATATGATGCATGTTCAATATTACTTATTGTTTCTTTACAGTCTGGGAAGAACGTGTAATGGCGATATTGTCATTGCAACATTGTCACCGGCCTCCATGCTGCTTTCTGCTGTTTTCCATTGAATTCAAGACATTGAAAATGACACACAATTAAAAAGCAGATAGTCAAAGCAGTCTTCTGGCAATAGGAAAGAACTCAGTTACCTGTTTATAAAAAATCTGCATAGACACATAATTTCCATTTAAAATAGTATCATACAGTCTTTTACTGGGTATTAAAAAGTACTTGCCAAACACTGTGCTGTTTTGCATGTTCTGTGTATTTGTATTACAAATTATCACAAAGCTAAACTCAAAAGTGCATGACGAAATGGATAATTAAAGCCAATCACCAGAGTCTGCAGTGTGGCAAACCAGCAGAGCTCTCCAGCCTTGAAAAGCCTGGTGAGAACAGATGCGGTCTGCAGTGCAATGCTTTGCTTGACTAAAAAACAAGTCGTTCCTCAATGCACTTGGCTCTGGATTAGCATTTGAGACTGACTCATTTTTACACAAATCACAAATGAGAATTCTGGATTTCAACAGCAGTGAAACATTGGATCTGTTATTAAATCAGACTTTTAGTAGATTATTGTTGAAGGATTCCATCCATCCATTCATTATCTGTAACTGCCTATCGTTTGCAGGTTTGCGGGGGGGCTGGACTCAGTCCGCCATGGAGAGGTTCACCAGTTCATCCCAGGGCTGACACACAGAGACAACTACTCACTCTGACATCTATGGGCAAGTTAGAGGCACCAATAAGCCAGAGGAAACCCACAAAGGCGCAGGAAGAGCATGCAAACTCCACACAGAAAGCCCCCACCTGGCAGGCAGTGCTCACCGCCTGCACCACCCTTTGTAATGTGTTTATATGAACTACAGTCTGAAGAACAGCTACTGAACGCTTGAATACAGTAGCTTAAGGATACTAGATTATAGAATCAAATATTGGGACTCAGCCAATCTCACTTTTCAGCAGCTTTCCCTTCCTCTTTCACCCAAACAGAGTCAACATCTGTGGACAGGTTAAACCAGGTGTGGCCTGTCCTGGGCCTGAGAAGCCCGGGGTTAGAGTCAGAGCTTAATGCAGGGGGACAGATGTGTTTACTGGGGGGCCGCTGATCCTAACATGGCCTGACACTTGGAGCCTACGGTGATGATGGGGATATTTGGACATGTCTGTACCCCGTGATCCCTTTACGCTTGGCCTTTTTAGATGGGAAGTGAAATGAGTACAAAATGTGTCAGAGAATCAGCAGACAAGCATTTTTAAATCTCTGCCCTCTGGCAGCGTTCTGCAATGAAACTCAAAACACACCTGCCCCAAGGCACCTGCCTCGGCTGAGACGCGTCAATGAGCATTAAAGCAGCTTCGAGTTGATGTTAACTGTGGCCATAATTTGTTTAGTGTTTTTCGGTCTTGCAGAGAATATCGTTTTTTGCTCTGGCACATAAAAGAAATTCCAAGCCAGCGTGTCCCACTGTGAGAGGCGGAGGAAAACAACGAGCTGCAGTTCACATGGACACGAGTCGTCGTTAAGGGTTTGAGTTGTGGGCAGTCAGACATTGTGGTGTTGGCTTTCACTGTTTTTTAAGAGAACAATATTCATCATCCCTGCCAGAAACCAGGATCCACCCAGGGATAATGGAGCAAAACACACACGTCTTCTACACAGGCGACCCCTCCCCTCCCTACAACACATACATGCACAGAGTGGAACCCAGCTTCATTACATTTGATACATCTTTTTTTTTTACTGGTGTGTGAAATGTAATATGTTCTCACAAATCTCAAAACTCCTCGCTGGTGCCCAACACGAGAGTCATGTGTGAAATATGACGCAGCAAGTCCAGGCGAAGGTGTCCAAGCTCAACTCTGTGACCTTTCCCAACCGCTGATGTGCGCTCTGAATTTACAGCTAGATAAGTGTTTCGGATTTCATTCCTCCCATTGTATTTTCTCTCATGTCTGGCCAACAAACCAAAGGCATTTTATTCACATACTGCTTCCATATGCTCCACAAATGCCCTGAGCTATTGGTAACATGGGCTCAAATGAAAGTGCAGACTACACAGTGTTTGCACTATGAGCTACTACCTACAGCACCTACTGAATACATGCGTGCAATTTGTTCATGTCTGCTGATGTTTTCTGATTAGTAGCATGTAGTGAGTGAGAGCACAGACTCTCTACCAGCACTTTTTCCCCAGAAGACACTTATGTTTGCTTCTTTTCTGACCCTGCGGTTCCCAGACTGCTCCACGCTCCAGCCCATCCTCCAGCTCTCTAGTTTTCCCCCGTCACAGCCCATTAATGTATTATGTCATCCTCAAATTGCACTTTTTGTTTTAGCGTGCCTTCCAAATAATCAAAAATCATTTAGGCAAGATGCTGTCCAATACAGTGACTCATTGTTTTCGAGCGTAAACAAGCACGCTCTCGGAGTGCGTATTAATCACTCGCGACAGTGACAAAGCTGAGGCAATGCAATCCCTTTGTATGTTTATAGTCTTGCTGAAGAGGGCTTTTGTATGCATAAGTGTCATAACAGGACCACCCAACACAACGTCGGCACCACTGGGAAAGCTTGAGTGACTTAACAGATGCAGATCAAATATTCGGTTTGGAAGCGAGAGGGGACAAACGCGAACGCTCCAAGTCCGACTGAAAATACAGTCGCATTCATTTCTGAAGGAATCAGGATATTTTTGGTGTTTGTTTTGACTTGTGTACTCGTTTGGTTAAAACTGTTATTAACAAGAGAATCAACTGATGTTTTATTCATCTTTCTCCAAGACAGCAACCCGACATAGCTTTTCTCCAAAGGGGCATGAATTCTTGTTTGTGACAGACAATGTTGCAGCTGAAATTGGTGCAATACCAATGGGGGAGGCAATAAAAGTAGTTTGAAATGTCACTTTAGTTCCAACAGTGACACAGGCTGTTAAGTCACTGGGGAATGATGTTGCTTAGTTCCTATATCGAGGACTGAAATTTTGCTACTTGTTGCTGTGAGCTTTGACCAAGAGCCCAGAAACAGAGCTGGTTTGTGAAGCAATTTTGGCATAGTGGTCAAACAGGGTATTGGACTTTATGCACACTGGGCAGCAAAGCATTTTTCCCAAGAGGAGTAAACGTGGATATAAACGAGACAGATTTTTTTTTTTTATTAGAATTTGATGCATTCATTTAGCTGTAAGTGTGCCAATGGGTTTTTCAGCATGTGCACTTTGAACAACTTTCTCAGGCCGGATTGGGACAGCATCTTTAAACACGCTATCCCCATCACCACAAGCCATAAAAAAGAGAAAGCCAATGCAAGCCAGAAGCTCTCCTTCCCTCTCTCCTATAAACACAACAGGAGCCAGCAGGTGTTGAAATAACATGAATGAAAAAGCAGCGTCCACTGGGAAAAAGCAAGCCTACCTAACTTCATCCTTCTGAGTGGAATACAAACTTAACAGAACAACGGATCCTCCCAAATGTTGAATGTTGTAAACAGACTGATGACTCAAATCGTTAATGTTACATAACAAATGAAGCTTGTTCAAAAAAGAGGGGAACATGTCTTGTATGAACATTGAAGGAAGGTTTTGTCCTCTTGAAAATGTGCATCTTTGTAGTGTGTTTCTATACACAAAAAATGAGGAGGAGTCAAATTTCAGTTTGACCTTAACATGATAAGAGAGGGGTATAATGTGTCCAGGGAAGAAAGCAGCTAAGACAGTGGACACAAATCATGCCCCCCCCCCCCTCCTTCACATTGATGCACATCCTCTCAGGAAGCCGACTTTGTGCCGTCCTGTCACTGCGACACAATCTGATTCCTGCAGCTCCGGAGCCTCTGTGGGAAGCCTGCAATTCCAGAATTCCAAATTGGTTCCCATTCCTTCCAGGAAATATCTCCGCTTCATTGTTTTTCTACTTACCCTTCCCCCTGTGCCTTACAGGTCAGAAGTCTTTCTCGAAACCGTCCAGTTCAGCACTGCTCCGATATCAAAGTCACAGGTGGAGACCTGTCCTGCGGAGGGGCCATTAGACTCACTGTCACACAGCTCACTGACTCACACACAACTCGTGACCCGTGCAGCGAGGTTTTTTTTTCACCTGCCAGACGCTCCTTTCTTCATGAATGCAACCATACACATGCAAAGTTAATTTTTCTAATTATTCACTAATGCAAATTGACAAGTTGATTTCCCCCGCAAAACAGAGTTGACCTCTTTAGACATCAGAGCCTCCAATCTGTGCTCGGACCACCAAGGTCCTGTCGCCAACTTGACCTTTGACCTAATTGTTGACTCTTGGTTTAGCCACAGCTCTCTCTCTTTCTCTCTTCCCCCTTTGTTCCTGGGGTTTATTACAACATATATCTAATCACATTCTCACTTTGACTTAATCAAGAATCAAGAATATTTTGTCCTTAATTTCCTTCCTTTAATTCCCTTAACATTTTTTCCTTTGAACCTCATTGTACAGCTTTCATGTTCTCTCTCTTTTCTACACCACTGCTATCATTTGCAATTTCAATTTCATTTTCAAAGAGGCCAACTATTGCAATAACCCTGTTGATGGACAACTGAGTACCACTCCTCTGTTTTGTTCTGCACGGCTCCTGCAGTTGCCATGGTCTAACAGTGACCACCCAGGCCTCTGCCATCTCTTATTGAGCTCCCAGCTTAAGCTGATCCATCAAGGCGGGGTCGCCAAAATGACGAAATAACGGTCCGGTTTTCCCACCTCGCCGAGTGGAATTCCTAATTATCCAGGCAGGTATTCCCAAGATCCCACAAGCAGCGTGTGTGTGTGAGAGGGGGGGGCGTCTGTGCATGTGAGTGGATTGAGAAGCTGCAGAGTCATAGTCACTAGAGTAGCATAATGGAGGTCTCGCAGAGTGCACACACGCAGTAAATCGTGTGTCACAAAGGAGGGTGAGAGCACATTGGCAAGGTTGTATGAAAAATATTGGCCAAACATCTGGTCAGCCTCTGCGTTAAGGTGAGGGTGTATTTCATTGTTGTGCTGTGTTTCAGGGCAACAGTGACGTGGATTCAGATATATGGGCGACAAATAACACTTAGTGAGGCCTTAACTCTTGGTTAAGCGCCAGTTCGTCATCGGTTAATGTGACAGAAATGGCTGACCTCCGTGTCATGAGAGGATCAGTCTTAGACCCGTGCTGTTAAAAAGGTGTGGGGGCAATGTGGACATGGAGTAACTCCTTGTGAGACGTTTATTATGGCAGCTGATATTTCTCAGTGGGGCTCTGGCGAGGATGACATCAGAGGCTGTTTGCGCAAAGACAGACTCTGAACATGGTTTAGATATAAAAACAAAAGTTAGATTTTATGTAGAACTGCATAAACAAATCCACTGTTTTGGATAGATTGGAAAGATGAATCAAAGACAGAAGCACATGTGTAACCTTATAGGGACACAGTGAAAGACGTCACCTCACGTATGTAAATTTGCATCCATTCAGTTTTACTAAAATTTAATTAACAATTTCACCACCATACCATTGTGGTTTAGGTAGTTTCACATTATTTGCATTTCACATTGCCATCAAGCAGTTTGGCACACACAAGTCTGAGTGACACATTGTCGGAGATAGCCAAGCATTAAAGCTCATCTATTGACACAGCTGGTTGTTTATGAGGGCAACAGCGAGGTAAACTGAACAGACAAACAGAGATACTTGGGGTTGGAGATACAGGCTGGCTCTGTGGTCTGCTGGTCAAACAAAAGCCAGATGCTATCCTGGCTCCCCACATTTTTTCTGGTATTATTTATTAACCTCACTCACGGCCCATGCCAAGGATTTCCAGAAATTTTGCTTTCCACCAGTGTGTAACATCCAGTTTATCATAAGCCAGACGCCATCCCATCCAACCCCATCATTTTCAGGGGTTTGAACCTCCGGGCCCATCTGATGGAGACGGAGGCCCGTTGAAACAAATCCCATCGATCAGTGATGGCTCCAAATGGTCAAGTGCCATTTAGCCTCCGCGATGCATCCCGACATGTGCTGTTCAGAGTGACTTCAACTTCGCTCGCAACTCCAAGGACATCGTTGTCCTGTTGTTGATGTAACAGCAGCCGCTGGCCAGGCTGTTACATAAGCTCTGGAGCCACATGAAAAAAGGCAAATTGCAAATGAAAATCAGCAAAAATCTCTCTGGTCACTTCAATAGAACAACTCCTCCTAACACAGGCTACTGGCCAAGCACATCATAACAGCTCTGCACTGTTGTGATCCCTCGCTCTATCCCCTCTCGCTCAATATGACTGCCATATGGAGAAACTGTGAATCAACAGCTGAGGGGATGTGCGCTTGTGCAAATTGTTAACATATTAATGTGTGTGATATCTGTCGTGCGTTTGAGCACCCCACCGCCACATGTGAAGCGTTGTGCAGAGCTGGCCTTAAATACAAATGAAAAAAAAAAATACACAGAAATCATAAACATACCATGACTCAAACAATGGCGAGACTATAAAAGCCGCGTTGACGTTCGCCCTCGACATTTGAGCGCTCTTTGATGAAAACAACAAATTACTCCCAAATTCAAAGCCTGTGTCCCCCGTGGGCCAGAATGATGACACATGACAATACGTTATATGTTTCTGATCATAGAGTTGAGAGCTGTCCTGGAGGACGGCCAAGACATTCCAAACATATTTGATGGGATGAGTCAGGGCTCTCAGCGTCATGCACTCACTCAACCCTCCGTCTCTTCAAACTGTGAGAACAACAACATTAGGAGTTGCTTTATTTGGATGAAATCAAGGAACCATTGTTGATGTGACTCACAGCACCTGGTGCAATATGAGTATGTGCTGGAAGTAAACAGGACGACCAAGCCAAGCGCTTCCATGGCGACAGCTGGAGGACTGGAGGTGGTGGTGCTCTTGTAAGCACAACTAAGAACTCAAGAGATAATTGGAGAGGTGGCACTGACCAGTGTCCAGTAAGACACTCCAATTGACAGAGATCTCCCTCTGGTTTCCGAAGCTCTGGACACAGATAGTCCTCCACTGTCAGGCACATGAGGTTCATGCATTCACAGACACCAGTTGCTGATGTTACATTTTCGCATGCTCATGTTGGAAATCTAACCCTAACCGTAACGGCTCAGCGGCCATCCATCCGCCTCATCAAATCCATCTGTGCAGTCTCTAAAAACACATTCTTGCTCTTCAGATGTGGATGGCCAACGCATCTAAGATCAGTATGTGAGCCATTCAGAAGCTGCACTATCATCCATTATTAGTTTCCATTTGGAACAACTGACCATGAGTATTTGTTTAGGCCCGATTATATGATATCATTAATGTTCCTCAAATTTAAAACTCATGTCTTGCATTGGACAAACAACTTGTGAAATTTGATAAGAGTGCTCTCAACCATCTTACAGCACTCAATGGGTTCCAACACAATGAACGAATCATGAATACAAAAACAAAAATAAGAGGAAATTTGTCGGCACATTGCTTCCTGCATGAAGCCCCATGTTTGCTAATGAGCAAACTACTCGCTTGCTGACGTGCGAGAAGCAATGATGTCGGGCAGTTTGTCGCCAAATCTGTTTCTGTTCAACTTTACGATTTGCCGAACAAGTTGCTTCGTGTCTGTTTCATTGTCCGAGCGTGCTCGGCTGAAAGCAGCAAGGCTTTCATTCCCACAGTAAAAACCATGACCTCTCTTCACAGCCAAGGATGGTCTCATTAATATAATCCTACTTTCATGAACTTGATTTACAAGCAAGTTTCCTCTGACCAGACCCAAACTATCCAGTGCACCGTGTGAAAATCAAGCTCGCTAAACAACATAATCACTGATGAAATCTCAAGCAGTGTTGTTGGAGAAGTTTCCCTACAAACTGCCAAACACACACACAAACACACACACACACGGAAACACACAGATACAGTGCTGAATGGTATTTTATAGCCCAAAGCATTGCGAAGTTCTCTGATCATAACGAAGCCCATTCAGCATTAGAATAAAAGACTAGCAGAGGGTAGAATATATTTGGGAGCCAGGCATTGTAACCACAAACAGATGGGTCCTCTACCACTGAACTTAATTGATGGAGGAATGGAAATAATTTCAGCTTCACTAATCAGAGGTAATAGAGGCTAGTCCTCCCCTGACACCCCTGCTCTAATTAAATAGCACTGGCGGTGTACATTATAAATCAGTGGTTGGTTAATTCTGCTGCGACTTGAGACTTTTTGACTTTGACTTGTACCACTGCATTGTACCACATGACCTGACCGTGTAATTGTACAGAGAGGGCTGTAATTGTACATTAAATTATTACGTGCTTTTTCCACCACGGGCAAAGCAATCAAGATAAGTAGCTGCTTTCTGCATATCAGCAAGATCTCGGTCTCACTCTATAATTTGCATGTCTGCGAAACTTACAATCGAAGGCTCTCAATCCCACTTCCATTCCTACTTTTTGAACCTGTGTGTTAATATCGAGGAATGCAAAAGTGAGGCCGAGGAAGCATGAGAGAATGAGGACAGCATGTGTTACTGGTGATATGCTCCTGATCCACACAGACGCAGAGCCAGAAGGGCTGGTCAGAGTCATTTCCCCAGGAAACAGCCTGCGTGGACCAAGTTGGCATGCTCTGGCCCTCGACATTCCCTCACTGCGAGGGATTAGATCTGCACATTTAACAGGGATTCATTCGTTTCTTTTGAATGTCTTATTTCCTTTTGCTTTCTTTGGCTGCAGTCGTTGATTAGATTAAGACTATTCAGGATATCTTATTCTGTTTATGTCTTGTGAAAAGGCATTTGCTTCTACTATCTACAACATCCTAATACAATTCATTGAAGTGAAGTTGGAGATTCAAAGATGGAGATATGAAACATTTGAAATGAATCAACGGCATTCTGTTCAGTCTTTTTGCCTGCGGAGGGAGAGAGAGGAGGGAAGGAAGCTTCAGATTGTTGGATGCAGGTCAGGAGCTGAAGACAGCAACAAACTGAGTGCTCACCAGAGGCTGGTTTGCCGAAATCTGGAGTCCACTCTGTTCGGGTTAATAACGCTGGAACCAACGCCACAACAGTAAACACGGAGAGAGCTGCAATCAATCAGCACTTGAGGCTGTAAAAAGACCGAATTGCCGCCGGAGGGTTTGCCGACGCACATTCGACATGATCACCTCATCATTTGTGTCTAGGCCATAATAAAACACTGTGCCATGGAATGACTGTTGGTAGTATAGCAGAGAGCATTAAACTCTACAGCGTTATATGACGGAGGCAAAATAAAATATGGTACAAGTTTATTGTGAAAGTATTTCCAAAAGAGGGTCCAGAGGTCTTTGTAGGAATTCGAGGCGGCCTATTGAAACGTTGGAGGAATAGTTAAATAATATTCCATTCACTTGCAGTCTGGCAGTGAGCTTTTATCTGTTTAAAAAGAGGAATATTGGGGGGGCGCCTTGGTGGGCTCTGGGGAACAAGCAACTTGCCCATAGACCCAGGTCCAGCTGAGGGTAGTGCCGCTTGGGTCTTGGATCTAATCAAACCCAACTGATTAATGCAGTCGCAAAGTCAAATTTAAGATCAACATCCAGACATTGAATATCACTCACATTTACTAAATAGAAAATGCCAGATTGGTCAATCTACTTCTGGATCAGCATCAGAGGAGAGAATAAATGTAGGGAAACTAAAAGCTGGAATTGGTCCACTGGTCTTCGGCGTTTGGGCCAGATTCTCTTGAACTGAAAGCAGACATATGATGTTGAACAGGTATGTGGCAAGTCAGACTCAAGTCATGAATCTGATGACTTTGGACTCGGAACTAAAAAAGACTTCAAACTCACATGTGACTTTGACACTAATGACTCGTGACTTCACTTGGACTTTTGACCTGGGATAACCTGATATCCAACCCAATCCAAAAGACATTTTTATTGTAAAAATCAACTCTTTACTGTCCTCATAATAGACGTACTTTCAAAATTTCAACAGCAGTCGGTCACATTGTGTGAGCAGAAGGGGACAGCATTCGGCAGTACAGGCCACCAAGATAGTACTTTAGTCTTAACTCTGCTCCCGAAAATGTAAGAGGTAAAAAAGAGAAAAATGTGGGAGTAACCCTGAAAAGTTGGTGACTGCTGACTAGAAATGTCTATTTCCGAGCAGTAAATGCCAGGATCAAGCTGTCCTCCAAGTATTTTACTGACACAAAGCATTGAAAGCATTCGAATAAAATGAGGAAAAACTCTTTTCAGATGGGGACCCTATGGATAAATTTCATCCTATAAGAATCTGTGGAATAATGTGTTTCCCTATGGGGACTCTTGACATGAAAACAGAATGTCGAGAAAGAGCATTACAATGAAATACGCTGAAGGCCCACAATGGGCATCACTGATTGTAGTACAGCATCTAACGGAGGGATTGACCTCAAAGAAATGACAAATAAAGGACTTACAGATGGAGAAGCTCATGCAATCGCAATGTGTGCTCAAGAGAAGGCAGAGGAGGAAACTTGCTACGAGAGAGAAAGGACTGAAATTAATTAAGGAAATCAAGCCTGAAATATAGGAGTGAGTAATGTAAATTATAATGTCAAAAGTCTTCTTGTATTTAGTTCAATGCTGCTCCTTTGTTCCAGAAGCTTCATACCTCTATCATCATCTATATGGCGATCAAACGGCCAGTGAACTGAGAGGAGATGCTTTTCAATAAAACATCAAAGGGAGTGTATCATTCCCCAACCTGAGCGCTTCACTGAGCCACTTGGCGCACTGCACGCCTTATTAGACCAGGTTCAAGCTAATCCAACTGTAACCAATTGTGCGTTATTGTTCACGCTAATTACTCCGTCAGAGGAGGTCGGTCTCTACTGAGCTCGCCTCAGGTTCACGTCAGGAAGTCAGAGGTCACAGACGACTTCTCGCACAGATGCCCACCTTCGCCCCCGCCCTGCCTCACCCCATCCACCCCCCATTCACCCGGCGGCTTAACCCGTATTCCTGAACCTTCACAGGCTGGGAAAGACAAATCCACAATAACGGGGAAAGCAGGGTTGTCATTGGAGATTGGAGTTAATACGCGTACATCCGCTCCCCGTTGTGGACCTGTGACCTGCACATGTGCCCCCGTCAGTCGGGAGCGCAGGTATGCAGGGAATGCCATTACAGAGGGCTGCGAGCGAGAGGAGTCGCAGGTTAGGAGGTGAGGGCTGCACTTCACGCCCAGATTAATGTTTGTTCAACCTGGGATCATTTATGAAAGGAGCCCAGACTGGTGGAGATGGTTATGCCTCCATCATCTCTATCTCAGGCTGGATAAGCTCCCCCCCCCACCCCCTCAGGCTGCAGAAGAAAGTTCTACATAATGATGTGGAAGAATTCAGTCCAGTATTGTACCCCCCCACGGCGCAGCGCTAGCCTGCAGCTATCTCTCAGCGCTGTCTATCGTCTGTCTTTAACCCTGATTTGTCCTGCCTGGATCACAAGAAGAAGTGAGAGGGCTCCTCATTTCACACATAATAATCTCATTTCACAGCCTCTGGCACGGGGTCAGAACAGAGGAGACGCACGGAGAGTTCTGAAAGCTGGAGGTCCAATCACATGGTGGTGTGTGTGTGTGTGTGTGTGTGTGTGTGTAAGGGGGCCTCTCTTATGCTGAGGCACGGGGATATTTGAGTTTTCTTGTAATAAAATTTAGGGCATTCAAAACCATTTGCTGACTGTGTGTACGCAGCCCTGTCTCCCCAGAACTTCTGTCCACATTGCCCCCCACCGTTTACGTCAAATGCCAAGGTTCAGTCTCGGTGCAGGAAGTTGTGCGCCCTTTATATAGCGAGGTGGAAATTAAGCATGTGGAAGTCGGTATGCTGGGCGGGCGTACAGCACGTCCGACCTTCACGCAGGAAACTGGAGTTCACGTCCATTCAAAGACCTGCAATTGATGTTGGCCTTTTCATTAACTGTAACCACAATCTGGTGATAGGGTTGGTATGTGAGCGTGTGTGTGTCTGCGTGTGGTTCACCTGGGGGCACAAGAACTCGAAGATGTCATTGGCCAGTTTGGACAAGCAACCGTGCGGCGAAACATTCCTGACACATGCACACACACAGGTTTGTTTTTTTATTCTTGTGAGGACATTCCATTGAGATAAGGCCTCACAAGACCAAATGTCCTCACAAGAAGGGTTGCTTGTCAAGGGTTGGTCCACACAAGGATAGCAAAACATGCACACACACACAGTATCTACACATCTGGTAGCTCCACACATCTGCAATTGAAGCTCACTGCAGTACTTGAAATAATTATGTGAAAAATGTATGTATCTTTTTTTTTTAAGTCAAGCTCGATAATGCAGTTCGGCTGTTTTCCTTGTGTGTGTTTTAATATTTGTGGGAGTGGGAGCATGGTGCAGTGGCAATATTTAATCCAAATATAATGGCAGTTATGTTAGGGTACATTTATAATTCTTTGTTAAAGGATTACAGGGTTGCAATGGAGCTCCTGCAGGCAGCTACTGCAGCCACACTCCAGTTGACACGCGACTCTACGTTAGCAATAGCAACATCCCATGGTGGTTGGTCAGCTGGAGCTGCTGTGTTTTTTTCTACTTGTTTCCGATGCCAGTGGAGATTTTTGATGGTAAAGCCCAACCGGTCAAGACAGATGGCCGTCCATCTAGAGTCCGGTTCTGCTCCAAGGTTCCTGCCTGGCAAAAGGGGTTTTTTCCTTGCCTCTGACAGCAAGTGCTTGCTGATAATGGGAACTGTTGGGGACTCTTCTCCTTCTTCTAATTCTTTGGATTGTTCGTTAGATGTTGATGTAGTGCTCGTATGTGTCTCAGTGAGACTTTGATTTAAAATTAACTTTGGCACTTCTGGCTTTTTTGATTGTTCAAGAAAAGGTTCCTTCTTTACCTAAGTATCTAACACACCAATTGACCTATTTGTGGGCCTAATTGTATAGTCATCTATTTATAGGCTGTATATAACTGTAGTGATGGATGTCCATGTACCTGATGAAGGTCGCACGGACTAAAACCAAAAGCCGAAGCATGAACTGGCCTAACATGTGTTGGGTGATATATGTGGTGAACTATTAATGAGTTCCTAAGCTGGAGGCATCAATGGTTGGACTGCTGCACAATGGGATGCACAGGTATAATTCAACATTCATCCATGTGGCCGTTTCGAGGTTTGCAGGATGGACCCACACGAAGGGCAACTACCATACATGGTGAGCTGGTAATCTGCAAACAGTCTGTAACTGTGGTTTATTTATCCTTGTAGATACAGAGTCAGATGACCTTAACAGTGATCTCTACTTTCATATCGACCGTGGACCTCCTGCTGCTATTACTGAAAATGGTTTTAATGACACAGTGAAGGTCATACATGCCATTATAATTCACAGGACACATACCAAACACACAACAGCTGACATCAGTACCTCTACTCTACTGTATGTGCGCTTGAAAAATCCTAAGCATGCATGTGTGCACATACAGGGCATTACTTTCAGGGGAGCCTCCAAGTCTCGCACAGGGCTTTGACCAAGTGCAAAAGGACTGTTGCCATAATACAGTCTGGAATGTAATCATGCTTGAAAGGTGGATCAGTGTCAATAAATCAATAATGAAGTGTACAGTTGAAGTATGGGAGCTGGAGCACGTTGGTCTAAAGGAGAGCTACAGTCGAGGCCCTGGGAGGTTTAAACAGACTCTTTTGTCTGACAGTATAATCCTTCATATGACACAGTACTATCCAAACAAATCTCACATTTTAATAAAGACAGGAATTCCTCTCCAGGCAGTAATTGGACCGAGCCTGGTTTGGGTGCGATGCCGAAGGGAATTCTTATTGCAAATGTATTGCCTCTAAGTGTGAAGGGCTAATTTGTAGGTTTGACATGGCTCGCTGGGGTCCATCTTTCACCTCGTGCCCCTACTGCCTGTCCATGCAGTCATGCTATGAACAGCTTAATCAAAGGTGCAGTCACGTGCTACAGAGGGTGAGGAAAGCCGAGCCAGTATGTGCATGGTTGAACATTTAGCTAGGGAAGACATGGTGGGAATTTAAGGTTTTGATCTAACAGAAGGTGCAAACAGGCTTCATGATGTTATTGTTTGGTCAGGTTGACATTTCCTGGATTTTTGCAGAGGATCTATTGTAAATGAAGGAAACACAAGACAAAATGCAAACACAACTCAGCATGACTGGCACTAGGTACAAGGACAAATTGACAAAGGGAGCGGGGATCACACTGACTAAATACACCAGGAGGGGAGGAGCACAGGTGAAAACAATCAGTAATTGTAAGGGTGAGTCAAAACCATGAAAGGGGCGGGTCTTTAATGGTTTGACTGGGAGGTACAACTTAGGGTCTCTGGTCTATAGAAACCCATAGAAATCACTGAAAATATTGACTCACTTCTTTAGTCCATCTGAAAGGTTCTAATATATACCTAATATATAATATAATATATAAAATGATATGCTGAAATATTCACAAGCACTGTGGACACTAGGCTATTCCTAAATTGGAATTCTTAAATAATGTCAAGGGCATAAAAGGCAGAAACCAAAATCCAATATTTCAAATGCAGACTGGTGAAGTTTGGGAAATTATTTTACAGGAGGATTTTGTAGCAGGAGAGTTTTTGAGAACATTTATGAACTTATTATCGAAGGAACAGATGACAAGCAAATGAGAGATAAAGGCAAATTTGAGTCAGTTTGTAACGACCAGAGATCATAGTATTGAAAAGCACAACACAGAATATTTTTTATCCAAGATTCAAAAGCCTTTACAGAAGTGGTTTGATTCACAGTCAGAACAGAGCTAACCCATCCAATTGGGAAAAAGCAAAAAACTAAGATCGGGCAGTGTGTAAAAGGAACAATTAGTGAGTGCTCCTTATTTGTTACAAGGAGGATCTGGCACAGAGGGGGAGGGAGACAAAGACTAAACAGACAGGAGAGTAATCAATGAGACACAGGTGTGGCACATTGGGGCTGAGCATTGCAGCAAGAGTGTGCAATGAGGATAGGTTAGAAAATAAAAATAAACTGAGAATGAACATCACAAGAAACTGAAATCATGATCTTAAGAGCAGAATGAGACTTTAAACAGGTTGGATTTGAAGGACAGAGGTTCAAAAACTCTGTGAAGTCAGCAGTGTTTGTAATGGTATTTCTCCTGAAATACAGAAATCAGCACACTGGAGGTTATGAAAAAACAGCAGAAGCAGGAAATATTTGCCTGTTAACAACTCATCTGTAACACCACAACACGGCCTTCTGCATGGCCAACGATTCATCAAAACAGAGCAGCAAACTCTCTTGCAGTGTGAATGTGGTAACTCTATGATCCCCATGACCTTGTCCTTGACCCCAACCCAGATCCCATGACCCAAAGCCCCCCATCAACCGAGTCCATTAATCATACAAAATACCTTCATGCCTATTAAGTGGGCTCTTGAGCTTTTCACTGGAGGCATGCAGTACTAATGAACTTCCTCTTCAGTTAATTCCATCTCACTGTTTCTCCTCCTCAGCAATACTTGGTTGGAAATACAAATCCTGGCCGGTATCAAGGTTAACGTTTTCGATCGTTTGTGCACATGAATAAGAAATCCATGCTCTCTATTTAAGAATAGCTTCTATCCTCTGCTGCTGGCTTTGTTCATTTCTGGCACACAGATGTTTTGTGTAATGATCTGACAGAGAACAAGTGTTTTATTTGTAGAGTTGATCGTGTCCCTGGTGGCTCTGAGGACGGCTTCTTTGTCTGCCCCGGAGATGATTTTGATTAATGCAAAAAAAAAAAAAATCATCAGCTTCCCAGAGTATGGCAGTATGGATTTAGCCCTTCATCCAGAAATCTCAAAGACTAACAAATCTCCGCTCTTTACTGGACAGGATATGAAGGATATCTGCCACAGCAATCGCAGAACATGTGCCAGTCAAGCACGTGTGTGTGTGTGTGTGGGAACCAGAGAGTGCATGCATGCACATGTAAGTACATTTGTGTGGTTTGGATTAAGAAACCCCAATGTGCTGATCTACAGACTGCCTTGTGTTGTTCTCAGGCTATTGGTTATTAAGGTAAGAATTTGTGCAGACATCTAACTTAAGGCAGACTGTATCCACTTAGCACCACGGCACTACTGCTGAAACCGAGGCATGGCTCCGACTGAAGCAATTCCCAATTGGACCAGTCAGGAATCCTGTTAGATTAACCCCCAATCCCCCTAAAGCATGTAGGCGTCAGCAGTCCAGCCCAAAGGCAAAGGAGATGTCACTGCTTTGCATGGTATGTATACTTTTAATGTATGGCTTCACAGCACTCATATCACATGAAATCTTTTCTTCCTAGTTTTAAAATCTAAACAAACACTTTGACAATTCGCTCCCATGTCCTTGCAGGAGAGCGAGGTCTCTCCCGGGCGTGTGAAATGATTGTGTGAAAAGCTGGGAACCAAATTGATTGGGTGTGACGGCCACCGATTTGCCAATCATTCCATTGCTTTTATGGGACTGACGGAGTTGCCAAAAGACAAGGGAGAGGGAAATGCTGCCTTCAAAATAAAAGAGGCGGAAAAATAAACAAATATTCCAATACAAAGATAAAACCAAAATGAGCTGAAAATAGTCTTTTTTTAACAGAAAAAGAAAAAGTGTGTTGCAGTTGTTTCTGTAATATTATGCAAAAAAAAAAATTCATTCATTCACAATCAAAAGAGAAAAAAAACATTTTACAGAAGAAAAGACATCAGCAGATGCAGTTGTACTGTTTTACATCATGTTATCCCCTATTTTACTTCATGAGCCTGTACATCAAACCTGTTACTGTCAGTAGATGTGAGAGGCAAACATTTAAACATATGGATAATTCCCCTGTCTGTCTTTGAACATGAGACGATAACCTGTCTCCAAACAGTAAGCTGAATACCATACAGAGACACCGCCTGGACTGCGGAGAGTCAGGGATCTTATTATTCTCTCTTAAAATATTTTTTACAGTGTGCAGTTTTACAGTTTATTGACTATTTATTTGTTTAATATGTGAGGACTCTTTTTGGTTTCTTCCATTTTAATGAGACAAAAATTTTGATGTGGGTCTGTGTGACCGCTGTGGCCACAAGTGACAATTACAGGAAAAGAGTAAATGTTAAAAAGTAGTCTAACAGTTAGACGAGATGAGTCATATTGAACCGACACTACACCAATGGTTTGCGGACATTAGCCTCCGTGAGCTACTGTTCATTTCAGACCGAGTAAGCCTGTAGCTGCGAAACCCCCCTGAGTGTATTAAATTGAGCAAAAGTAGGTTTTATTGCTTATGAATTCAACTTTTCATTTGAGGGAGGAAGAGTGTGTTATTTTTTCTTTGAAAATTTACATAGTTTTATTTTGACTGTAGTATCAGTAAAGCCCAGGTTGGACGTCTGTGTGCAGCCACAGGTTGGAGAGTGACAGCCAGAACCAATCTTCTGTATGAAAACACCCCCTTTCCCCTCTCTGACCATTAAACGCCACCAGATCGCTGCACGTGTTTCCGTCTCAGCGCGGGTCTTTGTTTGTCTATCCATGAATCTGGGCAGCGCTCGTGTTGGGGGGGTGCAGGAAGGGATGCAGACTGGAAGCTGTGAGAGCAGAATATCATTAGCCATAAAGCAGATCTTCACTCTGCATCCCTGTATATAAACTCAACATATGGCCGGGGCCGTCTTTACTGTCGAGCCAGCTGCATGTGACCGAGCGAGCTCCCAGATCAAATGTTTACTTTGGACGGGACGTCTTCCCTTAAGAAACTGCAAGAACAAGGCACCCCCGATTCTGAGCAGAGAGGTGGATACCCCTGTCAGGTTCTGACACCCCACCTGGCAAAACAGAGGAAATGGTTTTAGTGTGTATCCCAAGCACACACATACATGTACATACACACATAGGCACACAATACACACATGCATTCACGTCTGTAAAGGCAACATAATATCGTCCGTGGGCTCCATTTCTTAAATCAGCTGAAGACAGAACAGAACTGAAGCTCAAGATCTGACTGAATACTAATGTTTTTTTCTGTATAAATACACTATGTTAACAAATGGATTGAGTAATATGTTGTACAAAAATATTTAAATTTTCTCAGCAAAATCATGTCCTGATGTTCCCATATTCCTTCCAGCCTTACATTTTTATACTACAATCTCCAAAATGGCTGGCATGTCCACAGTAGTCGTCCGCTCGCTCCTGTCAGGACACTGCAGTAGTTTGTGTGCAGGCCTTCTGTGGGCAGCCTGATTTTCATTAGCCAGCTGTGGTGAGAGAAGGCTGAGAGCCGCTCTAGGACCAGGGCCCGGACCAGCGTCGTTTCTGGCCAGACACCAGGGGTCACAGAGGTCGACATCACCAACAGCTCCCGGCAAAGCGTAAGAGACAGAGGGTGACATGGGGAGGGGTGGGGGGTGGGGGGTATGGGGACAGGACAGAGACAGAGCGAAGAGTGTTTGTGGAAATATGCTCCTGGATTTACTGCAAAGAGAAGGAGCTGTTTGCCAAAGTGTTTCTGGTGGAAAAGTGCTCCGTTACAGCGTCATGTATCATGGCAGATGAGCAGCTCCTGCAAGTTGTTAGTGATTTGGGTTGAGTGACTTAAGTCCTTAATTATCCTGAAGCTGACATACCACATTCATACCACACCTAACATGTTGCTGGAATGTTGCTGAAGCCAGAAGAATTTTTCTTTTATGATTTAATACTTTCAGTTGTCTCTCTGTTTTGTTTGTAATAATGTGCTCTGTGACCCCGGACTCTTGCAACCTCTCCCATGTCAGCTTCAAAACCCAGCCTACTCATCAGAGACCCATTGGATTTCTCAGCTACAGCTTGTCTGTGTTTAACCAATGGGCCACATATCTCAGATCCAGGGCCATTATCTCTTCTTCGCAGTTCCATTAGCATCTTGGAATGAACTCAAACCGCTTTGGTCGTATCTCCATATGAGCTTTAGCCAAATTTCAAACCTACCGGCCAAATGTCCCATTCCTGGTAACATCTAATGTCTTCCCATGCGTCCGTTGCCAAGTCTCTGGCGTTGCATCAAACCTTGCACTGTGTGCATCACATGCCTGTGTTTATTGCCTGTGGTTTAACATCGATAGAGAAACGGCCTCCTGTGAGCCAAACACGTGGCCACCTGGCTCCAGCAAGCCTGGCCCGCAACACGGATGCAGACACATATGCACTCACACACACACACACACACTGACAGAAGCCTGTCCTATTAGACAGACATAATTGCAGTATAGGAGAGGACACAGCGAGGGCTCAGATTAGGGACGATCAGCTGAGATGAGTCTGGGACTGTGGCCAGCAGCACTGAGGGAGAGGAGGAGGGAAAGACTTTAAAGAAAATGACAATTAAGAGTTATTTACTTAATGGCCCTAATAAACATACCCTGATGAGAATTAATGCTTCTTTTCGGTCTGTGAATGATTAAGAGTAAATTCTGGTGAGCTGAGATTTCAGAGAGGAAAGGATAGAGAAAGACAGAAAACTAGAAAATGCTGACAGCAGATCAGACCCGGCTCTCCCCGCTCTGCTGCTCTGGATGATCGTCCCATAACTCAGCTCCAGCCTGGACCGGGGGAAAAGCAGAGGGACGGAGGAAGTGGAATACGGTAGGAAAGAGTGGGATGGGAAAAGAGTACACAGAGGAGATGGGAAGGGGAAGATTTACAGTTGTATTAAAGAGATGCGGGAATAAAAACAGGGGAGGTGGGGATTTTTCTGCTGCTCTTTAAAAGCTCCCTGTGTCACAAAACAAATCCCGCACCTTTCAGAATGAGCTACGGCCTGATTCATGAGGGAGAGCAATACACACCTGCACCGCCCTCTGAGACGGAGGGGAGCTATAAAGACGTGAGAAGAAAAACAGGAAAAGGAGGAAAAACAAATACGATGAGGAGCTGAATCAAAATTGGAAAATTATCAAACAGAGGGAGCGTTTTACATATTAAATTTAAATCGTATTACAGTGGCTATGTGCCACACTCCATTAAATAATCTCAACTCAAGATCCATTAACTAGGCTTTTCCAGAGGTTTCAACCACATCTTACAGTCTTTATTGGCGGGTGGAGTTTGAAAAATGAGTGAGTTTGGATCCAATAGCAATAACTCAAAAATACCAACAATCTGCACGACGCTGAGAAAACTCCACTCGCTGATGACGGCAGTGACGTGTGGGTCCATAAAAAGTTAGTCATTGGACCCTGACTCAAGATTATTAATGGTCAAGAATGAGCTTTTGGGCTCAGTTCCACACTGTTCTAACAGGAAAAACTGATTTCATCATGATTTAAAGAGAAATGTGTCAATGTCTTTCACTCAATACGCTCTTGAAAAGAATTATGGTCTCGACCACTTTTTTATTTTCTGTTTCCTTTTAAG
Source organism: Centropyge bicolor (assembly GCA_037975185.1). Lineage (NCBI taxonomy): Eukaryota > Metazoa > Chordata > Actinopteri > Pomacanthidae > Centropyge > Centropyge bicolor. The sequence goes on along the minus strand of JBBMOC010000056.1, from coordinate 2,303,275 downwards.
ATAAATGGCCGGCTTTGCCCATCCGAAGAGGAAGCTCGTTAAGTGTAATTTTTTTTTCATTTTTCCATAAGAGGAACCAAAAATAATCAGCACAAGCCAAAGCAAAGAAGTCATCTATTAAACTTTACAGCAGTGCTTCCCAACCTGGGGTCGCTCACAAGACAAATTTGAGGAAACGGAAAGTAAAAGAGACAAATTTATGCAGCACAAAGAATCGTTTTACCTCTTTGGTTCTCTAAAACGTATCCAAAGAAAATAAGCTGGTTGATCTGGTCACAACTGGTAGGAATGTGCAGCCAGTGACAAGTGGGTGCAAGTGGACATTCAGGACAGCAGAGTCCAAACCAACCTGTTAATAAAAGACTAGTTCGTGACCCCATGGTTGCACTCACTCCCATCTCTTTAAAAAAAAGGTCCTAAAACACTTGCACTGTAGTTTCTATGACATCTAGATCTTGTTCCTTTCGAGCTTGAATGCACTTATTGTAAGTGACTTTGGACAAAAGGGTCAAATTGATGCAATCTAATGGAATGTAACATTGTTTAATTCAAGGGTTAATAAATCAAAAAGCTTGGCCTAGTTTGGAACCACTAACCTGCTGTACCACCTGAGCAACAGTAGCCCTACATAGACATAGCATAATTTAAAGTAACATAAACGTATGTGCACATTTATGAGCCTTTGATTTCTGGCATTGATTTAAGAGAAAATTCACTTTTAGGAAAATAAGTAACTTTGTATTTAATCCTTGAATCTTTCGTTCCATGTTGGAAAATACCTGGCATCATAACTCCCATCTGATTGGTGGAGGAGGCAGGTAGAGGGAGGGAAAAAAAGATGTTTCTATTCATTTTCTATTTTAACTTTAAGGGCAAAAAAAAAATCAAAGCAGACAAAAGCAGTGTGAGTCAGAGAGAGAGAGAGAGAAAAGTCTGAATAATACATCAGAAATCTCTGAATTATTCACAAGGTAGAGGATGTTAGTGCGAGTGGTGGAGGGTTAAAAGACACGAGGCAAAGAGAAAGGAGGGAAAATTGATAGAAAGCAGAAAAAGGACAGAAGGAGACAGGAGTGACTTTTAATACCCAGTAGAAAACAGTGAGTGATGAATGTTTTCATCCTCAGAGCGAGCGCCATCTGAAAGGCCAGTCTGCTCCGGGTTTCCCTCCTTCCCTTCCTCTCCACCCCTCTCACCATTCAGCTGGTCGTCCCCTGGGTGTGGGGGCTACCAGGAGGGGTCTGCTTTCTCCTCGAAGCCTCACACACAGACGCATGGGAGGAAGAGAAAGTAAGCAATGGTGAAAGGTTGTGTGTGTGTATGTGTGTGAGAGAGAGAGAGAGTGTGTGTGTGTGTGTGTGTGTGTGTGTGTGTGTGAGTGCGTGTGTGTGTGTGAGAGAGAGTGTGTGTGAGAGAGTGTGTGTGTGTGTGTGTGTGTGTGTGTGTGTGTGTGTGTGAGTGCGTGTGTGTGTGTGTGTGTGAGAGAGTGTGTGTGAGAGAGTGTGTGTGTGAGTGTGAGTGTGAGTGTGTGTGCATGTGTGTGTGTGTGTGTGTGTGAGTGTGTGTGTGTGTGTGTGTGTGTGTGTGTGTGTGTGTGTGCGTGCGTGTGTGTGTGTGTGTATTTGGGGCGTAGCGCTATTCAAATCCTTTCTGCTGTGACAAGGTCTGCCAGAGTTCACGCTCTTGAGTGCCACAGCCAAAGACAACACACACTCACTAAAAATGGAAGTCAGAGATCAGTCATCTGATGGGCAGGTGGGGGGAGAGTGAAAGCTATCTGATGGACTGCGGACTGGGAATAGGGACCAGGAAAGGAGCTTTCCTGTGGTTCGTCTGAACCGTGCTCGACTCACAAGGATGATATAGAGCACGGGCGCAGACACGTTTATGAGCTCTGCGACAACGCTGTGACATGACAGTGGAGGTCGTGTCTGTCTCTGTTGTCTGTGCTGCTGTGGACTTGTTTCACCTCTGCAACTTCAGTTAGTCAGCCTGAGACGTGCACCGGCCAGCTGTCGTGTCATTACGCTGTACACACACGCTGACAGACACACACGCCTGCTGACCAGACCTCAAAGGTCTACCGCCTTGTTTTTAGCTCCTGCCTTTAATCACTCCAGCAGATCGCTGTAACAGAACAGATTGTTCACACACTTACACACACACACACACACTCTCTCTCTTACTCTCCCCTGGTGTGTATGAAATTTCCAGGAGGGATTTTAAACCTCGTCCATCCCCACTTTTAGTACACGCCCCCCCCCACCCCACCCACCCACCCGTCCATATGTCTGGGCACCAGAGCTCCTCTCACTCATATGAACGTCCTGGGAAAGTGTACACGTGCCTGCCTCACATTTGGGTCATGCGAGTCAGACATGTGAAGCCCCGCTGGTAACGCAGCAGAGAGAAGAATCACAGTCCGGTCATCAACACTTACGGAGGCAGATAACGACGGAAATGTCCGAGACAAAGAGGAACCTGATGTGTGCAGACGGGGGAGGAGAACACACATGCACATGAACAGACGTTTCATATTCAGTTTAAGATCATTTAACTGTTATCTGGAAATGTTGGTTTTACACCTGAATACTGAGGCTTTAAGTTGTTCACCACACTGCCGAAGGTTTGTAATGATACATCTGCCTGTGCAGCCTGTACAAAGAGGTCAGTGAGGTCCACTCCTGGCCCAACATCTTTCCCCACATGCGAGCTAAGGACACGGGCAATTACCATAAAGGCCCACTTTCTGACAAGCTATTCATTATAATTATGCATCTTGCCATACATCAAAGTGGCCATAGGAAGAAAGTTCACTTCCATGGCTGAAAGACACACAGCAGGCAGAGAAATAGCAACAAGTAGAGGCCGAGCATGAGAAAGAAAACTTTCTATGAAAATATACAGTTTGGACAAATTCAGTGACAGAGACAATCCTGCATATCTCTCACTGTATTTCCACTATAATGGACAGTAAAATCTATCTAAGACCCCCCCCCTTGATTGCAGAGGTTTGGGTGTAATTTCTGGGTCAAATAATAATTCAATACACACATGATCAATATTAAAGTCAGAGCCAGTGTTCGGTCAAGAAGTCACACACACACACACACACACACACACACACACACACACACACCAACAACATCCATCCTCCTGGCTGCCATGAGGGGGGAGCGGGTGAGTGACTGGGAGAGAAACAGACGGGCCTGTGTTTACACTGGCAGGGGCGAGCAGCTCGTGAGCCCCATGGAAATGGCCAGCTCACATCTAACGGAGAGAGAGCTCCAGCGTGACTGACAGGGCCTGCTTGTCTTTGAGGTCCTTCACAATCAGAGCAGCCCCGTTTCCCAGCGTGCTTCGCTCCCCGGGGGTGGGCCGCACCAAACGAAACAAATAAGAGAGATTAAAAGGAAAATGGTTGCCATACCGGGAAACATGGCAGGAGAGCGCTCGCTCGCTGAGGGTGAATGGGTGCACAGAGACGCTGGACACTTAATGAGTCGTCCCCTGACTTGCTGCAATGCTGTAATTCCAGCACTAATGGAGGGGCTGGAATGCCAAGGACGTCCCCGCAGTGTAGTTTCTGAGACTGTCTTCATTGACAATGTACAGTATTTCATCCCGGGAGAGGAAAACGAATCTACAAATAATTGGCGTACATTTCCTTCCATGTTGTGCTGATATGTTTCCACCATGTGTTCCAGGCCATTTTCTCCATCTAATTGCATTCAAAAGGAAAGTAACAACCAGCGCGGGGGCCCCAGTGGTCTCACACTGGACCACAAATGCTGAACTGATCTTCTTTTAAGATGTGCGTAAATTTTCAAAAGGGGGGGGGGGGGGATTTCATCATAAAGCCTAGCATTACCATCCATTTCACAATACCATCTGTCTTCTGGGAAGAGAATGGATTTTCTTTTTTTTGTATTGGCGTTTGGATCTCCATCAACAGGCCCAGACTCTATTGACTCACATAATTACATTAGACGGCTTTAGTCCTTTTCACAGCAGCTTTATGGTTATAGATGGGTTCATGAAGCCGGGACATGTCAAAGCAGAGACGTCCAGCCGGAGAGAGAGAGAAAAAAATAAAGTCCAGGAAGGGTAGAGGAGATATTAACGAGCGAATGGATTGATGGAGCAACAGGCGAACACAAGGCCTGTCCCATCCATCACCGTCAAAGAAGGGACACATTCACACACACACACACAACGGATAAACTGCGTGTAATTATGTTACTCAGTTTATCCAGTTGGTGTCTGTTCACCACTTATTCCTACACCTGTTATTCCTCAAATCATCCTTCTTGAGATGGAGAGACAGCTTCGAGATGATTTCCGCCCTGACTGTCAACTGCCAACCAGGACCTGGCTCTTCTCAGCACTTAAAAGAACAGCTTTTCAGTGTGTGGGAACGCTCATTCACAATGAAGATCCTTAGGAAGATAGAGAAAGTTGTAAATATTCACAAAAAAGTCCATGTACGCCATCTAGTGGAAGAGGTGGAAGTGACGACTCCTGGCAGGTATTGAAACATGGGAAGCACTACATGGCTGTTTCGTATCAAATGAATTGTTTTTATTAAAGGGAAGTTGGATACAATAGATCATAAGGAAAGTGAAACTTAACTTTAAGAAAAGTTTTGAAGAGCTTCATGTTTGACCACTTAGAAGTCCAAACAAGTCCAAACCATAAATTTTGCTTTTTCTAAACAGTTTGAAAACAAAGGCATTTATCAACAGACAGTATTATTTATTTCTAATAGATGAGAAATAGAACCTCCACAGTCACACAATACTTCTGCTGTCTTCTAGCAAAATCCTATATCTGTACAATTCTTATAAAGTTAGACTTCTTAGAATAGTCGTCAATGAACTCACCAACTACATGAGGTTTAAAATATTAGGGTTGATTTTGGCAATAAATGTTTTGCAGCTATGGTGAAAATGCCATGCAATGCAACTCACTTGCTGAACACAGAGAAAACCACCACCAGAGGGCGCCATTGACATTTGGTATACTGCAGCTCTGCACTGGCTTGACACCCAGGACTGAATAACATGTTTGCTTTCTTCATAGCAGGGTACAAATTGTGTACATATATAAGCAGATGTTGTAGAGCCCACGTGTGACAAGTGTTTGGTCATTTGGCTGACGGCGACACTGCAGCGGCCGGGTTGTTCACGCTTCCTCAAGCCCTCTGAGAACCTTCAGGTCTGGTGTTAAATACTGGGCTTCGCTGGTTTCCTTCACTGTCAGATTATTTCAGTCCTGTGTCTGGTTTACGATCCCAGCGTGTCCACTCAGCGAGTCTCAGTCCACTGTAACACCTTCAGGCAGTTCCACCACCACCGGGGCGCAGTCGTCCAAGTCTGCATCGAAGTCCCAGTTAAACTTCTTGGTCAGGTGAGCCTTGAACTTCTCCGCTCTCTTCCGCAGCGTGCCGTCGACACCAGGTCCACTGGCAAACTGGAAGAAGTCCTGCGAGAAAATGAGTCAGAACGATGTAATGATTTGGACCTGCAGATGTGGATAATCATAATTTAGGCGATGCTTTGACACTGCTGTTGATTCGCTGGTGCGGGCATGTCCAAACCGTTTTTGCTCGCAACATCCAGGATCATGAACGAGCTATTCATGACACTGACATCACATGGGGAAACGCTTGAGCCTTAAGGTGGAATAGACACATCAACAGGAACCCATACTGTCTAGCCTGAGCTTATTCACAAAAACCCTTCTGGGAGAGCTTGTTTCTTTGAATATAATGAATACATCCCAGCTGAGTAAGATGATGTTTTCAACTAACAGCAACAACCAGTGCAGTGGCAGCTTAAAGGTTAGAGAAACAGGCTTGTGACAGGAGGCTCGCTCATCCCTCTTCACCACCTCCCTGAAACTCTTCCACATCCACATCACACAATTCCACATCAACTGAAATGTGTGTTTGTATTTCCCATATCATTTACCACCTCCGGGGAATTCCTAACTGGTTAAGACAGCTCTCCAGGTGTCTCAGATTTGGGGGGATAGGATTACTTTCCTGGGTAAAGAAATTAAATCCCAAAATATGGGACCACATCAATATGAGAAATTTAAGACGGGAAGGACCACCTTGCTACTTTTGACACACTTGATAACTAAGAGCCACAGCCCTGATCTTTAAGACCCTGACTTGACTTGTCTAATATGTCACTAATTTCATTTAGTGATTAAGCCAATTAGAAGTCCAAAAAACAAGTTCATACTATTTGCATTTTTTTGGGTTCTTTTTCTTTTTACACATTCAGATGAGACGGTAGAAATACAGTATTATAAATTACTATACATGCATTTATTACTATGACAAGCTCAGAAAAAAATAGCTACGTGCACTTTGACATTATGTTCATCTGAAGTTGTGCATCTACCTGCAGCGTGGAGGTGAGGAAGTTGTCCTGAGACACGATGTCGACAAAGAAGTCCGGCGGGATTTCTCCGAGCTGGTGGTAAAGCACCGCGATGAGCCCCAGGTAGAGCTCCTTACGTTGTCGCATCGTCTCCTCTGAACGACACAGCAGAGTGAGGAGACGCTTCCAGTGCTCAAAGCCCTCATATACATTTCCAAGCAGGAAACACACAAAGGCAAACTGCAGCTCACCTGAAAGGACAGACACAAATTTTATCTTTTATATTCCTATAAATATGATTGTAATCTGTTAAGATGATTTAATTTGAGTATTTGTATCATACCCAGCAGGTTGAGAGGCTGCAGCTTGTGGTTCTTCTCCAGCACAGTCTCCAGGGCGTAGCTCAGGTCCAGGCTGCACTGGGTGATCTCGGCCGGCGTGGCTCCCGGAGGATAGGTCTTCTCAGGGATAACAGAGAAGCGCAACTCCGTCCCCTCCCTCAGCTTCATCCTGGGGAGCCTGTCCAGTCCCTCCTTCATGCTCTGACAGGCCGTGTCGTTCCTCGGCTGCTCTGCCCTGTCTTTGGTGTGTCTGAACTGAACCTCGGGGACGACATCGCTGAAGGCGCATACTCGTCCCGACAGGGGCTGCAGGTTGTTTGCCACCTCCTTAGTCAGGCGGTCAGTGAGGGACACCCATTTCCTCATCACCTCATACGGATAGGGCCCCAGGAAAGGATCCAGGTCTCTCAAGTTCCCCCTGATCCGGCTCACCTCCTCTTCATTCTGGGAGGCTGAGAAGTCCAGATCTTCTTTTTGGGGGTCCCAGTTGGCCAGCAGGATCTCTCTGGGTTTGAGAAACAGGAAGAGGCCTGTCTTTGGGCCAATTTCTCCTCCACAGCTTGGAGGGTTAGCAGAGCAGTAGTGGAGGAAGTGCAGGCCCGGGGGGATCATCTTCACCCCCTTGAAGCGGGGACCCACCTGCCAGCTCTTGCAGTCGATCCCCAACTCTGTGCCCTGAGGGACACCGAGCAGCACCAGGAAGGCTCCCTCCTCAAACAGCCTGCGAGCCACATCTGGATCCATGTCTGCACTGCTGCTGCTGCTGGACATGTCTGATCTGCCCTGACTCACTGACTAAAACACACCAGACAACACAAGAACTAAAGTCTGCTTTTAAACGTTAACGGACAGTTTTTCATGCTCCGTTTGATTTAACGTGACGCCCGACAGTTTAACAGAGCGATGCTGATCTTTTTAAAATGTTTCTGACGGACGCAGTTTTTATTTGTCTCTGAAAAACGGAAGCGAGAAAATACAACAACAAAAAATAAACGAGTCGGTTTCAAACGTTAGTTTGGTCTTAAGGTGTTAGTAGCGATGTGAATTTACTGCAACGATACCTTGCGTCGCCGGTTGTTGATACTTCATATCGTTAGCAAATCGTTTGGTCGAGGCTGTGCAGCATGTCTTCCGCTCCGGTCGGAAACAGTGCTGCTTTAAAAGAGTTCCGCTTCTACAGTAATAAGGGCTTTCGGAAGGCACAAAACTATTTTTGACTTTTGAGTTCTCGCTCAAAAAATTGAACAAAAAATGAACAACTTCATTATAATGTTAGATAAATACAATTAAGATTTTTTTTTTGAATGATCTCATTCCCTTAAGGCAGCAACTAATAAAAAAGTCTCTTGTATTTACATTTAATAATTTATTACTTCTTTCACTTTTTGTAATCTGTCTGTTTTTTGTACATTGACTATGTAATAAAGATTTAAGAAGATGAAGAATAGGAATAATGAGAATAATGAACTGTTCCAAGACTTCATGTGAGTAGAAAAAAAACATTTAAAAAAGTTTGTTTTATTATATTGCATATACTCCAAAACATAACTGACAGACAAACATTTCATGTGTGTGGCAACATATGGCTTACAAAGACAAACACAGTTGTTACAACAAGAGACCTTGGAAAATGTGCATATTCTGGAAGTTTCTGAATGCATTGTAGATATTTTTAGCTTATCTGTGGTTATTATAAGATGTTTCCATAAACAGGCTGACATGCAAAGTCTGGTGTATTTTTAAGACATGAAACACTGAGAACTTGACAACAGTAAACATTCATGACATTGCAGTGGGTCATTGGTCGTGTAGGATCCTCTGTTTGATGCAGTGAGAATTCTGGAAATTCACTGGACGTCTTCATGAGAAAGTAGCACGGGCTTGCAGGAACCAGGAAGACACCACATTTCCTAGTTTGAGAGCACATAGACACTCTCACTCAGTTTCTGCCAACAAGTGATTAGTGCCTTGATAACTCTGATTAACCTGTTCCTCTTTCTCTTCTTTCCTCTCAGTTTCTGGACGGCTGAGCAAGAGGCTCTCCTCCCCTGAAAGCAAACAACCAGAAGAAGTATTGTTATGCAGCAATATGTGTTGTTTCTTCAGTGATCTGCTTTAATGGTGTTCTTATCAGGGTCACATCATGACAGATGTGTATGTAGCCTTGTAGCTCAGACCATCCTCTTTGCTTTGTGTGTTGTATCCTTATTTGTTGTGGGAAAATTTAAAAAAATCAGCAGATCTATTCATTCAACAAAATATAATATAGCTATCTACGGTCCTTGTCCTCACCAGATAATTCGGGCTGCAGTTGTGAAGGATGAGTTGCTCCATGCTCTCCAGTGGCTTCTCCAGGTCAGACTGCTGCTTGCCACGCCTCTGACACCGCATCTGCTGTGCCATACCATAGATGGAAACGAGTATGCGACGTGCCTGCCATTAGAAAGTAGCACAAAAAAGTGAAGGAGATGAAACAGCATTTAAAATGGCCCATCTGTTCACGGCACTATACCATGAATTTAAGTTACGCTTCATGTATTTATCAAATCTTCAATGAAGCCATGCAAGCAGCTCATGTGACAGGTTCTTATGAAACCGACAGTTTAACAGTCTGAGGACAAATGAGGACACGCATGCGTCATTATTACCCTGTCCATGGTGCTGAAAGTGCACATACTGTGGTGCACATACTTTACCTTTCCCGAGGGGCAGGGGTCTCTCTGTTTGGAGGTGGTAAATGAGCCTGTCAAATTCTGCAAAAGAAATAAGGATCATTTAAAAATATATATATCATTCAGAAGAGGAAAAAAACGAGCTATGAGATTTACTGGTGCAGTGAAGACAGTGGTACAGTACATCCCCAATTTATCCCCAATTCAATAAAGAATTATCTTATCTGATCTTATCCAAGCATTGCTCCAACACGTTTCATTACAGCTGCAACTGACTCACAAACTAACATCTACACGATACCTGTTAATGATTACACTGAAATCAAATGTCTCTAAGCTCCGCAGCAACGCTCTCATACCAGATTCTGCAGCTCGACCAGGATGACCTCTGTGTAGGAGCCCAGGATTTCTTTATAGTTACATCCATGTTTACCGCAGGCGTCGGCCAACAGCAGAAGCACCAGGACACTACGGAGCAGAGATCCTGTCAGACACTGTGAAAGAGAGAGGCGTTATCACAGACACTGTGTAAAATAAGATCAGTGTTATTGAACTCCCTCAGGGGAAATTATCTGGTCACAGCAGCTGGCAAAACAGGCAAACTGAATAAAGCACTATGCAATTTTTTTTAAAGTGGCAGTATTAATAATAACAGTAGCAAAAACTAGAAAAGTATTTACACTATGTTCCTTGTTAAAAGATAAGCAAAAAAAAATATCCAGAGCACACACTGTGTGTAGTAATATGATTAACAAACATTGCACAGACAATATTGCACAGTGAACGACAATAATGCACAGCCATCAGTTATGACACTATAATGAGTTGTTATAGAGAAGCAGTTTAGATTTTCAATGTGGGGGGAAAAAAGAGCATGAATCATTGGTCGCTTATTTCCAGCTGTTTGCACCACAGGCCATCATGACGAATGCAGACATGGTCCCGATTACTATACAGCTGCGCGCGCGCACACACACACACACACACTTCACAAGCAGCTGCGCAACTTTCAGTAATTTTCTGCATGAGCTCATGTCAGATGTTGAAGGCGCACTCACCATTTATCATGTCCTACTGCAGGAGCCTCAGACGAGCAAAGCCATCTCTATCAGCAGCAGCAGATCCGAGGGTTTACTCCTCATCCGACTGCGCTCATCGTCTCCAAACCTTTTTTTTTTAGTATTTTTTTTTTTACACTTCCTCTGGTGGATAGGTGAGCGCGGAGGTGGGCAGATTTCCGACGTGGTGCTCCGTGGGTTCCAACATCACCAAAGTGGCCGCTGCTCCAGTTTCCTTCCCCGTCATGGATCTCTGACGCCGAGCTTAGGATTTCACCAAACTCCAGTCCGATCAAGTCGAGGGAAAACTGCTGCAATCAATCACTCGCCCTCATCCTTTCGGTTTCGTTTGGAAGACGAGAAGGAGTGGTGTGAAGAGCGGGTGTCATCTTGGTGGACGGTTGGATTTCAAAGCGTGTATCATCAGAGTGGGTGGCTTAGATAAGGATGAAAATCCCTGAGCTGGAATAATGAAATTTATGATCTTGATGTAAAAAATGTACACATAAGTTTGATCTCAGGCAAAACAGAAAAAGAAGGTGCAAAGTCACAATGAAATCCCATCCAGAGCAACCACAATGCTGACCATGCAGGGGGGGGGGCGGAGACTGAGATGTCTGGGAAAAACACAAAGAAGCCAATTGTGCACTCAGAATTAGTTTTGACATTCACAACCACAACATTCAACCATTTTACAAGACAACTTGTTTGGGAGACGCAGGGAATGGTGCCAGAAGCTGCTGGGTTTATTGGATGTCTGCAAAAATATTTAAACACATTTCAAGCAAACTTGGTAAAAAAAAAAAACCAAGCAGTTCATTTCTACATGTAATGGCTCCTGACAAGGAGTTTATATACACTGCTAAACAAACAGAGTCAAATCTGGATCTCTTACAAGACAGAAAAAGACAATTCCTCAAAAATAACACAATGTTTTGATGGGATTTTTGACATTTGACAATTACAACTGATCATAAATCATCACAAAGAGTTCGGTACAAACATACAGCAAAGATGTCTTATTCGTTTGTTTTGTTAAAGTCACAATGATTGAAATTAGATTTTTTTACACTAACCAGCAGAAAAACAGACTAATGTCAACACAAACCAACAAACTCATCTTAATTCAGTACAAACATAAAATAACCATCTGCAAGTTTTAACCCACTTTACTATGACACACCGACATCATTACTGGTGCAACCAATTTGCATGATTCTCTATGTTGCATAAGAGACTCAGAACTGCTGCTTGTATCTACCTGAGTAGACAGACGCTGCAGCAGTTCAGCAAAATAGCTGTGAACCAGCAGCATGGCCAAACAACTGTCAATCAATTAACAAGTGGGCCATTCACCAGGTGCAGCTTCTTGTGTAGCTAGTGAAGGAAGGAAGGAAGGAAACTACACAGAAACTGCTGCAGTCTGCAAGTGGATTTAGGAGAGTTTACTTCCTGGCAAAACAAATATCTCAAACAGTAATTCCCTGACTGACCACAGACCTGTCCACCACTACTGTTGCTGTTTGTAGTTGTTTACTTTGAAAGGGTAATCAGTGGTTTAGACTTTTATACTGGTACTGATTATAAAATTTGAAGAGATTTGTTTTCATTTTGATATTAAATCATCATTTCTGCTGGTCATTACACAAGCTGTGGTTCAGTTTTGCAAAACATGAAAAAAGGGAAGGGGGGGGGGGCAGATGAGCAGGTTTGGGTAGAGAACAGTAGTTGAGCTCGTCCGGAGCCGTTTCCTGCCGGACTGCCAGAGTCCTCCACATGTTTGCAGTCCAGATTTCCCCAGTCTCAGAATGTGTTCTTGATCTTGCTGGCTACCTCCATTAAGATCTCTCCCGTCTTCTTCTGCCAGTTCAGGACGTGTTTGGACTCGGCGCACCACAGCTCTCCGTGGCGGGGTTCCGCGTTCTCACAGCGCTTCCTCACCTCTTCCTGCTGCTCCTGATGGACGCAGAATAGTGGGGTTAGATATCAGTAACACAATGCATGCACAAGCCCCTTACTACACTGATAACACAAAGCTGCATTAACAGAACTGGATTCGGAGTCATTACAAAGTAAATGGGACCACTGATGCACACAAAAGTTTTATACTCATATGAGGACTAATACAACAATATAATGATCCTTACCTCTGTGCCGTGCTGCAGCTCAAACTTATAGAAGAGAGCCCAAGCATCTCCCAGGTCAGGCTCAATCTTTACCGTCCTCAGGAACCACTCTCTGGCTTTGGTGATCTTACGCTCACTCCAGAACAACCTAAAACATGTACAAGATTGTATTTGAAATTAATAAAGTTCAAGCATCACCCATAAAGGTTTGCTGTAAAACCAGGACTGGAGAGAAAGAGAAAATATTATAGAATTAAGATTTGCATTAAGATCAGAGTTTATTACTGAGAAGGAGGGTGAAAAACAGTGAGATTGACTGTCATACTTAGCTACTGCGAGCAACACATGGGGATCATGTTCACACTTCTTCAGAGCATCAACACTCTTAGTCTTCCTCTGGGGCCTGGCCTCCAAAAACACTGCCTCCGCCCACAGGATACCTTAGGAGGGAAATGGTAGAGGGGTGAAACAGAAGTTGAGATTACAGACACATATGAGGTAAAATATTTTTTGTGTATAGAAATCCAGTCTTCAAACCTGGATAACAAGAACACTCCCATTCAAACACACACATTTGTTCTGGAAAAAAAAAAAAAAAAAAAAAAAAAGGTTTAGAAAAGGGCTTCCCCCAACAGCAGAAATATATGCTCACCTGAATTGGGGCACTCCTGCAGGGCTTTGGCCATCAGTGTGTTGGAGATGTTCTTCAGTCCAGCTCTGAACTCCAGTCTGACCGACTCCAACCTGGTTAATTTGATGACATGCACATAATTTTAGAGGCACAGATTTTCACATATGTCAGCCTTTTTCTCAGAATTTCGATTAGTAGTTGCAACCAATCCCAGTTTGGGTTTCTGTGATGAATTTAAAGTTTATCTAAAAGATAATTGTCGAAAAAGCAAATTAATCCAAATGTTAATATTTTAAATGTACATATTGTCTAACATATACATTCATTGTCTACAGGTATAGAAATGAACAAAAGGGCACAGGATCCTCCACAGATCGGGGTTCACTTCATGTGGCACTGCCCTCTGATATTTCCTGGGAAAAAGAAACTCAGCTCTGTTTTTGATGAGAAAAAACAAATGAATCCTACTTCACCTCCCAAACTGCACTGCAGACCTTGTATGCAAGGGACATTACACTGTGGACTGGCATCCTTCCAGTGCCCCTGTGAATGTCTAATGCTCTGTTTTACTGCTTTGCATTATTGTGTACTCCCTAATCCCTGTAATGTATCCAATCTGTGAGAGCTCTGTAACGTCCTCCCATGTAATAATGTCATATGATGTCTACATGTCGTGCTGTTTTCTTACTTTATTTTCCTGTTTGTTTATTTCATCCATTTGTGTATGTGGTCCGTTTGCATCTATCCTTGCTGTCATGTGTGTTTTGTATTTCATTCTGTTTCTCGAAAATTCAGGAAAATATTGTGTAAAAAATACAAATAATCAAGACAATCTGTGAGTGGGCATGTCTGGAAACATGCCTGTATTTTGTGAAAGGGTTCCTGAAAAAAAAAATCAACTAAGGAAAAGAGGAAAGTCAAACTGTGCATTCAAGCAGTTTACCTCATTTTCTCTGTATATGAATGTGTATTTTTCTCACCATAGCTCAGGGCTCTGAGGATTCTTGAGTCGAGCCTTCTCCAGGATTGCTCTGGCTCTGGTCAACTGTCCCACTCTCTCTTCAAGACGAGACAGCAGCAACCACAGGGCCACGGAGTGAGGACACTTTTTCAACTACAGAGACAAACAAGTCATTGAGAACTTTTTGGAATTATAAGAAAAACAGCCATTTTAATCAAATGCACTTTAAAGACCGACTCTCTTGGTCCTCTGCCTTTGGGGGTATTATTAAAACAAAGCCAAACATTTCCTCTGCCTCACCCCTTGGTTGTAGGCTTCTCTGGCCTTATCCATGTTTTCACATTGCTCTTCTATCTGGCCTCTCATCATCCAAAGTTTGGGGAAGTCTTCGTAGTGTTTCAGGGCCTCTGTGCACAACTCCTGGGCAGCTTCTATGTTTCCCAACACCCACTCCAACTTCACTGACTTCATAAATACCTGCGGAGATTACAAACACACACACACACTTTCAGATTTCCCCTGGTCTTGTCATATACTTGGCATATTTTAAGTGTTGAGAAACAATTTGTATGGTAGTACCCATTCATGCAACAACTCAGCAGCTTTCAAATATATCAAATACCAGGTTCCTTGGGCATAGCCTAAATGCTAAACCGCTTCTTTAACACCACACAGTTGTCTTATCTGACAGGACAATCAGTCCAGTCATTGTTAAAACTCTCTTATTCATATCAGGTCACCTGATAGAAAGACTGATAAGTGATTAAGAGCAGTGCTGACAGCATCTGCCAACCTGACTACTGCTGACTGTTTCGAGATGTAGAAACCTGGCAAGCCTGAACCTGAGAAAGAGCAAGTTTGCAGAAGATGCCTCACGTACAATGCACTATTAACTTATATTAAACACTTGCTTGTGAATTTCCCCACTGTGGGACGAATAAAGGTTTATCTTTCTTAATCAAGCCACCTCTGAAACACGGGTCAGAGCTCTATTCTTACCACCATTACATAAGGAAAAACAAACATTCAGTCCTGGTACAAAGGATCACAGAAGGGCAGATAGAGACTAAAAGGACAGGACAGTTCATATGCACAAGGAATCTTTTGAATGAACAGCCAAATAAGTTCGGGAAATGTGTGTTTATTCCATCAATCTTTTTCCTGTCTGTATTACAATCCAACAAAAACCAGATGATGACATCTGGTACTGGATCTTGATGAGACCTTGAAATAGGAAAAAAAAAATCTCTATTTTCTACTCTCTCACTCACACACACTCACCCTGGCTGTAGGGGCACTGCTGCGAGCCTTGGCCAGCAGACGACGGGCTCTTTCATACTCATTATTCTCAGACTCCAGCTTGACAGCAGCCAGCCAGATCTCTTCACTATTTGGGTTAGCCTAGAAAGGAAAGTAAAGAGAAAGGGAACAGAGATAGAATATGGGGGTGAGAAACAAGGCAGAGGAAAGACACAATCAGACACAGTGGTACAATGTGAACAAATCAATGTTTGCATAATCTCATCATCACCTGGAAGGCCAGAGCAAGGATACTTCTGGCTGCAGGCACATCCTCAGCCAGCCACTTGGACTTGGCTCCCATCAGCCACAGTACCTCTGCCTTTGGACAGTGGGCCACAGCCCTTTGGAGCAAGGCCTCCAAAGACTCCCTGAGAGATTCAATATGTGGAAGAGCATTGGAGGGGAGGAACACAGTGAATAAGCATGTCAGAGGTAAAGGAGAGAAAAATAAAGTGACTGATTAAAGCATGAACAATTAAAGATGTGAAGTGATGAAGTCAGCATTTGCCTGCTACTGTTTGCTACATTTAGAAACCAAATCTGGTCACCTGGTGCCGTGATTTTTCTCAAAGTAGGCAGCTCTAAGCCAGACACTTTTTTTACTGGGAAACACCTGCAGAGCATGGGCATAGATGGCCCTGGCACACTCCAGCGCTCCGTGGGCCACACACTGAAACAGAAGAGACAAGCATTTCAGTGAAGTTTAACCCTCCAGGTGTCAGGGTCTGAACATGGCTTGTTCAGAAGAAAGATATATCTACACTTACACTATCTGCATCCTCCATCCAGGTGTGCTTGCGGTCTTCCTCCTCAATGCCAATCCCTATGACGGCCCTTATCACAGCCTGGCAGGTAGCCACGCTGCCTGCTTTGTCACACTCCTCTGCATCCTGTAGGACAAGAAGAAACATTTAGAGGAAAGAGATTGTGGGTGATACACAAAGAGAATGAAAGGGAGTTAAGACATGAACTAATGACCCCAACAGTACAATAATCAGTGAATTCAGAGGAATGATGGAGCCATTTACATAGAAATGAAATCACGCCTGAAATGTTACAGAGACCAGGAACCTATCTACATTTTATAGATAATTAGTCTTTAATGAGAAGTCATGGGAGATGATTTTCATGGGCAGAAATAAAAGAACAAGCTCAGGGTGCTGTTATACACATGATGCGCATACTAGCAAATGGCCTTGATAAACCACCCACAATAACCACGCACTTTGCCATAGGTTAAAAAAAAGTCAAGGAAAAGAAACAATTAAAAAAAAGGGATTGCAGGGAAGGCTTATGATTGCAAAACAACTGTGAACTGCACAAAGCAAAATGTCAGTTGCAGTGCTGGCTTGTATTCTGTTGCACCCAGATGAAATAGCAGAGGACAGCTTTGCCAAAGTATGCTGGCGTGCTATCAAAGCTGACACAGTCATGACGCAGTCTGTGCTGCCTCAACACCAAGGTTTAAAGTTTTATTCAGATATTTGGTGTTTATGATTGAGATGAGAGATTAGGATCAGGTCTCTCAGTATAATGCAATCTAATCTTAACAATACTGACACTCAGTAAATGGCCTCTGCTGTTTAAAATAATGACTGTCCTCTTTCAGCTTGAGGAATTCCTGTTATGCAAGTATATTAATTTCTTAAGACCTTCCTCAATTATTGATTCTGTGGAGGATGTTTCCCTCCACCATTAATAGCTGCAGGAAACCCTGCTCTCTCTCTCTCTCTCTCTCTCTCTCTATGATGTCAAAGAAACCACAAAGCTGCAGGACCACACCTGTATCCATTGCTCTCTGTTGATCTCCACACCATTGGCACGTAGAGAAGTGATGGCTCTGTCAATAATCTTGTCCACCATCTGAGTGTTGCCATTGGCCTCCTCCAACTTGGCAGCAGTGATCCAGATGTGGCGATCAGTGGGGATGTTCTCTCGAGCTTTGTTCAGGACACGACGGGCATTCTCGTACGTCTCTAACCGGGCCAGTGCCAGCCACAGCTAGGGAGGACAGACAATAGTTAGCTAAAGAAGGAGAAAACTTCCCATGTTGCATTGCAGTGTGTGGAAGCCTGTTAATGCTTTATACAATGTTAAGCGTACCTCCACACTAGTAGGGCAACACTCCACAGCTCTGCTAAGCATGATCCTGGCATCTTCTGGCTCCTCCAGCTCAACAGCCGTCTTCCACAGTCGGACTGACTTGGACACATTCTCCAGGGCTACATGGGCAACAATTGCACAACTGTTAAGTCATTACATTGACACTTTTATTCCAAGTGGCTTACAGCATGTGAGCAGGCAGGTGTGCTGCTCAAGGTGAAAATCACAAAAAAATCTAAACTCTCTGGACGTTGCAACAATAATAGCCCCCCTCCAAAAAAAGGAAATTTACACTGGCAACACATCATATGCAGGGGCAAAAGAGGAAATGGAGAGCTTTCAGTAAACACATTCAATAAAAACAATAAAAACTGCAATAGTAGCAAAGTTCAATAGCGAGTGGGATAACAGAGTGTTGTGTGTGTAACAGAGAAAAGTAGAGCAGAGGCAACTGAACATGTAGAGGCGAAGAGAGCTCTTACATAGAGGAAGCTCCTCATCCATCTCTGTCAGATGGGTATGCTGCTGGGAAATATTGGTGTGTGTGTGTGTGTGTGTGTGTGTGTGTGTGTGTGTTAGGGCATTGACAAGATGGTTCAAATAGGGTGTCTGGCCTTGACGAGAAGCCAGAACCACAGCTGCCAAATGTAACTATCTACTAAGTACTGTACTTTTGTGCTATCTTACATTTGCAGGGACAGAGAAGTTCTGTGTGGTTGCTTTTATGAGACAATGCACAGATGGAGGCTGGTTTTGAATTTTTGCCCAACAGAAATTAGTGTCTTCCTTTTGGCAGGGAAATCATGATGCGTTCATTCACATACGCACAACTGAGAAGGCACATAAAACGCTCCTCATAACAACAAAATAGCAACGTGTCAAAACATCAATTTATGGCTCTCATAATCTCACAATCTGACAATATATATACACACATACAGTAAAACAAAGCAATAGCACGGCCGCAAGACAAAGCTGTATTTTTTTGTCATTGACTGTTACAATTGTTTTATCTGGGAGACCTTACCCTTCCTGAGGACTCGTTTCTTGGCCCTGACGTCTGTCTCCAGCTCTGCGGCTCTGATGTAGATGCGGACCGACTGTGGCAGGTGGCGGACAGCTTGGGCTACCACAGCCTTGGCTGTGTCTCCGGGCTGGAGCCTGGCTGCCTCTAGCCACACATCCTCACTCTGGATGGCAGATAGAGAGGCTTATATCAACAGGAGAGCAACAACCATTTTCCCTATTGCAAAGTATTATGTCATTTATATTAACAGTTGGCACATCGGAATAAAAGGTCGGTTATCTGTCCTTGATGTCACAGGTTTAATTTGCTTCTTCCTTGAAACACGCGCGTACAACATCAACCAATAACAAACAAATAAAAGAAACTTTACTCAAGCTACTAGCATATAGTTGTGTCCATCATCCTTTACCTTTACACACATCTCTGTGCCCTTCATGATGAGGTTCCTGGCCACCTGCAGTTTGCCGGTCACTTCCTCCAGCCTGGCAGAAGCGATCCAGGCAGGCGGGTGATGAGGATTAGTCTCCCTCACTGATTTCAGTAGCAGACGAGCCTTCTTGATGTCACTGGACACGCAGAGTCAAAGAGATATCAGACACACTCAATCATATTCAACACAAATACACCATAGGAACTTCTTGCGTCTCCAATATGTCTCTACCTGATGTCTCCTCCATGTGTAGGAATCATGGAGTTGAGGTCGGTCAGGTAACCCTTAGGATCCACCACGGTCTGTCCACTCACTGAGTCAGACACCTGAAGACAGAAAAAAGGCAAACACAGGTAAGAGAAAACAATAAAACCTGTCATTGGTCAGTATAAAAGAATGATCAGGGTAAAGGAGGATTAATGGTTACCTGGCTGAGCCTCATATCCATGAGTGTGTTCCTGGCCTGGCCGATTTTTCTCATGTCCAGCTCTCCTGTCCCTGGTGTCATCAAGCCGGGGGTCATGCTTCCTGGGTAAGGTGTGTTCAGACCTCCCAGCTAGTGGAGAGAGGAAACAGTGATAATGGAGAGGAGCATTATACCCTCTGTGAGAATTTTGTTACGGCATGGTGAAAAGACGCGTGAAACATCGGGCTAGATCAAATGACACTTTTCTCGCTACTGTAAATGATACCTGTGAAAATTCAAAGGGCAAACAAGACTTCTAAGCTGTAGGATTGAACTATACTGGGTAGCAAATTCATAGTGATGGAAAATAAATTCTTTGCATTTTATTATTGCAATAATGAGAATGCAATACGTACAGAAGAAAAACCCATGGACCTTGCAACAACAGGCAACAATAATGGCAAAAAAAAGACAACAGAAAAAAAAAACAGAGAAAAGTAGAGCAGAGGCCACTGAACACGTAGAGGCGAAGAGAGCTCTTATACAGAGGAAGCACCTCAATCATCTCTGTCAGTGGAGTATGCTGCTGGGAAATTTTGGTGAGTGTGTGTGTGTGTGTGTTAAGGCATTGACAGGATGGTTCAAATAGGGCGCCTGGCCTTGACGAGAAGCCAGAACCACAGCTGCCAAATGTAACGCAATACATGCAGAACAGAAACTAAGAACTCTTTGCTTGTTTCCAGTGAGATATCCTGACTCCTGCTGGTGCAGGCTAAAACTACATCATGTGTTTCAGTGATGTGTGTTTTTGTCTACAGTATGTCTACAATAGGTGACTATGCATTTGTATGAATACTGACCCCTTGCAGAGGGTCAACGGTGGTATGGTTCTCTCCGGTCTGCAGGTGTTTGGAGAAGAAGCTGTCTGGGACAGGGGTGAGTTTCTCATAGCGTGGATTTCTCTGGCGTTTATTCCTGGCATCTCCCACCTCAGGGATGCTCAGCCACTCCTCCTCTGACACCTCTGCCAACTTCCTCTGTGAAGAGATCGAAAAGAGAAAATGACGAAGGATGGAAGAGATGTGAAATAACATCGAATGCCAGCAGTGTTGCTGACATGTGGTTACTTTATAACAGACTTATGACAGCATACTTCTATAGTCTCATGACATAATAATACATGTCCCAAAAAATGTTTAAAATGTTTAGAGACAGGTATATATGTACAGTAGAGGAAAATTCATCACAGGTGAAAGAAAGGCAATACTTTAGCGCATCTCATGCAATTTTTTTACCTTTAGATCTGAGAACTGCTGCTGAATTTTGGGTCGCTCCATACGGTATTTCTCGATTTCTTCCTTTTCTCTCAGCTCCCTGAAAATACATAGGATAACAATCAAAACTATACTCATGTAGTATCAATAGTACAGGATGTCAAACATGAATACACTATGTAAAAATTGGGAAGGGTAAGTTTGTTCCTTAAAACTCAGGTGGGACAATAGATTTATTTTTTAGTGACCTTCTTTCTTTGCGTCTTTCATCCATCCTCTTGTCTAGTGCAGCATAGATAGCATCTGCTTCTTCATCATCCTTCTCATAGGGCCCACTGGAGAACAAGCTACCTGCGTATCCATTAAACTACGAGAAAGAAGGTACCATGATGTCATTAGAACAACCAAAGACATCATGTAATCATCACATAAGTAAACTTACATTCAATCAACTCTAATTTAGAGTAAATGAATTACATCCTCACAAACAGCCCTTCAATAAATACACACCCAATGACTGTCAGACACAGCTCAATCATATGCACCTCATCATAGTTTGTGTCGTTCAGATCTTCATCGTCATCATCCTGGTTCTTTTTCATCTGGTCCCCGACTGTCCTCTTCCCTGGAGGTGCATGTCGGTCATCCACTGGATCATTGGCATCACGAGCAGGACCAATATCAGATCGAGTGGTGAAACCAGTTGCACTAAAAGGAGAGCAATCAATTCAACTGTTATGCAAAAAAACGTAGGATAAACCTGTGACAAGCTATATCCAGCTGATGATGGTTACTTGCCAAACCTTTCTACACTTTTAAGCAACGTTTTGACCCTTTTCGATAGTTGACTATTGAAAATGATCAAAACGTTGTCATGCTGCATTGCCAGGCTCTTAAACCAGTTTGTCCAACAAGCTGAGTGACGAGCATAGGTCTTCACATTTGGTTCTGTTTACATTAAAATGACATCACGTTTCAGCCTCCCTTTGTTAAGTCAGTAGGGGGAGTCAGAAATAATTAAAGAGTTAATAATTACATTTCCAGCCATTTATTAGGTTTAGTTTACTTGACATAACACGAAAGAAGTTATCAAATCAATCAATCAGTCAAAGCATCTCTGCACATAATCAACAGATATTTTTACTCACTTAACTACTGTTGTGTTCTTTAATAGAACTAATGCACATGAGTAACTGAGGGCTTGTTACCATATGTTTTCTCATAAGCTCAGCTACCACGCATTATAACGCACGACAATTTATTAAACCACCAACTTAATCTTCAGAATTAGCCTAGCTTACAAGCTGCAGAACAACTATATTGGTAGTTAGCAAGCGAGCTTAGCATGTTAGCTCACCCTCTGCCCAGACCGGGAACGTATCCCAGCGGAGCGGGCATCCCCAGAAACGGCTTTTTCTTCTTCCCCATGAGCGGGGAGGCGAGGGGCATTATCGGGGGCCCGCCGCCGGCCCCCGCAGCCCCAGCGCCTCCCGCAGAAGACTTGGAGACAATCTTAGGCGCTTGTTTCCCTCCACCGCTGGACATCGTTGCATCGACGAGGAGACTCACTGCCGGATAAATAACAGTCGCACTTCCGCTTCCAGTTGGTCCGTTGTCCGTCGGTGTTTGTAGCAGCGCCCCCCACAGGACAGGCGGGTTTATGTTTATTTCTTTTCTCTCATAATATTCATCTAGTTCTAAATTGTTCGTGTGAATTATGTATCGTGCTCATTCTCCACCTCTCGCTGTGTGACTGTGTAATTGGAATGATTTCATAGGATATTTATCATGTTTCATATTAATATCAGTTTTTCACAGAGGCCACGAGAGGGCGCCACATCCTGCAAAAAATTATCGACCTATTTTAACATTGCAATCAATCATATTTTATAGTAGGGCTGTAGGCTTTATAAATGAATATTCTTAATGGGACTTAGTTTTGTCGCACCTGATGTCTTTCTTTGTGTGTCTGTGTATTGCCAGAACTAACTTGACCACATTTTAAATGTGGTCTAAATTTTAAATTTAAATTTATAACTTATTCCCAGAGAGTTTAAAGTTCTGACATTAAACTTTTTTTTGTTAACCCATCCGTAGGCACACAGCACACAAAACACAACAACACACAAGGGCAGTGACCACACGGAGCAGTGGGCAGCTATATATTGGAAACACCTGGGAAGCAGGTCTTAGAGGGGGGTAAGGTGCCTTGCTCAGGGGCAGTTAGATGGTGGGACAGGCAAAGGAGGGTCCATCTGTCATTCCTCTTGAGCTTGCAAATGTAAGACAAAAAATTAAAACAAAACCAAACAATGTGGAAGCCCAAGAAGAGAACATCTGACTGACTGCCACCAGTTTCTATATCTTGCAGCCAGACCGGGAGAGCTGCATCCCCTCAACAACCTGACTCCACTCACCAGGTACCTGGAGGGAGAGGCCTGCTCAAAGGGTCATCACACTCTTTCTTAAGGACATTAATGCAAACTTTGAAGGCATATAAATAGGCCTGGTAATTAAATTCACTTTCGTAATCAGCATAATGTGCTCTTTGTGCATTTTATCAGACCGTGTCTTTTCCTCTCTTGAGCGTCATTAATGGACCTGTGACCCCAATCACAGCATGTATGATACAGCTGACAATTCAAATGAACCTTCCCATTCTTCATAATATCAGGGCTTAATCAGGGCTCCAGCATTTAAAAGGTACGCACTCCACACTAAAACCATTTTTATTGGACCCAAACTGAAGCATACTCTGGTGCTCAGTGAGAGTAGTTAATAAAATATTGAATTAGATTTCAGGGCATTTTCTTAGAGAGGAGAGTTAGATTTGTAGCGTTGAGTGAGCTACATATTTCAGGTGTTTTAGAGTCATTCTGACAGACAAGTGTTAATGTCCTACAGCGATAACATATCTTGCATTATGAGTGAAAAATATCCATGTTGGAGGGTCTATATTCGAACATGAGACAGGAGATGGCAATGGAGGTAATTAAATTCTAACATGACATTTCTGGGTTTCATCCCTTGAGATGAAGTGAAGCCATACATCAATTAGTTTCAATCAGGTTTAACTTAACCCACAGTCTGAGCCTCGGCCCCGGCCTTTACATTTTTCTTCATTTACATCGCCTGGAGGGCAGACATTATTTCACTCCTGGGAGAAGAACATTATGATGAAAATGGACTGTCAGACACATTAGAAGATATATAGCTCACACAGCCAAGGACCAATTTAAACATGAAGCGCAATTCGAGCCTTGATTTTCATCTCTAACACACAACCCCTTTTACTGTCCTCTGATTATTTCAATTAACATTTCATTTCAGTCGAATGAATTTTATAATCACACATAGATGGTATACTGTGCAGCTGCAATTCACATCATATGTTCTGTACGATAAAGGAAAGACAGTAGACAAAACTACAGATTACATGTCCATGTGCTGACCGTAGAGCTAACCTACAATTTCTACAATTTTCTACAATTTTATTTAGCAGACGCTTTTATCCAAAGCGACGTACATTGACATACCAATGGAACAGCCATTGGGGGCAATTAGGGGTTTGACACATAGGCTGCAGGAGCCAGGGATCGAACCACCAACCTTCTGACTGGTTGATAACTGCTCTACTTCCTGAGCACAACACATGTAGTAAAGTATGCCTTTATTTATCTCTGCTGTGACTAAAACATAAGGATTAACCTGCAACATCCTGTTAATATTTGCATTTTTTGTTTCCAGTTTTATTTTGTAGACTAACATCTCCTGTCATTTTAGCTCCTTTCCTAGGGTTTCTTCCAGATTATGATTAACTACACCCATGCTCCATCACCTGCCCCTGACCTCGCCCTTACTCAACTACACACATATATATATATATATTCTCCCCTGTTTTCTCTGTCCTCTGCCAAATTGTCTTTGTGCTGCCTCATGTGTTCATTGTGCAGCCTTTCCCAGTGTTTGGACTTTGCCTCTTCTGGTTGGATTTGTTTGCTTATTTCGACTTTTGGACCAGTATCATGCATGACTTCTTGGCTCCTCAATAAATATTTTGCCTTTTTGAATTTCTGTCTGTATCTCTCTGCACCTGAGTCTCTGATCGTTCCAGAAATATTACAGTAACGACAATGTAAAAAAAAAACTTCAACGTAAACTGACAACTTATATTTCAGTAACAAAAATATTCGATAAGAATAAACACATCCAGTAGGAGTCTTCCACCACACAGGCTCACACACATTAAAGAAGTATACAGTTGTGGAAGCAGTGGCAGCAGAAGATAGCTGATATCTGCTCGACGGTCGTGAAGGCTGACTGAGTAACTGTGGTCTCGCCAGAGATCGTAGGCTACTATAATAATTCCCTTTGATGTGCTGCCATAAAACATTTGGCAATGCTTCTTAATGCAGCTGTGAACTGGGAACAGAGTGTAGACTGAAGATAGTGAATGAAAAACACTTTTTTTTTCTAGTTTACCTGCATAATAGACAACTTAGTACCATGAGATAGAAGACTAAAAAGAGACTGGTGTCAATGTTGATGAGTTATTTATAGCGTGTGTTACATCCGAGTTGCAATGAAATTACAGTTTTAATTTATGTTTAATAATACATGCAAGATATCTTAATAAAAATTGATATTATGATTGACAGTCCTTTTGTAGTTTTCTATTATACTGAGGCCAAAAAATAATAATGCACTGATGTTAGAGTGACCTGTGTGGTCTGTCTATGTGAGCAAAGCTGAAAGACAATCATTTAGTGGCTAAGCCTTTTTTTTTTTAAACAAAGACTAATCACTTCATTTGGATAGAATTACATTTTGGATGAGGGAGATTCACAAAATAATACCCCTCATTTTTATGAATAATACTTTAATTTGTGATATGGTGATAAACTGATGTGTGAGGAAATGTGTCATTGGTGAATTGAAATGTTCCATAAACAAGGCTGTGCTGCTGTGTATATGATGTGTGTGTATCTCTATGCAGGCAGTAATCTGCATGTTTCTGCATGTTTATCTATTCATGTGTGTGCCGGTTTGCATGGATGCACGACTCCATTTAATCTGTTTATACAGTGCATATGACACGAGATAGAGGGGAGGACCACTGGACGATCTGTCCTATCTGTCACAGCAGATGTCCACAGTGTGATCATAAATGTATATGTAGAATCGAGGAGGAGCTGCAGCGATGCAACAGACACAGTCTATAGGAAGGTACCAAGAATTCAAAGATGAAACATCCCAACAAATGTCCCATTTACGGCTGACTGACTGAGCAAAAGCTGCCGTTTGCGAGAAAGCAGCACAGGAGGAGACGTGTGGAGATGACAGGTTTATTGATATACTTTCATGCATCACCTACAAACACACACCCACACACAAAGAAACACAGACACATCATTCATACTGCCTGGGCTGCATTGTGAGTTAATTTTAGCTAATTATATGCAACAATACAATGTGGGCGAAGGGAGGAAAAAAAACACGCAAAATAGGACACGGACATCATCATTTTTCACTATTACACACACATGCTGAACCCAATTACCGTCTCTTAGTTGAAAGCAGTCTACGTGCACATAGCCTGACTTGGTACATAGAAGAAAGTCCTGAGAGGATTAATTTAGTATATTTAGCGTTGATTACAAACTGTGTATTATTCTGAAACAAAGAGAAGTGTCCTTGGGAGAGGACAACAGCAAATTGCTCGTCGGGCCTTCTTTCAGGAGTGGCAAACCGGAGTCGTTTTGGCCAACAGATGCTCAATGGAATTTCATTGATCCACTCAGCTTAGAGAGACAACAAAGCTTTGAATGAGGACAGTCCGGTAATAAGCTCAGGGCAGGATCTGAGACACTGTACAAAGGAGAAAAGATGGCTGACTTTGTGTTGTGAATCTTAATGCGGTAACAAACAAGGCCCACCATGTGCATTGTGGGTCAATCATACAGGAAATGATTCATCCAGTCGATTACTGCTTAAAAATAAAGGACCCCTCCTAGTCCTGTCTGAGAGGTGAAATGTTCACCTTGAGTCTGAGGGAGAAGACTTGTGCAGCAACATTAAAGTCAATCAAAGTGATGAGAAACGCTTGATGTGTTCTTTAGCTCTGTAGCATATACTTTACCTTTCACTTGATGTCACAGCATCCCCCCCTGGCACGTTACATCACCTCGTGTAAGCTTTCACTTTTACACAGTGTGGGAGAAGACAGGAGCACGAGAGAGCGCTTTTGTAAGAGGTTTTCATATTTTTCACATTAAAAGTCTGACAGGCGGCACGACCCTAAGTGAAGCTGATTTGTTTCCCTGATGCCTGAGCTGATGGCTGATATGAAATTATTGACTACAGCTGTTCTCCTGACCTGTTGTTTGAGCGGGGCTGGTATTACTCTGGGTCATATAGACACACTGGATCAGACCGTGATGTCTTTCTTGAGAGGAGAGGATACTCTTACACTGCTTGAGTTGGACAGGTATGGACAGCAAAATACAGATTCAATAGTGAAAAGGATAGATGGGGTGAGCGGGATTCGAAATGAATTAGAGATGGACTGAGAGAGAGAGAGAGAGAGAGAGAGAGAGAGAGAGCAACTGAGCATCCTGCCATTACTCAGAAGTATGAAGCTTGAATAGAACTGGATTCTCTTCAATCAGAATCTTCCCTGGAGACCGAACGCAAAGAGGTCTTTTTTTTTTTTTATGATTATAAAAATGAAATGAATGTAGCGCTGTCTTCTTGTCTCCCATTTAATGCCAGAAAATTTGTCTTGCGTAATGTGAAATTTATTCACATTTCAGTGCTTTGCGCTCAGTGAATCATTTCCTTGTGATGAAAATAATACAAAGAACTAGTGAGTGAGAGAGTTGATTATTTTAATGCACAGCTTTGAAATCAGCACCATCAGTGACTGTAGATAACAGCGGAGGGGATTAAAACAGGAAGTTATGTTCCAGTTTTAAAAGTACACACGTGTACTAACATTCCATGTATTCAGAAGTATTAGAACTAGTTGTGATACATACATGAATGTCATCTCTGTTGTACTTAGTGTATTGAAGTTTTTCTAATAAGATATGCTGAAATCTTTTAAATTAAGAATATTTACTAATATATACTAATATACTATTTGCAAGGGTATCAAAAACAGTTCATTTGAGATTACTGCAACAACAGAAAAAAAAACAGTTGGTGTGAGTGACCAAGAAAAAGAGTCCCATCTAGAGAAACCCCAAACTTTATCAAGTGAAAATCCTTGGAAAAAGAAAGATAAATCACTCATAGTAGAGCAATCATGCCCAAAGAACCATCTCTGGAGAAAGATAAGAGTGACCACTAGAGTGAGCGACACTGACTTTCAAAGATGAGACTCGAGATGAGAAGGGATGATGAGTGATGGCACAAGTCTCGCCTTTCTTTTCTTTTTGACTTGCAGGGTTTGCTATTTTCATCAGCTGTGGTTTTAGCAGTGTCTTATTTTCTAGGTTGGGCCAGTGCTTGGTCCTGGAGAGCAATAAGTGCTTCACCAACAGGGCTGATTAAGTGTAAAAATCAGCATTAGCATTTTACTGACTCTGCAACTGTGATGATGTTTTTCTCTGTAAGTGTGTAAAGTTATCACTGTTTGATTTTAAAACCTGAACTGTTCATCCTGTCCAGCTTTCAACTACATCCAAACTGACAGAGATAGAGATGATAGAGTTGAGTTACAATTACAGTATACTTGAGTCAAGGAACAGCTCACATAAACTATAGTAATAAGCTGCCAGAACATCTTCAGTGCTCCTCGACAGCGATTCTACTTGAAGTATACTGGCAGAATGAAACAGACGTTTTACAAAAGATATTCCCTAATTCGGTGTCTTGATGACCGTGATGGAAAGAGATGGTCCAAAATCTCTCACAGTTCAATTATGGGATGGCTGTATTATGTGCATACGATGCACATAATTGTCATACGCATTAAACTATTTCCTTCCTTATGAAGAGACAACTGGGTCTAAACCATACCATTTCCTTTTGATCAAAAATGAAAAAAAAAATAGCTGGGTGTGCAAATTATTGTTATTGTTTGTGCATGTCACGAACCATGACCAGATGCAAATACCTTATTTGTATGCCCTATTTGCATCACGCCTGTATGGAAGCGTCCCTATTTGTTGTGTTTTTCCATACACTTATTATGATTTTGCCTTTAGTTTGTCCTCACTTGTATGGGGAACTTTAACACTCTCTGACTGTGTGACACACATGCACACATAAACACGCATCTAGAGCATTTGGTTTTGTGCCAGTATAAAAGGAATCAGTGGCATTCAGCCACAGGCTCAGGATGACATTCCTCCTTCAGTTCAGACTTTGTTTTACAGGGAAGGAAACAGGCGGTATGTAAGGACAATTGATGGATAGATGTGTGTGTGTGTGTGTGTGTGTGTGTGTGTATGAGAGAGAGAGAGAGTTTGTGTTTGTAGCACAGCTCTGCTTCAGACACTGTCTGTTACTCTGGTCATTTGCATAACAGTGAGGTCACCGTCAGAGAGTGAGTGGAATGAGAATCGCCCTCCTTTCCCATCCCTCCCTCCCTGCACATATGTGCATACATACACACGCACACACAGAAGAAGCACAAATGCACTGCAACCACACACACACAAAAGCATGCTCACACACACACACACACAGACACACTTCGTGCAGAGCAGGAGAAAAGAGGTGATGATCAGGGAGTGGCATATATATCTCTCAAATAGGTTCTGTCATCTTTTGCTCCACATCCTGAATAAGACCAGAGCGGGGACACAGCGTTTTTTCAAAGGAGACCTCTCTACAATATGCACACAGAATTACAGAAAACTCCCCCAGGTCTCTGATTAGAAAAACAGCTCAGGGCCACAACTTAACACTATAAAGTGGATTCCTCTCTATCATCTGCACTCATCTCGGTGGAGCAAATAGCTTCCTGTGGGAATTCATTAGATTGCTTTCACTTCCACCTGAAAGAGCCCTCTCTTTCAGATCAGATTAAGTACAGGCAGAGGAGAACGCTTAGGTTCTATTGAAACCCAACCTCTTTGAATCTTTTCTGTTTTCCAAGCATTTGGATGCACCCAAAGTTGGTCTGGTCTTCCCTCAACTGCTCTTTTCTTTCCACTTTTCTGTCCTATTTGGCACCGTTATTTCGAACTGCCAACTCAGGGACAGCCATTCACCATGACACCAGCTTTGGCAGGGCTGACGCCACACTCCAGCATCAATAGCTTCTCTATGTCTCTTGAGGAACGGCTTGACAGAGAGAGAGAGAGAGAGAGAGAGAGAGAGCACAAGCTGAAGACAGTGCTTTTTCATCGTGTTATCAGCCACAATCTGGCTGTTTGCAGTACAAACATACTGTTTATTTGTGATACAGCTGTTTTCCAAAAATATAAAATAGTTTGTGTGTGTATGTGTGAATGTGTGTACCTTCATGCTTGTTTCTATGTGTGTGTGTTGCGCCGTCCCAGCAAAAGAACAAAAGTGTCTTGGCACCAGCAGGACACACCATATGTGAGGGTGTAACACTGATAATAAAAGTTTAGAGGCGTCATCTGTTAGTTGCAGGTTGTAACGTATAGGCTGTGCTGAGAGACCATCACTCTTCCCTTTCACAACTGCTTATCACCGAGGTGCTTTCACCGAACTCGCAGCGGAAACTCCTGCACCACAGAGTGAAAAATGAATATGTACAGAGCAAAGAGTGAATATAAACAATAACACTTTCCATTCCCTTGAGCTCCTATTCCCTCATGTTTATCTGCGCTGTGACACACAACACTGTACAAACACGTCTTTCCGCGTGGAGCCGCTTTCGTCTTGGCTGCCACGTCTTCGCCACCTGACACCCCATGGACCGGCGTTCAGCGAGTCTCACCCCTTGATCTCTGCAGGTCCCAGTGCATTCATTATTCACAGCGCTGACCATCCTCTGAATTAAAGATACAAGCTTTTGACTGCTCAATTTTTTACAGGACAAAATGTCCTCACAGGCACACGGTAACACGCTTCTAAATTAAGCTCTGTCTCCGAGAGCGTGAGCAACGTGTGTCTCTGCGTGTGTGTGTGTGCATGGGTGTGTATTTGAGAAAATGTGAGATAGCAGAGGTAAACATAAGATAAGACAAGATGAGATAAGATAAGATAAGATAAGATAAGATAAGATGTCACAGCAGCACAGGGGATAGCAGCAGTAAAGATATTAAGAACAAATAACAGTCTAAAAAGGAGGTATACACAAGTTTACATGACTTATTTACAATTTGTGTATATGGATATGAAATGTAAAATATGAAGTATAAAAATATACAACCAATATAAAAATATATGACCAGTAGATATACACAATGGGTCTAAACTGAGGTAAGAAATGACAGCTTAAATACGGAATATTAAATATTAAATACTAAATACAGAATATTGCACATTGACTTCAAATATTGCACAGTGAGTGGACGTTACATAAAGAACAATATTGTACAAATGTACTGAAAAACAGTATATGGTCCATGGTGTATTGGGAGCAGTGCGGGTTAGACCATGGACCATATACTGTTTTTCAGGTGTAAAGGTGTAAATCTGTGCAAGTGAGAGTGTGTTTTGGTGTATGTAGGGATGAGTGTGTAGTGCTTTCTCTCCCAGTCAGTGTGAGCTCTGGTGAAGCCCCGGTGGACCCGTCCTTTGTTCCTCGTTGTACACCCTTTGATGATCCAGTGCCTGGGCTTTGGGGAGGGCCCTCATCTTCCAACACAGACTGATTGACTGTCTTGAAGTCTTTCACAGCCGTATCTTTTAACTGTTCAAAAAAAAAAAAAAAAAAAAGAAGCAACCCACCAGCTCAGAGCGGACTGCATGC
>JBBMOC010000056.1:2259155-2266655 GCA_037975185.1 Centropyge bicolor | reverse complement strand
TAGGACACTCAGTCAGATATGCATGTGTGCCTAGTGACACATTGGGCTATCTATAATTAATCCATAGTTTACTTAAGCATCATTAATTTACTGGGCGCCCCGGGCATTGATGCCACACTGACAGTGTGCTGTGCCACTTAAACTTTAAGGAGTGTTGATCCACAAAGACTGTAGCTCTGTGGAGAGATAAGACACAGGGACCGCTGAGATTTACTAACAGTTCTCATGCACAGATGCACGTTAGGACACAGACTATTATATGTGAAGGTTTTATCTAAGATTTCAAACTTTTCAACATGTTTTCTGCTGTTTGATACAGAACTGGGTGACAATCATAAAAAAAATGAGGCACAAATCCTTCATTTCAGCCTTAAAATGGAGACACCAAACAACTCTACAAACCACACATTTTGCTGTGGACTCCAGTTTGTTAAGTGTGAATGTTTTAGGTGGGTTATGTGCGGTGTAATAGCTGAGTTGATTGTTAATGTTGGCATTGATTTCAGTTCGTCAGGAGGTTGCAGTTTCATTGTTAGGTGTGCTGCCAGCTACAGGCCTGTAACACTATCAATTACAAGGGGTGATCTGCATTTTAAATAGTATAATAGACATTTTTTGTCTCATCTCCATGTAAATTGCTGAGAAAATTACATTTTCCTTCTTGCAGCCTGCTGCACAGCGAGTCACGCTATATAATTATGCTCCCTCCTTGTTTGGCTATTCAGAGTGGATAAAATTCATCAGACGCTCGCTTAAATCGCCCAGGACATCTGGCTGTATTGTCATATCTGAGATAAGCAGCCATACAAATGATGCTACTGGGCCACTCTATTGTCCAGTGCACAACATGCAGGAGGAAGGGTTTTTTTTTTTTTCCAGAGGAGGAAAAGAAGCAGAGCGGCATGGTCCATCTTCTGTTCACATCAAAAAATAGGCATGAGGGCAACCCAGTGTGTGCGTGTCCACTCCGAGAGGCAGGCCTGGCTAAGCTCAGCATGCAAGATATCCAAAGATTTGGGCGGTTGCAGAGAGGGCCAGGGTGGCTTCCATCCATGCGTACACTGCTAGACATATGTGCTCACCATCAACCTGACAGGCCCACGAGGAGACAGGCAACACAGCTGGACCAGAATCCAAAAACAAACCTATTTATTTATTTCAGCCTCCGTGTCTCTCTCAGCGTGTGGGTGGATGGTCTGCTGTAGGAGGGACGATGGTGTCTGTTCTTTGCCAACATGATGGACATGTGAGAAGGAAGGGGGCTAACGGCTGTGGAGAATTGTGTGTGCATTAAGATGTGGCCAAGTTAAAGAAGATTTAATGGGATTTTCTTCTCTTTCAAAGTGCAATGAAATGACATAAAAATGAAAAACACTGACGCTTCTAAGAAAACCATTACTGACAGAGAAGAATATATGATGAATTTCTCGTCTGAGGTCTTCTTAGAAAACGTCAGAAAAAAAAGCTGTTTTATTATTTGGAAATAATTACATCTTCGGTGTCGACCAAGGATCTTCTCTGCCATGTTAAGCCAAGGAACTGTCAGCCGTGTAGACTGTTGTTAACCCTTTCCTCAAACCCCCCGCAGCACACAAACACACCCTTTCTTCTGATCAGGTCACACAGCCGTGTGCTCGGTCAACTGTGAAATAATTGCCTCTTCCCAGTGCTGCACTCCTGCTATGGCACAGGATTCCAATCTGTATGTGTCTATGTGTTTTGGTGCATGTGTGTGTTTGTGTTTGTGTGAACATCCAGATGAAGCAGAAGGAGAGCCAGCACCTCAGTGGGTGGGTTGATGGGGGAGGCGAGGGGTGTGGGTTGTTAGCTTTACACAGACAAATACACCCTTTGTTGTTTTCCTGGCATGCGTTACGTCGCCTGCTGGAGACAGCGTCCATTTGGCGCAATTGGTGTCAGAGCCAAATGTGTCTCTGGCCTCTGTAGTAAAGTAATGCGGTAATAGTGTGTTAACCCTCTCGGTTACAGTGGCACGGTGGGATTACACAGTGACTTTATGTGTGTGTGTGTGTGTTTGCGTGTGGGAGAGTGTGCAAGCTGTTAACCTCTTTCCCCTGTCCGTCATCATCCCCTACCTCCTAACAGCAGGGAGTGTGTCACTCAATATAATGCATGGACAATCCTCTTGAAGACACACATGCACACACACCATCCTGTCATCCATCATCAACTCTCTGATCCACCGCAGCTCTACAGCTGCACCTGGTCTGAGCCTGTGGATTTTAGACTCGCAGGAAGAGGAACAAAGACAGAATGGACAGAGGGAGAGAGGAGGCACAGAGAAATGTGTTTACATAAACTGCTACAGTGACTGGAATTCTCTCAATGTCCTGACAAGAGCTTTGATGGGAAAAATGCTGGAAAACAGTTCCCTCAGTTGAGCAAAGTGTTAAAGGATATGTGAATTCTTATTACAACTTCCAAACAAAAATCTTGTGCCCACATAATTACCTTAAGGTCAGTAGGTCAAAGCTGACCAAGGAGATCAGTCTGTAAACTGTGATGGATAATAATCTCACAGTTCTTCTTGTTTTCTCTTCCAAATGTTTAATTTCAATTTAGCACTAAACTCCTATATTTTATTGTATTCACTCACACACAAAAAATGGAAAGAACATTAATAATGCAACTTGATGGCTGATGGTTTGTTTGGAGATTCCAGTGTGGTATAATAGTAGTGGCTAATGTTGCCACTTGGGCCTCTGAATAGACCCCCAAACAGATAGCTCCAGACATGTAGTAGTTTTATTCATTCTACTATATAGTAATATTGAAAGTATAATGTCAGCTTCAGTTAGAGGAACAAGTCGGTAAGCTCACTTCTTTCCTGCTCCGCCCCCCTCCCTCCGATTTTTTTCTCCTTGTAGTATTCAGCCTCAACTGAAACTGTCTCAGGTGACATCTCTTGAGGCAGTTTATCAGATTTCACACAACTCCCTCTGGAGCCACAAAAGGCTTTGCATAACTCTTTTTTTTTTTTTCAAATATGCAGTGATACTCCCTGAGACCTGTAAACAGACTCTGGTATGTAAAATCAATGGAGTTCCCCTTTATGTTTCCTGCCTTTTCCTACCTGTTTATAGTGATGGTGACACTCTCCCAGATCTCATCACTTAAATTGATGAGCACAATGTTATTACTTTGGCAAAATTTAAATAACATAGAAGCAGTAATCCTTATCCTTAAGGGAAACCACGAGTCATATTTTATGTCAGAAAGACGGCACTTAAAACAGTTCAGTAGTGATAGAATAATCAATTTCATTCAAGCTCAGACGTTAGAGTTGTTCATTTTCAATGAGCTATTGATCTAATGGTTTTGTCAAGTGGTCTGCCAACTGCTTTGACCTTTGACCCGGAGTGCAGGGGTGGGATGGGCGGGGGATGATTCAGTAGATAAACATTTACGCTCTGGTCCTACAGGCCTTTCAGAGATTGATGAGGTGGTTAAAGAGAAGAGTCTGCTTCAGTATAAATCATCAGTGGATTAAGAGGAGCAGAGTGTGGTGGATTTTGGATTCCGTTCCGAGGCGTCACACTTGGACCGTCTGATCCGACCTGCCCTCGCCGCTAACCTTACCTTCCCTTTAATACTACCAGAAATGACGAGGCTTCACCGTTCTAATCCAGCGCCCTTGTCCCGGGTCCGACTTCTCCCCCTCCCTCCCTCCCTCCTTCCTCTCCCTGAATTAGAGTGCGCACAGGCCCATATCCAATTTCTCTCCTTTAATTAGCCTTCTGCGTCGGGAGAGGGATCAAGGAAGAGAGGCTGAAAGGGTGCAGGGACGGATGAAAAAGAGAGATGTAATTTTTCTGAAGGATTGCGCTAATTAGATATAAATTCATACAGGGGTTGTATCCCTCATGAACCGCACTGTTGTTACTTACTGACTTAATGCACATAAACTCTGGACATGCTCAATCAGCTTAATCAATGTGTTCAGGCCTTTGAGATACAGGATATTTCTACTTTTATTTTAGGCCATAATTACATTAGTGGAATAGTGTTGCTCCCCATCACTGAATTAGAAAATGAAGATGGCACCAAACCATAGACTGTATAAAATATGGACGTAGTGTCTGTGACGTCACCCATAGGTTTCTGAAGAGCAAAAATGAAGCAAATCGTAGTGCGTAGCCATCTTGGTAGCCTACCTCCGGTTACTCCAAATATGGACAAAGAGGTGGAGCGAGGGCGGAGCTGGGGCGGGTCAAATGAACGCTATTGGCTGAAAAAAAGCCGCTGAAAAAAGCTGCTTTATTTGAAATAATCAAACTAGCTACGGCTAACCAGCTAGGTTAAATGCTAAATAGCGTTGCTAGCCGGCTAACCCCACGACGATCTCTTTCCCAAACTCAGTGACTAGAATTAGCCGGGGTGACGCCCTTTAGACCGTCAGTGGCTAGTTGTCAATCAAAGTGGCGCCACTTCGATTGACAGCTATGAATTGTGCATAATGATGTATGCTGTATATTTTAAATGAACGCCTTATAAAAAAATTCGCCCCCCCCCCCCCAGTTGTCATGGAGTAGAAAAACAGTTTATGAGACTAGAGCCATGTTTTGAACCAGGCTGTAAATATGTTTTTTCTGTCGTAAAATCGGACATTTTAACATGGGGCTCAAATGTAATTGACTCACTTCTGCAGCCTGCTCTAGTGGTTATTCGAGGAACTGCAGCTTTTTTGCACTTCCGCATTGGCTTCATTTTTCAGTGCGGGAGGTTGCCGTTTGCACCAAACGTGATAAGGCCACGTCCACCTAATATCCTTATCTTCAGTACAGTGCCCTTGAAGCTTGTACCTACATGCACCTAAACCTCTGTTCTCCATTTCCACCATGTACAACACTCTTAAATGTGAGCAGGGTTGTTGCTTCAGGGCTTCAGGGCTAACCCCGTTCACATCTCCAGCGGCTGGGGAAAAAACAGAGACTTTTCTTGCTCCTGAGAAGCCGACCCATTTATTACCTGACACACTGTAACCTATACTGTACATGTACTGCCAGATTGACGATCAACCTTTTCCCCTGCTCCACTCACATTTACCTGTCTCACACTTTCTCAGCTGTACAATCACACCGAGCTTACTCTTATGATAACAAGGGGAAAAAATGGACATCGATTGTTTCATGTTCTTTCTCCTCCCTGTGAGGTTGTTTATTACGACACGGAGACGAGCTTTGTTTGAGAAAAGCCTGCAGGCAGCGAGACAAAGGACTGCTGAAAAAAGTCCTCCATCAGAGCGAAGACGGTGTGGTTGCTCCGATTCTCTCTGACCAATCATTGCAGAGTTTGAGCTCCAGAATCGAGTGGTTCTGTTGGTACCATCCTCAACTTTTGCCCATAGAAACTCCTCCGCCTCGTCCTTGGCCAGATGTCTTTCAGCCTGCAGTTTCAAGGAGAGCATTCAACCTTCCCCCCCCCCCACTCACCATCCTTCTCATTAGACTCTGCTAAACAAACATTCTAATTAAGTGTGGCCTTGTGTGATGGGATGAGCTCGGAGCATCTCACTCTTTGTTAATAGGTTGGCCTGCTCCTCCTACCAAGTGCCGGGGGTCAGTGGATCCTGTGGATTAGATTGCCCATTAAACCAAATGGCTAATGGCTGCGGCTACGCCATAACAAGGCAGACACCCCTCGCAGGATCACAAGCCAGAGTCATCCACTGCGAAAGCAATTACACTGCCACTTGCAATCAAGTGACATGGTCTGTGGCTGTGGTTTATATTCATGCGCAAAACTGTCTGCGTATATGCGTGACTTTGAAATTGAACATGTTTTAGACTCATTCCAGCCACCAGAATGGGAATCAATTTTGCTCTCTGTCTTCCCCCTCTTATCACCCTTTTAGCTCACCTTCCCTCTGCTCCTCCTCTCGCTGCTCCAGCCTGTATTTCACACCTTTTTTTTTTAAAATCGTCTTCCCTCCATACGGTTCACCTTCTGCCGCATACTTCTTTGTGCACATTCCTCTCTCTCTCTCTCTCTCTCCTGCTGTGTCCCCTGATGTGTGCTGTAATAGCGTCCTGTGAATATACAGCTCCACCGGGGTCTGTGGAGGCTGGCTGTCACAGTGCTGCGCAATTTACCATGTCAATAGGCAGCCAAGTGTCAGCGTGTCAGTTCCACAGCCGAGGTGCTGGAGAGAGAGTTGTTTAAATGCAGCTCAACTCTCTGTGACTCTCTTTAACCTCTGGAACGAACACTCGCGCGGCATTACTGCTTTTTCTCGCGCTCATTTGTTGTCCGTTTTTTGGAAATTACCACTCAGCTGTGCTTCTATCTCATGTATATCTTAATTTTTCCTCTCTCTCATCTCATGCCATCCCCCCATAGGATATAAGATAAGATAAGATAAGATAAGATAAGATAAGATAAGATAAGCCTTTATTCGTCCCACAGTGGGGAAATTCACATGTTACAGCAGCACAGGGGATAGCAGCAGTTAAATATTAAGAACAAATAACAGTCTTAAAAATAACAATCTAAAAAGGAGATATACACAAGTTCGCATTACTTATTTACACTTTTGAGTATGGATATGAAATATAAAATCTGAAATATAAAAATATATGACCAGTATAAAATATATGACCAGTAAAAATACCCTGGTCATATAAATAAATATAAATACCCAGATTGAGGCTACAGCATAAATCTGATATCTGATAAAATATATTTTGAATCTCAGACCTGTAGCTAAACTAATTCTGTTGCATTTCTTTTTTTTTTGCTGAAAGTGAAATAATTAAGGGTTGGATAATAAAGCTCTTCTCTCTTGTCCTCTCTCATCTAAAGTGAAAATGGCCCACAATCAGCCAGTGCTTTAATATGAGTAGATGTAATGGCACAGACATCGGTGTGTGTGTGTGTGTGTGTGTGTGTGTGTGTGTGTGTGTGTGTGTGTGTGTGTGTGTGTTGTTGTCCGTTTTTTGGGAAATTACCGCTCAGCTGTGCTTCTATCTCGTGTCTAT
This sequence comes from Centropyge bicolor, assembly GCA_037975185.1. Taxonomy (NCBI): domain Eukaryota; kingdom Metazoa; phylum Chordata; class Actinopteri; family Pomacanthidae; genus Centropyge; species Centropyge bicolor. Next base: position 2,259,657 of record JBBMOC010000056.1, on the reverse strand, counting down.
CTTAATTTTTCCTCTCTCTCATCTCATGCCATCCCCCCATAGGATATAAGATAAGATAAGATAAGATAAGATAAGATAAGATAAGATAAGCCTTTATTCGTCCCACAGTGGGGAAATTCACATGTTACAGCAGCACAGGGGATAGCAGCAGTTAAATATTAAGAACAAATAACAGTCTAAAAAATAGCAATCTAAAAAGGAGATATACTCAAGTTCGCATTACTTATTTACACTTTTGAGTATGGATATGAAATATAAAATCTGAACTATAAAAATATATGACCTGTATAAAATATATGACCAGTGTATTTTTACTGGTCATATATTTTATACTGGTCATATATTTTTATAGTTCAGATTTTATATTTCATATCCATACTCAAAAGTGTAAATAAATATCTTTCTAGAGTTACATTTAAAAAAAAAAAAAGTCCCACAATCCTTTGCATGCTCATTAAAAATGTGAGATTTTCACTTCACTTTTCCCTTTTCCCCCTCCCAA
>JBBMOC010000056.1:2246655-2254155 GCA_037975185.1 Centropyge bicolor | reverse complement strand
TAAAGTGTAAGAGTTGACTTCTCTATGATCAGCAAACAGCGTGTGGTGGATCCCTGCCGGACGGCCTTGCAGGCTATCACTGAAGGTACTTGAGTATGTCATGTTCTGCTTGTGTAGATTGCTTCTTTAATTCCAGTTTGGGAAGAAAAAAAAAAGATAATGGCAAAACCTGTTTGTCTGATTGCTTGAATCACTTTAGAGTTCATTAAGCGACCATCTGGCTTATAGCTCTTGGTTCCAAATGATCAGCTTCGATGGCACTTGAAATCAAAAGATGAGATTTTGATATTAAAATGCAGGCAGACATTGTTTCTGTGGCGACCCGCTAAATTGCCTGTTTCCTGCTGTTAGCTCATCATGTGACTTTATCAAGGCTGCTAAGTTGTGATGGAAACCAAGTATTTCAGCGCTTTAATATTTTGTACCCCAACATCCGTTAATCCACTCACACAGATCGTTTTGCCACTCAGGGGAACAGCTGTAAACAAACACTAAATATTTAAAAAGCCAATCTTGTCTAAGCTTGGAAGTTATGTGCTTCTGTTCATTTCATCTCCCCCCATCATTTCGGAGTCTTTCCAGTAGAATACAGAGGAGGAGGGTCTTCACGACAGACCGACTGTGAAGCCATTTTAGATCACAGTACGCACTGAGATTTGAAAGCTGAATAATGTGTTATTTTTATGTGACAGCTGAAATGACTGTAATTCACCGTACACAGAGGAACATAATGCTGCCATTCTCCCACTTTTACTGCATTGAAATATCTGACATCCTCGATTGTGGGAAGTCAAAGATTAAAATTCTGAACGAATGTTTGATCTGTCATCTTCTTGCTTTTGACCTTTCACCCAATTAAATTAGAGCGTATACAATTTAGCCTAACCTTTATGATTGCTTGCTCGTGGATACCGGCGCCGGATGATGGAATTCTCGACTGTTTAAACATGCATAAATTTGTGCTCTGCCTGACCTTTTAATGTAATTTTCCTCATTTCGTACTCGAATCCCATCTGATGCCTCGTTCCATTTGGAAGCCCTAAACAGGCTAATTTGGATGGATTTGTCAAAGGTTTTTCATGAGCTCTGAAAGACGAGTGTGGTGGATGTGTGTGTGAACAGACTGATCATCACGCTCGCCACTTAGCCTGGCTTGTCAAATCGTAATTCAATATCTCATAAACAAGATCATGCAAATGTCCGCGGATAGCGTGTGCCCTTGAAGATCTCTGGTGCTTAAGCCTTCATTAGTAACACTGATGCTCGGTTGCTCTTCTGTATGTGGACGGGAGCTTGTTTTCTTTTTTGGCCACTTGGGGGCGGTGTAAACAAGTTGTGAACTTAACATTGACCTTTCGTGGTAATATAACTAATAAGTTACCAAACAGATGCTAATTTACACCTCCATTAATTATAGAGCAATATTATAATTCATTTGACAGAGCAGGTTTGACACAGCCAAGCCTTCTTTACGTTAGCTGCCTCGCCAAAACCTACAACCCTAATTAGAGATAACGGTGGTGGTTATCACTTTTCTTTGTTTGGTTTTCTTCATCAGGCTTGTGCCAAGAGTGATCGATTGTGTGCCACCTATAGTTCAGTCAAGAGCATAGTATAGAGAATATAAAAAAATATTATAGCAAAAATCAGCTTACTACAACTACTACCTGCACTCTCAATGCATGCCATTCATTTCTAATGTGATAACTACACTGTAGCCCTGTATAACTTCATACAGCATATTCAAATATTATCCTCAAGCATTGCATTTATGTCTGACACAGTCCCACAATAAATAATTAGTGGAAACAAAGTGAAAATGTCAAAGTGAAATTTAATTTATTGGTTGAATATCAGTCAGTTTTCTAATCATGTTCAATTAGCTGTAATACTAGAAGTGTGAAATGGACTCGGAGCCAATCAGGACCAAGCAAAAAAACACTATCAAAAAGGTCTATAGTTGCTGTGTCTTCATCATTATTTTAGTTCATGGATAGCTGCATTTTGCTGAAAGGTCTTGTTAATGTCAATGAGTACATTTACTTTTGTTCCAGTTTTTAGTCTAGTCCTTTTGTCTTATTCAGGATATGTTTATGTGGAACATGAGAAATCTGGTTATTAATACTCCTGTGTTTTAATCATATCAGTATCAAGATCCTCTGAGCTCAGGTATGTCTTTGATTCTTCTATACCTGCTGAGTTACCTGGACAGTTTACCATTAACATAGTTCACAGCTGCCTGAACTCTACTGCTTTTACTGGATTTAGCTTTGCCATCTGCAATGGAAAGTGAAAGAGACAATACAATTTAGGCATTATCAAAGTCAGATTTTCAATTTAATTTCGCCATTCAACAGCCAACATTACATGATTGAAAATCTGATTTTCTACTAACTGTATGTAACTCAAGTTCACAATCCATCTGCACACGTGGATCAGCATGAAAACCTGGACATGGTCTTCACAGGTTCAGTATTTCAGCTTATACAGGTTTCACACAACCAGCATATTCACAACACATAACGATGACTCTAGATAACAGAGATACAACTGCACATGTATAAGCGCTCAGTGATCATGTCCTCCGGTTTGATTCAGCCTGATCTCACCTCACATCCTATTACTCGACCTCGTCCCACTCCTCCCTCTCCGCCCTCCTCTTCCTCGCTTCCAGTCTGACATTCACTCTGAATTATCGATCGTCAGTGAGATCTAATCTGTCCTCCCCCCTGTCATCATATGAGTGCTTGGCTGCGAAGGGGAGAAAACAACAGACAATCACATGATGGCATCTACTCATCATTTCACCCCCTCTGTCTCCTCCTTCGTTTCCTGATGCGATTAATATTAATGTTCTGCTCTGAAGCTTAATTTTCCGTCTCTTCTGTCCTCTGCGACTCGTCATCTTGCCCATTTTTCCGTCTGTCTGTTCCTACATTTACGCCGGTCTTCGTTCCTTCATCCTCTTAAGAGGGCACGACTGCGCCAGACCCTTGTGTCCCATCTCGTCGTGTGTGTCATTCTCCCTTTTTCCTCCTCTTGTGTGAAACGTGGAGTGAGTTCCGTTGAGTTGAAGTGGACGTGACAGCCAGCGGTCTGGGGTTGAGTGGTTAGGTGGACTGTGGTCGTCTGCGTGTTTGTGTCTCTGTGTGTTTTATCTAAAGTGATCTGTAATTGTATGTTCTCTGACACAGTGATGGATAATCAATAGTTCTGTCTGTCTCTGTGGAAGCAGGGAGGGGGCTAGAGTGGAGAGTTAGAGAATAAAAGTCATCCTGTCCTCAATGCTGGATCTTACACCGCTGCCTAAAGAGAGGACGCCAAGGTCGGGCTGGCGTTTCTCATAGCAGCCTTTGTTGTCCTCTGCTTTCAGGATGCACATGAACACTTACCAGCAGAGTCATTACAGGAAGTCCACCTGTGTTCTGGGCTACATTTTGCTTTGTGAACTATAATTGCCCTGTGTTTTAAAACCCAGGATCCAGCCTCCGTCCACATGGCTGCACATACAGCCTCTCTGCAGCTTCGCTCTGATCCACTGGCATAAACGAAAGCAGACAGGGATTATCCAGATGTGTGGATATGCGAGTCCTCATGTTGGCATCGTGAGTCACATTCACGTATGCATGAGCATGCCGGCGTCGGCTAAACGCACGCACAATCACACGTGCAGATTTGGTTGGCAGTTCCCTCGTTTGTGTCCTGATGAGAGTTGGTGTGTTGTTATGTTCGACGTCCATTGTTTACGTCCATTTCCCTATCTGTGTTCCTGTGAAGTTGATCGTTTGTGAGAGGTAAACCTCAGCCCCAGCCTCTGAGACAGTGTCTCATGTCAGAGTGGGTAATAGACTGCAATGCATCATGGGAAATGCCCCTTGGGGTTCTGGTTTTTATATTTATTTCTATACCGCCCCCCCCTTCAAAATGGAGTAATTTCATGGCTCATTCCTGGGGTTAAGACGGGGTCTGGTGGAGTGGAAGAGATGTAAATAGCCCCTCGCTTTACCCCCAACATACTATAGAAGCAACAAATCTGGATTATTACTTGATGTACTTGACATAGTGAGAGTTGGCAGCGTTGGTCTGTTCGACGCTATATTTAGGACTTCAGGTTTAATGTGTTACACAGCCATGAAATCACTGCATGATGAAGTTTCACCCTGTTGCAGATTACAGACGAACGAGGATGAGTGTGATTTTTTCTCTCTCTCTCTCTCTCCTCTTCTCTTTCATATAAAATTTGGCCTGTAAATAGAAATTTTATCTTCGAGTTGAATAAGAGGTGCTCGGCAGGGAGGGAGTTGGCGCCAATATCAAGCCGCTGAAATGCACCGTGGCACCCTCTCTGTGACGCCTGAAATAAAGTGGATTAGCCAGACCACTTCCCTCATCCTTCATGCGAGAGGCAAACACACACACATGCGCCCTGAAGTTGATGCCAAGGTTATGCAAAAATCAAACTTCTGCTGGAAAAAAAAAAAAAAAAGCCGACACAGCAAAATGGCCCACACGGACTAATTTAGATGCCCGCTTTTGGAGTCAAATGAGTAATGTCCAGTGATGCCATGTTAATCTACTGAGGGATTTGGCTTGGAACGACCTTCCGGGGTGCCGTACCTAACAGCTTAATTACCTTTTCAAAAGGGAATACCTCTGAGATTTAGCAGCCACTCTGCGCGGCAGATATGCTCAGTCAAGAGGAGGTGATATGAGGTTACACTTCACTGGGCTGAGTGGTATTGACCTACCTACCCTCTGCACACTGACACACACACAAACACCTGTCTGACACTTTGCCCTTCATTTTGGCACCTCTACCACCAACACTTCTCTCTTTTTTTCCCTCCATATGTGAGGCTGGTACAGATTTCCGAGCTTTTGAAATTGCACTACATATCTTCTTATTTTTTTTGTTCACCGACTGCAACTCAAGACACATATCATGCTTTTTTTTTTTTTTTTCGCTTTTCATCCTGCCTCCCTCCGTCCACCCTTCATCATCCCTCGTCTCCTCCTCCCCTCCCCTCGACTGGAGGTGATGAAAGTCACCGGCAAGGGCGGCGAGAGATAATACACCAGTTAGTGACAAATAGTACAGAGGAGATTTTGGCTGTTGTCCAGGCTGATCAAATGCATGTTGAGGCAGACAAGGAAAGGTGACAGACACCCCCACCTGCTGAGCCTAAAGGATGGTAATCATTTCAAAGATCCTTTTTAAAGACACTGAGCTATAAAGCGGCCAAATCCTCTCTTTCGCCCCTGTTTAGATTATGTTTCATTTTCTCGAAGCTTTGTGGCTGTGAAAGCAACAGCAGATGCATAACGTTTCAATGTCACTTCAAAAGAGACATCATTTGGAAGGTATGGATATTTAATCACATTTGGCTGATTGTGAATTCGCAGGCGTATCCCGTGCCAGGAGGTTAAGCCGACCGAGTCCATTGAAGCTTGCAAAACGAGCGCTTTGTCTTCGTTTTATGACTGCTGGAGGTGGCGAGGTCTGGCGGCGTGGCAGAGGAAGTGGCGATGCTGGATTCCATCACGGCGATGTCTATAAAGTGCAGGGTGGCCTCCGCTGAATAATTGGAAAGCTCTGTCTTTAACAGCTTGTGAAATTAACTTGTTTCGTGGTCTATTAATGTGTCTCCCTGAGCTCTTTCACCTCGCTACAGTTTGATCAGTTTATTGTCAGTTTCGCGCTGATCTGGTGCTAATTTACAGCACCGCTCCCGCTCGCTATTTTCTTGGCTGCCTCACTCTGGCTTTCGCGCTTTCTCTTGTCTCTCTCTCTGCGAGATTGGCAGGTCTTTAGGGTTGCAAGGCGCTTAGCTTCCCACGTTCCTTCCTCCTGTCTCCTCCCCCTCAGTCTGACTGGCAGTAATTACATCAGGGCCCGGGCTCGGTTTGTCCCGGCGACCCCGAAGACCTGACAACCAGAAAGAGACAGAGACAGAGAGAAGAGAGAGAGAGGGGAAAAATGAAGGGAAACAAGGACGATACTGCTGCGTAAGAAGACACAGAAGTGGCAACATATAGAAATGGGGGAAGCGGGAATGCAGAGGAAGAAAGCGGCGTGAGATGGGAGAGAGGCAGAAGAGGTTACACATCAGTGATTCCTGACAGGCCTTTGTTGTTTTTCGTCTCCACTCTCTCTTTTTTTTTTATTCTTCCATCATGGCTGTGTGAACTCTGTATTCAGCACTGCTCGCTTCAACAGACTCCTGTTTTGAGAAAAAGTGTTTTTTTTACCCCCCCCCAACCACACACACACACACACACTTCTCAAATGCAACCAGGTGTTTTCCCACAAGCTGGTCTCAGTGGTCTGTGCACTTCTGAAATACAAATAATCCAGGAAGGTTTGTTTTCCTTTGTTGGTGGAAGAATTGGCATAGTTTTACTTCTTATGCTTCTTCATGTCCAGTATTGGAAGTTAGGGCATGACTCTAACAATCCCCCAAAGATAGCAACATTATAAAGAGACAAATGGATGACCTAACATTGGAAAGACCTTATATAACTTTAGATATGGCGTTCAAATAAATCCATTCTCTCTTTTTTTAAAATCTGGTCCCCGAGGAGGAGGAGAGGGGAAAGAAATTAAGAAGTCATTCGTGAGAGATTAAATGAGACTTTTCTCAAAGAACGCTCCGACATTGTTCTGTTGTAAAGAGACTTTTTTTTTTGGAATTTAAAAGTAATGATTTGGGCATTTATTGTGCTTTGTTCTACTTTTAGGTCAGTAGTTCTGTCTGTGACTCAATGGTGACGTTTACATGCACACAAGAAACTGGGCATTTTGAGGGAGAGACATGATTAATGTAGGAAATTGGGGAAGGCTTTATGTGCAATGCAACCATGTGACTTCTTGGCATATTAACTGTATGTTAATGATGTATGCAGCTTATAGTTTTTGGGCTGAACCAGCTCAGAGAGAAAACTTTCGAATGGAACTCTAACTTGTATATTTTAGTTTTGATTGGATGTTAAATCCCTTATTTTGGCTGTGATAATATACCGTGAGTAATGATCTTTCATCCCTCCTCCGCCTCACTGATAATTTGCTTTATTAGTCCTGCAGAAAGCTGACAATAACCAGGTCATTTCAGTGTCTCTTTCTCTGTTTTTTTTTTCCTTTCATGCATTCCCTTGACCTTTTCTGCTCCCTTTCACTGTCTCCTTTCTGTTGTGTCTGCCTCATGTGCAGTCACATCCTCTTTTATCAGTCACATTACGGATAAATTAGCGCCGGAGTGAAAATCACAATGGCTGTATTTTTCCCCCTTTTAGAATAAACCAAGCGGCAACCTCCGGCACTGAAAAATGAAGCCAATGCGGAAGTGCAAAAAAGCTGCAGTTCCTCGAATAACCACTAGAGCAGGCCGCAGAAGGGAGTCAATTACATTTGAGCCCCATGTTAAAATGTCTGATTTTACCACAGAAAAAAAAAAATATTTACAGCCTGGTTCAAAACATGGCTCTAGTCTCATAAGCTGTTTT